>JAQFVV010012399.1:0-588492 GCA_028023455.1 Epiperipatus broadwayi | reverse complement strand
TCCATTGTACTTCGTTCAGTTACGTATTGCTTGATTGTAATTTCTCCCAAACTAAGAAAGTACCTGGTTTACTATTAGGGAATACTGTGGACCTCAAGAGAGCCAAAGAAGCCATTAGAAGGCAATTTTATTGGTGCTAATTTACATGCTGACATCCTATGTGCCTGCAATAAACTGCCTACTAGGTTGTACAAAGGTTCTTTGAGATCCATTATCCATCAGAACCAGATGAATTCTTGGTAGTGGACCATTATAGACCACTACCCCTCTGTTGCTGGTACCATTTTTTGTTGCATACCTATGGCATGTTCCCAAAATATGCTCAAGCATATCTGGCAAAGAGAACTGGCTCAGGTTGTGCGAGAAAAGTTCTCCAAACTGGAAGGTTGCAATTATCAGAAAACCTAAAATGATCCTTTCCAAGCAGGGCTCTGCTTTAATGTCAGGCAAATGGGAAGCATGGGTGGCATGGATGGATATAGAGCAAACTTGGCTTCCAGGAGAAACCTCCAGTTGAACCCACATAAGAGGATAATGTGAGAGATTAATCTGTTATATCAGACATCTTTTAGATGTTAGCCATAAGGGGCAGATAAGCCGATCTGATAAATCCAATATATTAGTAAAACAGTAAAAAAATCCACCAAGTTCCCTTTATCATGTTTAGACTTAAGTGAGTGGAAGCCAACCCCTAGTCAAGATGCTATGATCAGGGTATGCATACAGATGCATAGACTGAGACACAGATATTTGTATGCTATGAGGGTGAGATTAAGACAGAGAGCCATAAGAAGAACTCTAAGGAAAAAGTACCTTTTTATCAGTTTAGAGAATGAGACCAAGGGTGGGTTAGGACATCTAGACCTAGTGACAGGCTCCACAAAGGAATACAAATTTTTTTCCATTGTACCAAGATCCTTATCGCATTAAGAAAGATTATGAAAATAACTCGTGGTGTGGGAAGATGGGGGCATAGTCATAGAGGTTTACAATGCCCACAGCCTAAACCATCTGTCCATCAACCTTTTGATCCTACCTGAACCCAATCATAAAAGGTGCATGAATCAAATCCATCCCTTCTCACTTATAAACATAGCTAACCAAACCTGGGGATTACTAACAACATATAACTTTTTGTTTTGTGTTTATATATATATATAATATATATATATAAAAAATTGTACTTTCTAATTATTTTAGATAGATGTTTTTTTATTTCATATATATTTTTTTTGTTGGGTGGAGCATGGGAGCATTAGCAAAAAGTGTAGGATATGTTTAGGTAGGAGTAAACTTGAAATTATTAGTTCATACGAACCTCCAAGATTGATCATTTTTTATGTAATCCAAATATAAGTAAATGCATTTTATTTGTTTTTTTTTTATTGGGGATATGAAACAGTCAATTTCAATCACCTGTCTGTTTTACATATTTTACTCTCACACCTATACCTATGCCAGGTTTAAACCCCTCTCAGAGTACCCATCTAAATAACATTAAATTACTACATATGCACGATTGCACATATATATGCAAGAAGTAAGTTTGTAATTAAAATAGTATTTGTATATATTACAGATATAGCTTTATTTTAAAAATTGCAGCTTAACAGGTAATTTAATCTAAATTATTAGTCAATTTCACTTGTTTATTTTATTGAAATCACATATATATATATATATATATATAAACACATTCCCCGATACCACCAGTCAACATATATGGACAGAATTAGTTTTATACTAATTATGAATACAGCTTTTAGTTTTAGTTATAAACAACTTTTAATTAGGTCACCACAGTAGTTTTAACATAGCATGAATGTAATTTTATAAATCCAAAATTTCAATAACAATTCCCAGAATTTTATAATGTAAATAAAATGCAGTCAACCAGTAATAATAAACCAGGGGAGAAAAGGTAGAAAAACAAGATTAAAATTGGTTTTAGTAATTAAATATGTTTTTCTAAAACAAGTTAATGGATTTTCCAACTGCAGTCAAGCTTGTAAACAGCCAAAAGGTCAGTATTAGGAAAAAATATAAATAGTTCAAATTTTGTAGCCAAAAGATCAGTCATATATATTCTAACCTGTACTCTCGTAGCATCTTCACTTCTAGCCCTTAAACCGCTAATTATATTATTGGTTGTATGAGGTAAAAATCAAATCTTTTAATTGGCCAACTCACAAACTGAAGACAAAGCCTATTGTTAAAACATATTCGCCTATAATATTAAATTCAACTCAGATACGTTTATAAAAAGTATATTACTAATTTTTCAGGTTATGAAGAGAACGAAAGTTCTTTCAAAAATAAATTGCTATTTATTTATTCTAAAATATTCAATTTCGGCAACATAAAAGCTATAATATAAACAAAAAGGTCGACTTTTACGTTATAGAAAAGTAAATATTTCTTTTTACTAAATCTTAAATATTTTTACTAAAATCTTCAATATTTTTCGAAAATAATTTTGTTTTTTTAGTATTCTCTCTGAAAATAATTTGTAATTTCTCAAAATATTCTTTTATAATAATTTAAATCATATTTGAAATGAAAATCTCAGCGTTTTTCTTTATTTTCTTTGATCAGGTGGTTTCTTTGTTCTTTCCAGCCAATCAGAATGTCTTTTTCGGCTGAGAGCATGCTAAGAACCAATCACAAGTAATGTTCTTTCTTTGTTTAGGTTTAAATGCGTTTTTTTTTATTTTTTTACTTGTAAAATAATTCGGAAGAGGGCACCATCTTACAGAACTTTTAAAAACCTATTCAATACCTGTCTAACGAATATTTTAGCATAAGAACTGGCAGAGTTAGAGTGATGTCAGATGTCGACGAGGAGCTTCGTAAGAGGCAGGAAAAGGGTTAAATAAAATATGATATAAAATAAAAACGGGTTCTATCTCAGTTAATAATTAATAACTAAAATATTCAGCATTAAAATTAAAATATTTCACTAGCTCAAATTTAAAATACGAATAAGGTTCAGTTTATAAAAATAAATTAAATAAATATTTAATATTTTCATGAGACTTGAAGTGAAAATACAGGTGACAAGATAGATTACATTGAGCCAATATCCTACAGGATACTACCTCAATGGCATAAGAACACTATCCCCCCTTATTACTATTTCAAATAACAAACTCATAGTATTCTTACGACTTTAATAACTTCTACTCACTAAGATTAAACTAATAATTAAATCTTAATCTTCTATTTAATAATCTAGCTCAATAAAATAATCTCAGGTTCATAAAGTTTATTCTAAGTTAATTTAAAAATACGGTAGTAAAATATGAGAAGGGATTTTATGTCATAATCTACTACACTGAAACTAATAATAATAAATAATAATAATAATATTCTTCATTGTTTAACTACTACTGGATATCTTTTCTTTTCGTTATATTTTTATTACCATAATAAAATAATGAAATAATATAATATGATCTTATATCTTCATGTATATAATAAATAAATACATGGTAGCATTTTAATAATCTGACAAACAAAATATGTGTGGCAACTGATAGCATATAATTTAATATAATATTGTGATAACTGATTTATGACCAATAAAATAATGTAAGATTATGATTATTTAATTATAATGAATACCAATAAAATATTTAAAATTCTTAAAATAATTCTCTATTTATCTTTTTGTGCAAAATTATATATTTGTTTCAATTATTATGCATATATCGTGTTTTCATGCAGCGATGTGGAGAAATAAATAACTCGGACACAAAATTTTTGAAATAACAAAATTTAACAAAGTTTATTACTAACAACAAATAAATAAACAATTTATTTACACTATTTACAGTGGATATCCTTAACTTTTTTACTTTACAGTTTGATCTACCGGGTTATAAAAAAAATAATTTATATTTCAATTATATCTTTATTTAGATTTAGGACAAAATTAAAAAAAATGTTACTATTTGGTTTCTCATTATGGTTAACTTATTACAAATATATTTATCTACTTTATTAGCAACAGCATTTTATCCTTAATATTATTAAACTATCTTATTTTAAAAAATTCATACTTAGAAAAACATTCTATAGAAAACAAAATTTTATAATGAGTATGGATTTCTCAAAATATAAAAAAAATTTCATCTTGCAAAGTCAAAGATGTTACACAAAATATTATCCAAAATTCAGTACTAGATTTTAGTATTTATCACACAATGTTTACTAATCATAATATATTCTTCTTTAAGCCTTACTTTAGTATGATATAAGTGTAATCATCAATATATTTCTGTTAATCAATAAACAAAAAATATACTATGCATATTGTTTACATAATTTACTTTGTACTATTGTATTTTAAAAATATGCAATACTTATTTTCTCTTAAAAAAAATAATACTAAAGCATTTAAAATTATTATCACTTTAAAGAAAAATATCTTTGTTTAGATACTTTATTTTAAAAAAATTTATATTTCATTTCCGAAATAAAATTCAAAATATATTCTATGATTCTTTTCTTTCCTTAGGATACTTTGGATCTTCAATTTTAAGTTATAACGTCCTATTCCTTCTAAGCAAATAAACCAATCTTATACAAAACGATAGCATAACCTAAGTTCTAAATTATTTATCATTTCTTTTAAACATATCTTACTAAACGATGCAGTTACATGAAATAAAGATAGCGAAAACAGATGCATAGGATTAAGGAAGAAAGCTAGAGTATTACTCTTAACATATCTCAAAATCATGGCACAGTGCGAAGAGGTATGACATTTACCTGCCTAATATCCTCTAGTACAGGGACGATGTTAAAGCTATTTCTTCAGCTTTATTAGAACATCAAATATTTAAAGAAATATAAACACTGTCCAAATAAAATGTGTATCAGTCATAGGGCTTTGTTAACTATGCTGATATTCACATAAAGACTAAATATTATTTCCATTCCTTATAACATCCTATTTCTTAAAAACATCATCTTGGTTTCCTGTTCACTAAGTACTTCCAAGCCACTATCTCAACATTATTTCTCAAGATTTTCCACATCTTACATCGATAAATAACTATCTGCATTTACAAAAACAATAAATAAAATTCATTAATAGTTAAACAATCTTACTGTTCCACAAGAAAAGTCTGTCTACTTCATTATTCTATATGTCTAATCATATACAATCTACTTAGACAATATTTGAATATCCCATAACATGAAAATTTTAAAAGAATCACATAATTATTTGTTATGTTGGATTATATCACTAATAAAAAAAAAATTGTCGTATGCATATTTTCAAATCAATCCTATCTCATAATGTTTTTTAAAATGTTGTATGAAATGCGGTACATATAAGTAAAAAAACTTTTACACTTCATTCTTCCAATTTATGGATGATCTAAAGAAAACAAAAAATATACATTATAAATTATCAATAGTTATTATTATTACCAATAACCTTTATCTAGTCATCGTGTTCAGTAGGCTTCCTTTATCCACTTGAGCATTGCAGATATAAAAAAAATTCACACCCATACACTTTATATTAAAATATTTTTAGCTAAATTATTAGATTGTTATATTATAAAATTTTAATATTAATAAATTAATGTTTTTATGTTTTTCCTAATCTTATATAAAAATTTAGATTTAAACTAGGTTAACAAAATAAAAGGAATCAAAACTATAATTACATATTTTCTTGACGATAGTTCCTGATAAGTCCAAAATGTTTATTATTTTCTCTAGAGTTTTTAAAAATGTTCTCCTCCAAGCACGTTAAAGTTTAAAATAAAAATAATTATTAATCCATTTAGTAAAATTTATAGAAAATAATCCTTGGTTTTAGTATTTAGGATGATAATTATTAAATCATAATATTAATTAATCCTGTGAAGCTTCTTAATCTTCTCTACCAATATTCTCTGCGTATCCGATGCATCAATCCATCTAATTTAACTTTAAAAATATTCGATAAACTTTTAAGTACTATTTGTATTTCCATGGATCCATCTTTTATTCAACTATGTGTTCATTTTTTTATATATGTTTCCTTCTTGATACATTTAAACTTTCGTTTGGTATTTTTATAAATCTCTTTTAAAATAAAAAACTTCAAGTACTTTCAAACAAATCTTTTCTAAATACATTTTAAATAATTCGAAGAATGGATATTTTAATATCAAAAATGCTTCTGTAACATATTTTCCTGGGTTCTTTATTTAATTCTTGAAAATATTTTTAAAAAAAATGTTACCTTCAGAAAGGATATAACATTTTACTCCTTTGAATATCATATTATATAAAATAATTCATGAAATATAATTGTCTTATTACTATTTAAAAATAAATCTTGGATAAGCTTATAAATAATACGTTTCAATACATTTTTTTTTAGACTCCGTATAATGTCCGAGCTGTGGTTTTTTATGTACCAAAACAGTTCTCCGGTGAAATATTAATAAAGCTGTATCAATAAATATTCCAAATATTTTTACAGTATTACAATTTATATCCATTTTATTTCGTAGTATATCCATTTTTTATTGCGAAGTTTAGGTTAAATTTTTAGATAAAATACGACTGATAAAGGAACTTTAAAAAATTTAACAAAGCATGTTATACGAAATTATTAAAATATTTTTTAGTTTACACTCTCTTTTTTGCAAGTTACTTTTAAAATATCAATTAGTTTTTGCAAATAAAGTCTATAAGAGAGCACTAAAAATTGACTAAAATAATAATTTTAAAAATACTATCTCTTTGATAGCTACTAATTTACCTTTCTCTGGTTTCAATACATTATTAATCTCCCCCTATACCCCTATGCAATTCATATTTATAGTCTGTAAGAATACCTCATTCTGATTGGTTGATTCTTACTTTAGCTTGAGAACAAATTTACATATTTTTAGTTTATAGTAGAATTAAATTTCAAAATTAGAAATCTATGACGTAATGAACTTAAAATATTATTTAAAATATTACTTTTAAATCAATTATTATTTTATTAAAACTATTTAAACATTTAAAATAACTTTTAAAATAACTTTAATAACCTATTCCATTTATCTATTTTTATTTAAACAAAATATTTAATTTTTATTATATCTGTATTCGTCTTTATTACATCATTTAAACATGTTATACGATAGTTAACTTAATATTTATTATTATTTGCTTTTATGATAGGCAATAATTCTATCCAATTCTATAATATAACTTTTAAAATATTTTAAACTTTGTTATTAATTCAAACAAGCATGTGTGTGAAAGTATATATTATACAAGTCACATGAATAATAACTTTGACAGACGATTTTCAATCTATTTCTCTGCCCAGATTTATAAAATTGATACACTTATTATATTATATAATATAATTATAAAAATTTGGAAGAACAATTTAGAAAATATAGAATTAGATATAATTTTCACCATCATAAAGTTAATTTTTAAAATATACTATATTAATTTTGATTATTTAAATATGATTATAAATTTAAAACATAGCATTTATTAACTATACGTTTTAAACTATTAAAATCGAATTTATTAAATATACTTTTAATATTTATAGCTGTGTTATTTAATATGGCCAGCTTTTACAACCATATGAAACAATATTTTAAGCTTTACTTAACTATTTTTAAATGATTTTATATACTACGTATTTTCTTTAGCTTCAAATTGTACTTTATAGATATAATTGACAAACTATAATTAATATATTAAAAGAACATATTCTAAAATTTAAAATTTTTAGTAATTGACTGTTATGAACTATTACTGACCTATAGAAAAGGGCACAATATATATATATATATATATATATATATATATATATATATATATATATATATATATATATATATATATATATATATATATATATATATATATAATAAAAATTGTAACCTAGTGTTATTGACACTTGGTTTACTTGGCATTATTTCTGCAGGAAAACAATGCTATTCTTTAAAGAAATAAAAAGATAAAATAACAATAGTAATAATTGATTAATAAAGTATGCTATTCACTCACTTTGGCATGTTTTGGGTGAATAACTAATAGATTTAATAACTCAATGTCATTTTTAAAGAGAGAACATGAATAATTTAATTGAGATATTAATAATTAGAGCAAATTAATATGGTATAAAAGCTAAACAGTAATTGATTTTGGATGGGTAGAGGGGAGAGTGGATGAGTGTCTTATCATAAAGCACAATAACTTCTGGTAATTTCTTTTTGTAAAAAAAAAAAAAAAGAAAAAAAAATAATGTTTAAAGAATTATACATCACTGATTGTTAATTTAATGTATTTATTATTTTTTTTATATTGTCAAATTACTTTGTAATCCAGGTAAATAATACTAAAACTATATGATTGTAATAGGTTTTTCCTTTCTTTTGTTTATGTTATAATCAAATGATTATTTTTCTGGAAGAGGTCGCTAAAGTAAAAAAAAAAAAAAAAACGAAACAACCAATTTCATAATCAAGATCATTTTTTTTAAAAAAAATAGATAGTCTGCTTTTAGTTTTCAAGGAAGGAACAGTGCTGAAATTTGGTAACTCAATTTTTTCATTTTATTTTGCAGAAATAAATGTAATCAAAGTAAAATTTTAATAATATAATGTGTGGCTAAATTTTTTGATAAGATATCCTGATTTTCTTTGCCATCTACCTATTTAAAGACCTTTTATACTTAAAAATTTATTGTCTCACGCTAAAGTTAAAAATGACAGAATTAACTAAAGGAATCACGAAAAGTTTTATTATATCTAAATTAAGGAAGATAAATGATTTCCAAGAGAGAAATAATTATTTATTAACTTTATGTCATTTATTGATATTTTCTTGGTATAGAAAGAAAAAAAAATAATTGAAAGAAATATTTTGAAACCAAGGAAAATCAACTAGAAACATTTTCGCGCTCTTTCTCAATATTGTCTGCCTTTACAAGTAATGTAGTTACATACGTTAAAATATGTTTTATTCACCAAGAATTGTCTGGAAATAATAATAATGATAAATAAGATTAAATTATGCACCTGTATATTTTTAAAAAAAAAAAAATATAAACTTTCTCAGAGTAAATATAGGAAAAGTTATATAGGGGCATTCTTACGGAGAAGTTACCGTTAAAAAAAAATTTATAATTCCTAAAGTATGAACAAAACCAAATATCTTAGTGACTTAATGATAAAAATAAATGATATATTATATTATACATCAGTTGGAATTATTAAAACTTCATGTACAAGTAAATTGACTGCAGTTATTATCATAATAATCTCTCGGAAAATTGCGCATTTTCGTCCATAAGTAAGCTAGCTAATAAGTATACGTATCGTCAATAAAAAAAAATATTGTGTATGTTTATCGTCTATCGTCAACTGTTCGTTATGTTAGAATATGTATATTTTATTTTCTTGGATCCCAAAATTGTAGTAGTTTAATTCAAGTAAGAATTAATCTTCAATTCTGCTATATGTTTCTTTACCTAATTTATTAAACGCACAAAATAAGAGAAAACTTTTATTTAAAGGAAATAATACCATGCGTTTATTGTTTTTAAACTTGCTTCGTGAAATACGACTGGATAAAGCTCTTCACCTGGACCAATTGCTCAACAGAAAAACATTTTCTAATGAGAGAGTATGCACTTGTTAATTAATGATTGTTTAAAACTAAGTTATAAATGATATGTATTTTTTTGTTATATCACATAGGTTAAAGTCTGTATGGTCAAGTGATATTTAATAGCCTTGTAATGACAAAGGTATGTTTTAATATAATTATTATAGGTTAAGTTGATATTTAACACGAAAGAAAAAAAATCTATAAAATATGTTTTAATTATTACATACAATTGTAGGTAGAAATTTTGTATGTTAGATACGTAAAAGAAAAATATTTAGATATTTAAGGGGTAAAATAAATATTGAAAATTATCAGAAGTAACTAAAAAAAAAAAAAATGCTATAACAAAATATTTCTTGTTAAAGTTTTGAAACGAATTTATACTGTATTAATTGAGGAATTTATTCCTAATTATTCTTAAATAACACATCCACTTTATTTAGTTTAAGATAGTATGCTACCAACTATTTTGAATGTTCCTTTATTAAAATTAAAATTATTATACTTTTATTCTATGATGTCCATTGATTTCAGATGTTGATCAAAGTATACACGGTAACATAAGTTTATTATAATCAGTGTATTTACTTATCCTGCCCAGATATAGCATTGGTATATGCTTAATATTCGCATAGGTAATAATTATAATGTATTTATTTTGTGGGATGAAAAATGATCTCCCCAAAAGCTTTGTTTTCCATGAGAGGAAGATTTTAAATATAATGTTCGGGTATGTTTATAGCACAAGTGATCGATTCTCATAGATAGGACGATCAAGAATTTATCTAGCATTTAGTATGCTTCATTCGTTTAAATCCCAGGAGAGGATTGTATTTGGTGTGTGTTCGTTGTATGCCCAAGTAAGAGGCAAGAAACCACCAAAATATTTTAATGTAGTAGATTACTTTACAGACCTTCGTGGTTATTCCATATTCCTCATGTGAAAATAAAGATAGCTCCACCATGGAAGGTGTTGATTATTGTGCTTAATTTTGAAAGTTCGGGCAAGATAAAGGTTATATTGGAGGTGTTAGTTCCTCAAGATCCACTTTAGTATAAATAGTGCGTTAGTAACTAGGGTCAATATCTGTATTGTGCTGCTAAATATTGCTAGTATTTGACAAGTAAATCAATGGAGAAAGTAATTAAAATTGCGTAATTTAAAACGCTTATTTACTGAAGGAATATTCAAATGCAATATTTAATTCTGGTTAGTAATTAAATAATACTCATATTTAAAATTATACGTATGAATAAAATTTGTATCATAACTTAAGTTAGCATTAAGTTAAATGTAAGATGGTAAGTGTAACTTCTGATAACTGGCCTATAATTAGAATAGGTTATCCCATTAAAGACCATAAATAAAGTAAATGTATTAGAAATAAATTTAATATTTTGCGTATTGCATATGATGGGATTAATCATTTAAAAAAAAAAAAAAACCAAAAGTAGTTAGTCAATAATTTTGAATAAAAGCTTCTACAAGGTTACCAAAATTTAATAAACAATGTATTGGTAATGAAATGTACTTTTAGTTAATCAATCCATATGATTGCATACAGGAGAAGTAGTAACCTCTAGTCCATAACCAAAAGAGTATACAGATTAATGTCAGTTATATTTTATATTTTTGTATTACTATGGGATTATTGAATAAATGTTCATATATTTTTTTTTTGTGATAATAATAAATTATAGTCTTGTTAAAATTTGTTGTAGATTCATTTTTTTTTGTTTTTATATGCTAAATATAAGTGTTTGCACAATATTTGCAAAACCTTTTCTTGAGTCCGAAATCATTCCAAATTCTTAAAAACTTAATATACCAGATAAATAAAGTTAAGCAGATCGGAATATGTCATTATATTTTAGTTTAATGATAATTATTTATGGAGTTGAAAACTTAAGACTAAACATTCACCTTTGTATAAAAAAAAAAAAAAATGAATTTATTCCCAAACCGTGTGCTCTTTTCCGATAGGTGTCGACGAGGAGTCTCGTCGACACCTAAAATCACTCTAACTTAGTTCGTTTTTATACGATAAAATTCGTTAAATACGTATTTAATTCGTTTTTAAAAGTTCTGTACGATGGTGACATCTTCCGATTTATTTTAGAAGTAAAAAATAAAAAAAAAACGCATTTTAAACCTAAACAAAGAAGGAACATTATTTGTGATTGGTTCTTAGCATGCTCTCAGCCGAAAAAGACATTCTGATTGGCTGGAAAGAACAAAGAAACTGCCTGATCAAAGAAAATAAAGAAAAACGCTGAGATTTTCATTTCGAATACGATTTAAATTATTATTAAATAATATTTATGGAAATTAAACATAATTTTCAGAGAGAATAATAAAGAAACAAAATTATTTTCGAAAAATATTGAAGATTTAAGTAAATATATTGAAGATGTAGTAAAAAGAAATATTTACTTTTCTATAACGTAAAAGTCGATCTTTTTGTTTACATTATAACTTTTATGTTGCCGATATAGAATATCTTAGAATAAATAAATAGCAATTTATTTTTGAAAGAACTTTCGTTTTCTTCATGACCTGAAAAAATTAATTATATACTTTTTATAAACGTATCTGAGTTGAATTTAATATTATAGACGAATATGTTTTAACAATAGGCTTTGTCTTCAGTTTGTGAGTTGGCCAATTAAAAGATTTGATTTTTATCTCATACAACCAATGATTTAATTAGCGGTTTAAGGGTTAACTTTGGTTGCACATTATTCCATTCCCATTTAGTTAAATTGTCTAAGTAATAAATCTTAGTTATATTATTGTGTTGTCATGGATGATGGAAGGACACAAAAAGCACCCTTGTCTTTTTATTATTCTGACTGAGATTCTGAAAAAAAAAAAAAAAAAAGGGCTGTGTTATTCAAAATTATACGTCATTATTGAATAGAATTATCATCTCTTTAAATAATATAGCAGTTGATATGAGAGATGAAGACACATTGAATTTAAGTAAAATAAATGTTTCCTATAGCCGACCAGAATGCCAGTCATAAGCGACAACACAATACTGCCCGAGCATTTCCTTACATGAAACAAAGAACCCTGAGATTAATATTATTATAATTATTCTTTAAATTAATAAGTGATCAATTATTGTTGTTATTACAATCGTGGCATGGCTTAAGAGAATTAAATGTACAATTGTATTATATGAAAAGTATTTTAGATCATATTGGAAAATTAATGGATATGTTGCTTTATTTTGGTTGCCTTAACAACAACCAGAAAAATTAGTGTCACAAGTGCAAAATAAACTAATAAATATATTGGGTTAGAAATAAAATAAACTAAATAAATTTCTAATAAACTAAATAAATTTACTGGGTTAGAATATATATATATATATTGAGTTGTAAGCTGAACCCATGCATGTTTTACATTTAAAATGGTAGGGTAAGTAGACAATTGTCTGAATATAAAGTTTATAATGAATAATCCTTCACTAAAATGTAAAACTCTAATAATCTATTTTAACTGCTTGGGACTAAGCTGCCATATTGAATTTTTTAAAATACTGGCCTGAGACACAATTTTCACAATAACTTCAGTTTTAATTATGTTAGAGCAAAAACAATTACATTGCTAGAAACTAGAAAAATTAAGGAAAACAATAAGCATAAAATAAATAGTGATAACTATATAAAAAATAAGGAAAAAAAGAAATTTTCACATCCAAAATAATTATTATTTTATTGTTTGTTCATAATTTGGAAATTAACATTAACTAAAATTCAAATTACATCTTCAGTGATAATTTCTTTGTATTCCTCACAAAATTATCTTTCTAAACATGTATAACATGTCTTCCCTGAGATAATCCACAGCTTCACAATCTCCAAAAGAACTCGGATATGACTTCTTCATTTTTATCTTGTACCCCAAATGTTCTAAATGTCAAAGGCATCTATAAAGAAAAAGATTCATCCTAATAAAAGATACAAAAGAAATCATCATAGCAATTGGCTTCTTGTCTATCTAAAACTAGAAATTGTAGGCTACTGTCTATATCACTGATAAAATGAGTTTCATCTCTTCATTTTATATTTTTTGTGTACATCAGTGATGTTTATATTCTTTATGGACACCAGTGATGTTTATATTCTTTATGCACACAAGTGATGTTTATATTCTTTATGCACAGAAGTGATGCTATCTTGTTATATTTATTGTATCACATAGATATAATTTATTTGCATATAGTCCATTTGTTAGCTATAGACTTGAAAATAATGTTATGAAACATATAGCAAAACCAGAGTGACTCCAAAGCATGAACAAGAATAAACAAAAACATAAACAAGAATCAGAATTTGATTATATGCTTGCGTATGCAATCTTTGTATACATTTGATTATTAGTTTTATAACTCATTACTTGTAAACACAAACATATTATATAAACATAATTATAAATAATAAATTATTATACTTTTTGAAAATCATTATTTTTATAAAATAAGAATCAGAATTTGATTATATGCCTGCGTATGCAATCTTTGTATACATTTGATTATTAGTTTTATAACTCATTACTTGTAAACACAAACATATTATATAAACATAATTATAAATAATAAATTATTATACTTTTTGAAAATCATTATTTTTATAAAAATAAGTGGATTAGTGTAGGTAGAACTTTAGAAAATTATGATAGATATGAATTCTATATGAGCATAAATAAATATATAACTACAAACTAACACACACTAATTACAAACTACAATTATTAAAAAAGATAATTTTTTCAAAAAATTAAAAAATAAAAATAAAAATATTATTAAAAAAATTAAAATTTTATACTTACGAGTAATTACATTGAAGCTCTATTGTGGGCCTTGATTGTGAATAACATGCGGCAAATGTTAACTTGCATTTGGTAAACCATTTTTTTTATTTTATCGCTTCGTGGTAATTACAAAAGTTAGCAAAAAAGAAAAAAAATTAAATACTGTGGTCGATTAAAACTATTGCCAAAAATCCAAATTTCAAACGATTTTTTTGAGGTAAACATTTTTTGAAAGCTAAGTCATTGAGCTATCAAATGCCTGTATTTTGTTTGACGTCATGCTTATACTTTTTATATCAGTAAAGAAAGAAAACAACATGTCATCCAAAGAGCTCTTAAAGAGTGCTTGCCGTGCTGAGTGTAAAAAATGAAACTATATATATAATTTTCTGCTATCTTTTATGCCTACTTTTGATCTATTCAATTTATTTTATAATTTTATCATTTTAATATTATATTTATTTAATATGCCAAATAACTTGAAGCCAGAGTATACATATATAATCTTAACCTATTTCTACAAAAATAATTTCAAATTTTCATGATAATAAATATTAAATAATTGAATTATTATTTTTCCACTTGCCATTTCAAGATTACGTTATTGTTTTACTGATTAATTTTATGAATCAATATTATAGTAATTGATAGTTCTCTAGTTAAAATTGTAGTTTGCTCAGCTCTAGTTATTAATCATAACTTTCTATATATGTAATCTGTATATCATAGGAATTAGCCACATGGATATTATCAAAGCATATTTATAATGTTTTATCAGTAATTACCCCTCAAATATGCTTCATCGTCCTTAGATTTATATATGTTAGAAACACAGGTGATAATCTTAAGCTAGGTTACTAATTAATTTAGTATCTAAATAGTATATTTGAAATACTAAACTAGAGAACTGGGTTGTATAGATATGCAAATAGATGCTATCTATTTTAAGGCATGCTAAGTTAATTATACATATTTGTGTTATATATATATATATATATATATATATATATATATATATATATATATATATATATATATATAAAAGCCACAGATGTGTCCTTACTAAGTACATTATGTACATTAACTGCTTGATGCATGTTTTTTGATGAGTTACTGGCAGAGGTCACACTTATCCACTTAATTCAGGTAAATCACACTCTTTTAGAACTGGAACACAAGGGTACAGATTATTAATATTAATGCCTATCCGACTCTCTGTACTATTATTGTTTTATTCATGGCAAGTTGTTTGGTCTTAGGGCACCAAACATTTGATGCTGAAGCACATGAATAATTACCCATTCACACCTTGTTTTATTAATATTTTAATATGTGCCATAGAGTATATAATTAAACTTAGAATAAACCATTTTTTTCTCTCTTTATATTAAATGCTTATTCATTGTTAAGATAAACCCTAATCTAGGTTGACACGCTAGCCTGTGTATCTCAGAGCCTAATTATGTGCTCAATTTAATTTATTGTATATAGATAGATGCCATAGAAGCGCTATAAGATTAATTATTATGTTTCATATGATTTAGCAAGCTACAACAGAGCTAGAAATTTGGCATATTAATATAGGCATAAACTTGAATACCGCACATCAGTTTTAGTAAACACTTTAAATAAGATAATATGTAAAATCTAATCTCATTAACTGAGTGTAATCTTTCACGTTGCAATTATATAATTTTGTATATTTTAGTTTAAGTATCTTTTATTTTCTTTATTAAATTAATATTATATTTAAAATATAACTCGTTTTCATGTCCTTATTGTCTGAGAATTCATTTTACATTCAAATCTATATTAATTTTATGTGCATCTCTTTCTCTCTCTCTCTCTCTCTCTATATATATATATATATATATATATATATATATATATATATATATATATATATATATATATATATATAATTTTATTAAATTTAGTAATTAATCATTAATATAGTAGCAGTTTACTTAGTCATGTGTGTATATATCTAACTAATTCAGTGTTAGTTTAGTTATTCTATGAGTCTTATGTTCCACCCTGATGCTATTGCTGGACCATGGTTAGATTGAATGCATGTTTAACTTGGAAAATGTCATCCATAGGCTAATAGATCATTCATGGGTGAAAGGATTGAAAGTTGGTCGGATTCTGGATCTTACTATCTAGATTTGATCAGCTTTAGTATATTTTACTCATGTTCTGGATTTTGTTGGTGGATGTACCATTCTTACCATTACAATATATATATATTAACTGGTAACAAATTCTATAAGGAAATTCCTAAAAAGTTAAATAAGAACCTTATTTATAATAAATAATATTTATAAAGACCTTATATAAATGCAATTAGTTCATTTTACTTTAAATACTTTTTAGCAAAAAATAATATATATATATATATATTTACACAATATTATGTTTCAACTTTCCTGAAGTCTTCTTTAGAGCTATGATATAATGCCAAATAAAATAAATAACTATATAAATAATACCATAAAAATGGAAAACAATAAAAAAAGTAGATATTACAGCAAAATAAAGGAAGTCGTGGATTTTCTAATATTTCTGAATATTATAATTTAATAAGATACTTTTGGTCAAAATGATTTTAATAATGTAGAAAAGTTTAAATTTTTATTAACTATTTAAGAAACATAGTTTGAGTTCATGTAAAATCCTTTTGTAATTTAAACTATATTTTAATCATTTAAATAATTTATTTGCTTATATTTTTCACATCAATCTAGAGAGTTTTTATTTTTATATTCATTAGAACATTAGATATGCATTCTACATGTTTCATTTATTTATTAACTTTATATTTAACATTGAATGTGTTACACAATTTGAATGTACATTGATTTCCATTTGCATTGCACCTTACAGTTACTATATATCCATACATTTGTGCCACTAGATGTCAAGTTTGAATCAATATATTTACCATTCTATGTAATACATCTTATAACTTTATTATATAAAAATATTAATAGAACTTAATATTATACACATACACTCAATTTTTATTCCATTTTAGTTTATTTTATAATACTTTTGCTCCTTCAGTTTTTAATGCTATTTTCTCTCTTAACTCAATTACGCAACTTCAAAGTTCTCCAATATTTATAATTATTAACTTGTATAACCCTATTATTATATAATGAGAGAAAATACCAATGTTATACATGTATAAGAAATTTTGCATGTTTATATTGTTGTGTATTATAAAGTTTGTAATTATTTTTCTTTGATGTTATATTATGGATTTACGTTCAGCTTAATATATTTTCCGTGCTATGTTATAGCGCACAACACAAAAATGCAATAAGCTGAATGGAAAATCACTAACATCGACGTAAGATTAATTATATACTTCGTAAAGCATATCAGCATACATATGCAAATTTTTTTTATATATGTTAGAAACTTTTACAATATAAAAAATATTACATAATAATAATCAGAATGAAGACATTTTGAAATATCATAAATCAATAGTATGCAATTCCTCGCAACAGTAATGTCTAGTTGCTTTGCTGACAAAAGTGGATTCTGCTCTTGCTTACAGCTTAAGTTGTTATGTAGGAATTAATATACACACTTTCGATACCAAGAATGAAATTAAAATCGTGTTGTATGGTAGAAATACCTAATTAAGTTGGGTTTAATTTCCATTCCCAAGGTAGTGGTGACTAAGAACTCATTTTTCATAATCATGTAGAAAGTCCAAGTCTTCAATAATATGAAAAACTTATACGAAACAACAAATTATATAAACATATTCAGAGTAAAAACTTTTCTAAGCACTATATCTAAATAACACGCAAAGACTCACAGTAGTAACATCTAATTGCTATATCAATGACAATGGATTCCATTCATGCTTGTAGCTTAATTGCAAGAACAAAATTTAGTTTATAGCCGATTTTGATGCAAACTTATTTAAGCATTGCCATATTCACTATAAGTTAAATTCAGTTCTTAAAGTTGGCATTAGCTACTTAACTTCCAAATAACAATTTAAGTTGCAAGAGTAAGTGGAATCTATTATTACCATATAATACTAAATCAACCATGCACTTTACTACTGTTACACAATGCTTTATTTACCACCCTCTTTTACAGTTTACGATTTCGATTGCCCCAGCAATCTTCTTCAGAACTACAACATAATACAAACATGAATATAAATATAAATATACATGAACATATAATTTACATTTTATATATACATCTTATAATATCTTTTATATTTTACATTATTATTATTCATTTTTTACCCTTTTTTATTCTATATTTATTAATTAAAATTTCTCTCTCTCTATATATATATATATATTCTATTTTTATTTTTTATTTTATTTAATTGTTATAATATTTAACTCTAACTTAATATCTTTTATATTTTACATTATTATTATTCGTTTTACTAACAATCATTATTTATAATTTATTCATTCAATAATTTTAAATCTATTTTAATTTATATTATTTTAAATATCTTTTATATCTCCTAAATTCAATGCTAAATTCAAAATTTTAAAATTTTACCGCTATACTTTTAGTACCCCCCCTTTAAATTTTGTGATGTGATGTGATGTATTTGGCTTCTCCTTAAACGAAGTCAAGAATATCTCAGCAATTATGCCCAGATAAACCTGATAGCCATTTTATTCTCCATTCCCTACTCTTAAGTCTTCCCATATTCTGCCCCATCCCATTTCCACAACATAAACTTTGTCAACTCTATGGTCTTTATATCTAAATCCCCCTTATCTCTTCGCAAACCCAACATAAAAACTAATAACTCACTTTCTGTATAGTCACTTTGTTCATGTTTATCCTCCCATAATTTCATTATCTGTACCCTTTTTGCTTTCAAGCATTTACATTCAATCAACAGGTGCCTAATATTTTCTATACCTTCCTTACACAATCTACTTATATTATTAGCAGTTCCCTCTTTCTATTTTTATATAACTAAATTTATTTAATTTTTTTTAAATATTTTTTATTTATTTTATTCTTATTATTCTTTAAATACTTAACTCTAACTTAATACTTTATATATTTTACATTATTGTTATTCATTTTATTGACAATCAATATATATAATTTATTCATTCAATAATTTATAATCTATTTTAATCTATAATATTATTATTTTAAACACATTTTTTTGAAACTCACCTTTTATATCTTCTAACTTCAACTCTTATATTCAAATTTATTCATGTTACTGTAGAAACTAGACATTACTGCTTTCAGATATACATTTCTTAAATAGGGCATTTGAAGATATCTTCACTTTAAATATGTTTACATAATATTTTATGCCACAAAAGTTTTTAGCATTAAAAATTAACAAAACATTGGATTTTCAACAAGGTACATGGTAACTCTATTGGAGAAAAACATTTACACATACATTCATTCTGTCTTATCAGGCAACTCAGAAGAAACATCATGCTATTTCTTGATCTTACATTCAGAGATAAAAGCCAGTAAACTCATCACACTGGCTAATGCATGTTGATGAGCAGCCCATAATTTTAAGTGAGATATGCAATTAAATTTATGAAGAAAGGAAAGGTAATTGATATATTAAAAGAAGCAGGTGAAGAAATATAAATTTTTTAGCAAAGTTATATACTAAATGTCTAAATGATAAAGAAGTATTAATATTAATATTTAAAAAAGGTGATAAAGAAGATATTAGAAATTATAGACCTATAAGTCTTTTATCAGTTTTATACAAAATTTTTAGCAAGATAATTATAAATCGTCTACAGAGAACAATGGATTTCCACCAACCAAGACTACAAACTGGATTTAAAAGTGGTTATAGTAGAGTAGATCATATCCAGGTATTGAGAGAAGTTATAGAAAAAAATGAATATGAATTGCCATTATGCTTAGGATTTGTAGATTATGAAAAGGCATTTGATTGTATAAACATTTCTTCAGTGATTAAAGCATTGGATCATCAAGGTATAGATCCAGGATATTGTCATATTTTAAAGAATATTTATAAAAATGCAACAGCAACAATTAAATTACATAATGATACTGGGAAAGTCAACATTGAGAAGGGTGTAAGACAGGGTGACACCATATCTCCAAAAGTTTTTACAGCTGTGCGGCAAGAAGTATTTTGTGGGTCGAAATGGAAAGCTAAAGGGGTGAAAGTAAATGGAGATTATTTAAGTCATTTAGATTTTGCGGATGATGTAGTTGTTTTTTTCAAATAAGGCTTTAGAGCTGCTGGAATGTTGCAAGAGTTATTAGATGAAAGTAGAAAAGTAGGACTAAAGATAAATGTTAAAAATGTTAAAGTAATGTTTAATAGATTTTCACAAATTTGAAAATAAAGATTAATTATGATGAGTTAGAAGAAGTTAGCAGGTAAAAATACCTTGGTCAGATTATTAGTACAGATAAAAACATAATGGATGAAATTAATCATAGAATTATACTTGATTGAAGTGCTTTTGGTAGAAATAACTTGGTACTAAAAGGAAATATGCCTGTGTGTTTGAAAAGGAAGGTTTTTAATAAATGTGTTTTACCAGTTTTTACTTATGGATCTGAGACCTAAACACTTAATAGAATAGCAATACAGAGACTCCAGACCACTCAAAGAAGTATGGAAAGATGCATGTTGGGAATAACAAGAAGAGATCGAAAACGCAATATTTGTAAGAGAACAAACAGGTGTTACTGACCTCATTGAAAAAATTAAAAGACTGAAGTGGAATTGGACTTGACATATTTCTAGAAGATATGATAATACATGGAGAATTGAAATCTTAAACTGGATTCCAAGCATTTGTAAAAGATCCAGAAAGAGATCACATGTGAGGTGGATGAAATAAGAAAGAATGCAGGGGTGATATGGAGAAGAAAAGCTAAAGTTCGGAGAAGATGGATTAAACGTGGAAAGACATTTATCCTACATTGGAGTGATAATGGTTGATGATGATGACAACATAGTAACTCTGACAAGAATATAAATTTTTAACCAACTTATTTTGGTATTTTTAACATCTAATATAAACTGAATTTTATTTCTGAAATTGACACTGTTTAAATTGTCTTTATATAACAGTTTAGGCTATATGTAAAACGTAATCTATTTTTGTCAAGTGTTACTACGTCATGACTGCACTTTATTTAAATAGTGTTTGAAGATGTCTTTGTACCTAATTTGTTTAGATAATCTTTCATATTGAATAAGGATGCCATATTTTAGATCTATGAATAATCATGAAATCTTTATCATAATAAACAATCTATAAAATTTAAAATATCAAAAAGTGACTACTAATTAATTAAACATCATTTGAAGACAGATGATATTATTCCTGTTGTCAATTAGTTAATTAAAGAAATTTGATTAACCAACATATATATATATATATATATATATATATATATATATATATATATATATATATATATATAAACATAATAAAACACAGAATTACTTCTCTATAAAACTACTTTAATATTTCAACTAGCAGACTGGTTTTTCTGATGAAAACCAGTCTGCTGGTTGAAATATTAAAGCAGTTTTATAGAGAAGTAATTCTGTGTTTTTATTATGTTTTTCTTTGTCTTTTAGTTAGTTCGTATATTTATTATTTTCATATATATATATATATAATAAAAAGAAACCACCATCTCTCAGGTTATCAGTGCCATTACTCGAAGTGTTTCAGATTTCTAAAAATTATCTATTGATAAAACGATGTAAACCATCTATCAAAATAAGATCTTTATTCTTATTTAAATACCATATTATGCTCTATAAACGTTAAACATTTAAATAAGCAGCATATTTAACATACTCTAATTTATAATGGCCTAACATGTACAAATCAGGAAAATTTAAAACTTTGCCTACAAATAAATACTTGAAACGATATTAAATCTACATAGATATCTAGAGTATTATTTAAATTTAAGAATATTATCTACTAAATATAGAATGCGCCAAGTAATCTCTAATATTAAAAAGTCTTATTAACATTTTATAAATTAAAATGGCATTTCGTTTAGACTTTATAAATAAGTATTGACAATATCATCTGGAGTACTTTTGGGAAAAGAAGGCAACCCTATTTTGTAACTTCTACTATAACCAATGATATTATTTAAAATCGGCTAGTTTGAAAAATAATTGAAAGTCTCTCCAAGAGTTACAATTTTCTACGTGAACAAGTTCATTAGTTAGGCATCATTCCCCAACATCGCCATTCTCTCTGTTGTTTTTAAACAGAACTTGACAACATTTGAGGTTTATTAAAATTTGTGATATATTTCTAAAACTGAGATACTAGATAAATCACATTAAGACAGTTGCAACCAATGACAAATGACCACATCATTACGAAGATTTTCACGGGTTGCATATATCAAAGACATCTTTTTGGGGTTCATCCGTGTTAAAATATTTTAAATATTGATATACCGACGTTTCGACTTGGTCACACAAGTCACTTGTGTGACCAAGTCGAAACGTCGGTATATCAATATTTAAAACTTGTGTGACCAAATCGAAACGTCGGTATATCAATATTTAAAATATTTTAACACGGATGAACCCGCAAAATATGTCTTATATATATTCGTTAATTTAAATATTACTTGTGGTCACACTCTTTTACATAAACTGCTTGAAATTTTTATTATTAATTTTAATTTATATTTCTAATCTTGAAATTAAATAAGATAATTAATTTTAATAAACTTTCTTTTTAAAGTTACCTTAAGTAAATTATATAAGATTTTATGGTTCAGCAATTTCTTTTTATATTTAGTTATTTTATAAAATAATTTTAAGAAAATCTTTTTTTTTCCTTTCAAAACGACCTTCCTTTACAATCATTATTGCAGACATTATCAAAAACTAAAGTAAGTTTTAATAAAAGATAAAGGTTTGAATTTAAGAATTTCTTTTATAAAATGCTATTTTATAACTTTGTTTCTTACTCTGTATTCATGCACGCATGTAAACATACATACATATATAATATGAAGATTTTACAGTATGAAATATATAATTCTTTTACTATAAAACTTTTTGTAGAACTCTTCACATTTCATATGTCATTCCTCTTTTTAGTAATAATTACATCTGTTCTTTTTATTATTCAACTAATGTTTATCCCAAATAAATGTTTTACATTTTTGACATTTTTATTTTATTTAGCTTTCCTTGCCAATTTATAACTGTATTTTCTTATCATTAAAAAATTATATTGTTGTAATAGAAAATTTAGTAATAATTTGCTGCTCTATTGTTCCCAACTATTTTTGTCCAGCAGTTTTTAATAGAATATCAGTAATTTTCTTATTAATTCAGTGTGAACCATTTTCAGAGTAATTAATATTTTAAAACGATTATCAAGTTATTATTTAAATTCAATAAAAAATGTTTCGTGAATGTTAGAAATATCAAGTATTAATACTATTTTCCTTGATAATTTTCATCTCTGTAGTTTGAACTAATGCTTCTGCTACAACGCAGCAATCTATTATCGCTTAATGTGTTGAATCTATTAAGAATATTACAGATTGAAATATCACTTTTTATTTTAGATAAAATCTTATTCATATCTACTGTACATTCGTTAGGATGCGTTCACGTCTACTTCTCTTCACTTCTATTGTGTTTAACGTTTGTTTCAAATATAAAATTTTGGATATAGATCTTTTCTTATGCTGTAGAACTCCTCAAATCTGTATCCTCTTTTTATGTTTGTTATCTTAATCAAATTCACCTAAAACATATTCATCTTTAAATCGTTTATCAATACTAGCATTACAATACCACAAGACTTTTAATATTTTTTTTTTCCAAAAACATTTTGAACATCTATTTTCACATTAAGTATCACAAAAACATTACCATAATATTATTTACTGATGAAACACTTTAACTTGATAACAATGAGATTTCAATCATGTAATGAAAGTCATAATTTTATGTTGAACTGTTTCTATAGTTTTGTATTAATTGTTAAATGTTTTTAGAGAAATTCAAACTTTATTCAAATACATTCAACTATTAGTCATAGCATACAGGTTAATATGTAAAGAATATTTCTAGCAGAGTTATTCTCTTTTTTCAGATGATGCTGACCTGATTAGTACAATATTAGCATGGTTACATTCTGAATATTCAATTTGTGATCCTCTAAGCTAATAGACAATTAGGAAGAATAAGCTAATTAGTTACAGACATCACCTTAAATTCAATATTCAAAATCCAAAGATCCAGATTTGATTTTCATGATAGTACTGTTACTGGTCCAGACTGGTCTAAAGAAGGGATTAGAATAATACCACTCGAAATATTATGTTATACACTAACATATTATATACTAACAGTTGAATGTATTTGAAAAGTTTATATAAAATTTGAATTTTTTTCAAGACATATTAGCTATTCGATAATAGAAATAATCCAGCATATAATTACTGTTAAAATACTGTACCATCATCACAAAAATTTTAGACAAAGATGAAGGAATGGCTTCATTACTCTTTGTAAAATTCATAGACGCTTGGTCGGTAGATTCATCCAATCGATTTATTTTATTTGAACAATGTTATCCAAATAAGATAAAATTAAATAATCCTTTGCAAGCCTCCGACAGGAAAGAAATGAGATTTAGATGGTATAAGAAGAAAATATGTAAAGTTCCGATAATGATTATTTTTTTAGACATATATGAATCCATTGTAAATTATTTCTATCAGAAATATAATAATGGAAAATTTAATGTTAATTTTCTAAAAGCATCCAAGGCAATCTTATATTTCAATAGCGATTACATTTTTAATTTTTCAGTAAGGAATTTTATATTTTCCATGTTACTGGATTATGATATTGAAAAGTGTGTTATAAATATGGAAATAATTTTAATTTTTGATTTACAAAAGGCAGCCTGCCTGATTGCTTTACAGTGACTGTATTAATTATGCATCTAATAGACAAAGACTGTTTGGAAGAATGATAAAGTAAATATAAATTAAAATAATTATGAAAACATAAGACAGATTTTGTGAAAAATAATGGTAACCCTATTGAATATATCATACTTGCATCATTAAATAATATTTTTAAAATATAAAACAACTATATTTTGAATAGTAAGGGTGTCCCGTATTCAACACATGGTGTGAGTTTAGTTGATCCCTTTTTAATTAATTAATTCAAAAGTAAGATAACTGTTTTAATGATATATCATGCTATATAAATTTAGATTTAAACCGAAAGATCGAGTTTTATGAAATAAAAGCAGCTCATTGCAGTATTTTATAAAACCAAGCAACTTCATGTATAGATGGAACATAGTGATGTCGAATCTCTTACAAAATTTCACAAATAGATAGAAAGATAGAATACCTGATGGTGACAAATATCCTTAAAATAATTGAAACTGTTAAAGGAGGTATAGAAACATGATGTTAGAATGCCTGAATTTAGGATGTTATATTTATTATAAATTAATAAAAGTAAACAAGATATTGTGTGAAATAACAATAATTATTTATTGTCATAGATGGACTTTTAACAGTTTTGTAGAATATATTGCATTCAGTTCAAGAAGATTGATGGCAAAAGACTTATAGAGTATTTAAAAATTAAGATATTCCTGGCCTTGGTTTTTGTTTTTAATAAAAAAAACTGTTTATAGATTACTTTTACCGACTTGCTCAGGAAATTTGATTCATTTAATCTGTAAGGTTATGGCAATGTGGGACATTTCTTTATTACAATTTGTGGGTATTATTATGAAAAAAATGTTATTGTTACTGGTAAGAGAAAATATTAGGCTTTTGAAAGAAAAACTGATGTTAAATAAGAATGAACACCATTTCAGAAATGTTTTTTTAATTTTCATCAAGGGGGGAGTATAGATCTTATAGTGATGTTTGTTTTTAATTTGATCCGTTAAAATCAAAATCAAACAATGTTTTTTTTCGCTTTTAGATTTACATTAATGTACTCACTGTTTTGCAATTCTATTGATGATTTTTAAGACTTTAATTATTAAAATACAACTTATAAAAATTCTTATTTATTTAATTACATCCAGAAAATTTATCTTAAATAACATCAGTAACTTTCAGTTCTTGACATCAGCGAACCCTATAACTATCTTTGGAACTTTAGAATCGAAAAACACACTTGTGATGATGACATTTAACATAAGTATTAATGTAGTCATAATTCATTTGTCAGGTTTAAATAGATGGCACTGATCTTTTTGTGAAGGCTAGTCCTAATTTATGTAATAAATTACATTTTTACTTTTATTGAAATAATATAACTAAAAATAACTAATAAACCTTTTTGTCATCCAAATCAAACCAAATATTTAAAACTATTCTTTTTCTGCACTATATGTTTTTATTTCTTGCCTCCCAAAGATAAGGGATGTGCAAATCTTGCAAGCAAAGTGATAAAATAAATGTCACATAAATACAACATGAATGAAAAAAATGTCAATGTAATGGAAATTGCATTGTGACCATTTTCCCTGTCTTTCACAGTGAATAAATGCTGAAGTATTTATCATTATAGCTTTGTTTCATAAAATAACTTTATCCACATATCTAAATGATTTATTTTGCTTTTAGTACCTAGATATTTAAGCATTTTACTTATTGTATCTTAATTTCATTAATTCAGAAATTAACAGAACCTGCAAGAAATTACTTATAGTTGACAGTTGCAACGGAATGGGCTTTGAAAATTTTTCCAGGGAAGACTACATTTTATTAAACAATTTGACAAAACATTTGTCTACATGGGATTATATTGATATGACTTTGACGTATTTTACTCATATTATCGGAGTCTTTGGAAACATTCTACTATTAACAGCTCTATTTACCGTAAGGCAATTGAAAAGTATTCCTAATATTTTTATTGGAAATTTAGCAGTTGCTGACCTAATAATGTGTGGACTAATTGTACCTCATTCTTTATACAATACATTTTTAGATTGGGAAATGATTAAGGGTTGCATGCTGACAATTTTTTGGTCATATATATCAATAACTCAAATATTTTTCACATCAACTCTAATTGCCTTTAATAGGTATTTTGTTATTTGTAAAGACTCTTGTTTGTATAGGAAAACATTTCAAGTGCGATACGTTTCATTAATGCTAATAATTACTTGGATGATTTCAATCACTATATCTTCATCAGCTTTTACAGATTTTATAATAATTGAATTTAATGAAACATTTACAATGTGTGCCTTTCAGTTCAACACTATTGGATTAACGTTCACTTTACTTATTATTAGTTTGCTTATCGTTCCAGCAATGAGTTTGATTGGAAATTTTTATTATAAGATATTTAAAAAAATTCAAGAATCTGAAAGCAATCTAAGTCACATGATTTCCACTGGATCGTCTGCGGCAGAAAGACGCCATCAAGAAAATATTAAAGTTACTCGTATTTTATTCGCAGTTTTTCTTATTTTTATATTGTGCTGGATTCCTAGTATTTGTATCTTTTTAATATCCTTCTTATGTTATATACCAGATGAAGTTTTACGATTAGCATGCCTCATTGCTTTTGCACACCCTGCTATTAATCCTATTATTTATGGTATCACTAATAAAAAGTTTCAAAATGGTTACTCTCAGGTTATAACATGTTTCCACCGCAAAATAAAAGTTGATTTTGAAAATGAAAGTTTTAATCAGACTTCTAATACAATCGCACCGCAGAAGTAAGTCAATTTTAAAACCAACAAATAAAAAAATACCTTGCAAAAAATGAAATTATGAAAGTAAAATCTAAAAGATGTAATTTTTTCATTAAATTTAACAATTTGTAAGTGCAAGCTATATATAAGTCATGTGACATCTGACTTGTTATTATTACTATTATAAATGCTTTATAAAATACAATATAGACTGAAAGCTTTATTTTTATAACTATTGCACAATGTCAGTTTGTTTTTCAAAGAAAGAATTTGATTACATAAATTCATCTGAAAGATATTTACTATTGTATTGATAAGGTATGTTCATTTAGGATAATAGTTATAAAAATAATTATATATTTCTTTTTAATAAGTAGACTGACTTGATAGTTTAATGCAAGGGTAGAGTATCAGAAACTCTGGCGTGTACCGTGCTTGCATTGACTTCAGTGCTATATTTTTTTAAAATAGAGCTAATATCTGCTTTAACTACACTATCCCTAAAATTTACTAGATAGGGTATAAGTAAATGTTGAAAATCATCATTTTTTTTCAAATGCTGGTAAGAATAATGGCTGAGGATTAGGTATTAACAAAATAAAGAAATTATCTCAAAAAATTTATAATGAAGTACACAAATTTTATACAGTGTTAGTTTCCTTGCATTTTTTTCTACAAAATTATTGATTATATTACTTTTCATGACTTAATGTAATGGTAAAGTGACAGACTTTGGGACCCAAGATCGATGGTAATGAAAGCACGGCTCTATTATATTGTGCGCATGAGAGTTATATGAACTCACTAGCAATAAATGATTCGAATATCTATTTTATTAAATATATCATGCAATTTACAGATTTGCATAATTTATTTTGTTTATGTTGTTCATTTTTCCTTTACTCTTAATAAACCGAATATTGCAAAATATTAATATATTTGGAAAAAAATTAAATTAAATACACTAAAATATGAAGAATTCAAAATAACTTTCATTGATATGCTATCTCACATGTTATCAAACTATTACACGTTATTAATTCAGTAACTATATTATCCAAAATAGAATATAAGCTTTAATGAAGATAGTTTAAATATTTTATTACTTTTTTTTGAAAATCGGTTCCCTTGACAATAGGTTGAGATTGTTTATTGATTTGGGATTGCCTAAGTGTTGGCTGGTTTCTTAATTGTTTAAAAAGCAAACCGGTACTATATTATTCAGCAATTAAAAGAAGCATAGACTCACAAATTTTGTTTTCACATTACTGTTCAAGAGAATATAAGTATGTATTAAAACATTTTTGCTGTTTCTTTTGAATATTATGTATTTGTCACTATGGAATATAATGGACTAGTGTCTAAGTCACATTGTTTTCAGTGTGTGAATAACTGCAGGAACATTATATATATCGAAATATTTTCATATTTTGGAAGCAATTGCCTAAAATCGGTTGTACATTTGTGCACCAAAAACAATTCTAGAGATGCAATATAAAAGACATGTTTAAAAAAGATGTTGGTTTTTTTTCTGGATATCTGTCACAAAAGACACATGTAGATTGAGATTTAGCTTGAACTGGTTTATACGATAATTTATGGTCGATACTGTCCCATAAAATATGTTGAAAAGGCATTTTAATCATAAGCAGGGAACTCATACCATTTACATCTTTTTAGACACACTCTATCAATAGTTTTATTTGTATTATATTAACAGTTTCAACTGTTCTGCAGTCATCATCAGAGCTACAATATTTAAATATATAATTATACAATTAATCCACTTATCCACATATTGATATATATAATTAAATACATATTATAAACAAAAATAATAATATATTTTAATATGACCTTTATAAATAATCATTTCCCATTTTATTACTTTACCTTTTAAATAATTTTATAAATATTTTATATTAATTTATTTTATATCACCTTATTTTATTTTTTAAAATATTATTTAATATAATAATTATAACTTTTACATTTATGTTACTATTTAATGCATATTATTATTTTTCTTATATTATAAAATTAACTTCTAATCTTGTCTTATGTTTATTAAATATTTCTATCAATTAACTTTACCCACATTACAAATTATTTTTTGTTTTTTATTACAAAAAATTACCTACCTCTTGTTAATTCTATTTCCAAAAACCAAACTGACAAAAAAATTCAAAATTTGCATTGCTTCAGCCTCCCTCTATTGTCATTTTCTTTATTTTTTTTTCTTTTACCCTTTTCAAAAATTCTAATTATTAACAATTGTTTATAAAATTATTGTTCTTACCCTGAAATCCCTGTTAAGACTAGGTTTTATACACTTAATCAATATTGTCAGTTTGATTTTCCTGTCCCTTCTATTATTTGTGTAATTAATCATTTTTATACAATCTTTTTCAAACCTATGACCTGTTTTTAATGAATGCAAATAAATAGGTGATCTCTTATCGTATTTATGTTGAATTAATCTGGTATAAATTGAATTCTTTGCATTCAATTTTATATACACCATTTATGTTTTTTCTACTTTTCTTACATATTTATTATCTAATATATTAAGTATATTCTTTTTATTTTATTTACTATCTTAAATTTTAATACATAATTAAATTTTTGTTAATTCTAATAATTATTCTATTCATACTTTTAACAATAATATTATTATAATAACGTGAAAGCTAAACACCTTCAAACAGATATGCTTTAAACATGCTTACGTGACAGCCAATCAGATAGAATAATGACATCACATGGGACTCTCAATTCTAAAACACACGCCAGAACTATTAGAAAAAGATGGGACCCATTTTAATTTATGCCTCAATTTTTATTTAAATAAGCCAGACTCAAGCATTTTGAACTAAGAGTGTGAAGCTTAAATACCTTCACATTTAATCCACTAAATATTATATATATAAATTAACAACGCGAAATCATCCGATTTACAACGAAACAATATTTTAAATCTAATGAAATGATATTAATAAATGTAAATATATCAAATTTAAGCGTAAACAGATAATATTATAATAAAGTGAAAGCTAAACACCTTCAAACAGATACGCTTTAAATATGCTTACGTGAGAGCCAATCAGATAGAATAATGACATCACATGGGACTCTCAATTCTAAAACACAAGCCAGAACTATTAGAAAATGATGGGACCCATCTTAATCTATGCCTCAATATTTATTTAAATAAGCCAGACTCAAGCATTATAATATTATTATAAGTTTTAATACCTATATATTTATTCTTATCTATTTTATTTTTTCTACTTACTATGCTGTTACTTGTATTAAATTTCTCTTCCAATTTTCTTATCTTTTCTTCTATAACTTTTTCTGAATATTCATTAACTCTAAACTCTTTAATTATTAATTCTATCTGTCTTTTATAATATTCCTCAACTGAGCAATAATTCCAAGCTCTATATATTTTTGAATTTATACTATTTATTTTATATTTAATGTCGATATTTGAATTCCAATTAGTTATATTGCTATCTATATTAGTTTTTTTATATACAGATGTCTCTATCTTGCATTTACTATTTTTATATGATTTTTCTAACAAAGTATCCAAATATGATAACTTATCATTTTCTTTTTCTACTGTAAATTTTATATTTTTATCTAACTATTAATTTCCTCAAAATACATATCTATAAATAAATAAAGATTTAATAAATAAATAAAGATATAATAGAAGTGCAAGCATTAGTAGAGAAAATAGCACAAAAGTATTTACAGATTAATTGTGGTATATATTATTATGAAAATAAGAATATTAATAATGGAATTGATATGAAGGATAAATTATGGATGGAAAGTTTTAAATAAGTGAATAATAAGGTATATAAAATAAAAAAAGTAAATAATGAAAATAAACATAAAAAGTTGAATAAGGAAATAAATAATTTAAATAATGTAATTAAAATAAAGCAGGTTAAAGAAATAAGTGATAAATATAAAAACGAAACAATGTTTATAAAGTCAGATAAAGGTAATAAATTAGTATTAATGAATAAAGAAGAATACATTGTTAAAATGAATAATTTGTTGGAAGAGAAGTATTTTCTTAAAATAAAGAAAGATGATACAAAATTAAGAAAATGAGAAGATTTATGAGTTAGTAAAAGTATATTTAATAATGGGTTAATAGATAGATAAGTATTTTCATTTTTGGACAATAAAGAATGTGGTATGGCAAGAATTCATGGAGCACCAAAAATATTTAAAGAAGGGGTGCCTTTAAGAGTAGTCTTAAATGGTGCAAATTCATATTTTGATAGAATATCTAAATGGATATCAAGTAATATTCTTAAGAAATATATTAATGATAAAAGTAGTTTTTATATTAAAAATAATAAAGAGTTAATAAAAGAAATTAAAGATAAAATAAATGAATATAATAATTATAAGTTAACTATGGTAAAAATAGATGTTGCATCAATGTACACAAATATAAATGTGAAAGAAACAATAGAGTTAGCAATAAAAGGATATAGAGATGATGAATATAAAGAAATTAAAATACTAATAGAGAAATTGAGAGAAATAATCAGAATTTATTGTAAGGAAATTACATTTGAGTTTAATCGAGAATATTATAAGCAAAACAAAAGATTTCTAATAGGAGTGGCTTGAAGTGGGATATATATATAATAAAACACAGAATTACTTCTATAAAAAAGCTTTAATATTTCAATCAGCAGACTGGTTTTCATCAGAAAGAAAAATGGCTACTTACAGAATTAAGCGCTAAAATATTACAGACAGTTATGTATCAGATAACAGAACTAATTCCTATAGGCTAAAATTTTTTAAAAACTTTGTATATATATATATATTTACAAAACTTTGTATATTTTAGCGCTTAATTTCTGTAAATAGCCATTTTGCTTTCTGATGAAAACCAGTCTGCTGGTTGAAATATTAAAGCTTTTTTATAGAAGTTATTCTGTGTTTTTATTATGTTTTTATTTTTCTTTTAGTATATATATATATATATTCTAACCCAGTATTAGTTAGTTTACTTCTATTTCTATTAGAAATTTATTTCTAATATTCTTATTAGTTTATTTTATTTCTTTTTCTCACCCAATATATATTTATTTTATTTTAATTAGTTTATTTGCACTTGTGACACTAATTTTTCTGGTTGTTGTTAAGGCAACCAAAATAAAAGCAACATATCCATTAATTTTCCAATATGATCTAAAATACTTTTCATATAATACAATTGTACATTCAATTCTCTTAAGCTATGCCACGATTGTAATAATAACAATAATTGATCACTTATTAATTTAAAGAATAATTATAATAATATTAATCTCAGGGTTCTTTGTTTCATGTAAGGAAATGCTCGGCAGTATTGTGTTGTCGCATATGACTGGCATTCTGGTCGGCTATAGGAAACATTTATTTTTACTTAAATTCAATGTGTCTTCATCTCTCATATCAACTGCTATATTATTTAAAGAGATGATAATTCTATTCAATAATGACGTATAATTTTGAATAACACAGCCTTTTTTTTTTTTCAGAATCTCAGTCAGAATAATAAAAAGACAAGGGTGCTTTTTGTGTCCTTCCATCATCCATGACAACACAATAATATAACTAAGATTTATTACTTAGACAATTTAACTAAATGGGAATGGAATAATGTGCAACCAAAGTTAATGGTTTGGGAATAAATTCATTTTTTTTATTTTATACAAAGGTGAATGTTTAGTCTTAAGTTTTCAACTCCATAAATAATTATCATTAAACTAAAATATAATGACATATTCCGATCTGCTTAACTTTATTTATCTGGTATATTAAGTTTTTAAGAATTTGGAATGATTTCGGACTCAAGAAAAGGTTTTGCAAATATTGTGCAAACACTTATATTTAGCATATAAAAACAAAAAAATGAATCTACAACAAATTTTAACAAGACTATAATTTATTATTATCACAAAAAAAAATATATGAACATTTATTCAATAATCCCATAGTAATACAAAAATATAAAATATAACTGACATTAATCTGTATACTCTTTTGGTTATGGACTAGAGGTTACTACTTCTCCTGTATGCAATCATATGGATTGATTAACTAAAAATACATTTCATTACCAATACATTGTTTATTAAATTTTGGTAACCTTGTAGAAGCTTTTATTCAAAATTATTGACTAACTATTTTTTTTTTTTAAAATGATTAATCCCATCATATGCAATACGCAAAATATTAAATTTATTTCTAATACATTTACTTTATTTATGGTCTTTAATGGGATAACCTATTCTAATTATAGGCCAGTTATCAGAAGTTACACTTACCATCTTACATTTAACTTAATGCTAACTTAAGTTATGATACAAATTTTATTCATACGTATAATTTTAAATATGAGTATTATTTAATTACTAACCAGAATTAAATATTGCATTTGAATATTCCTTCAGTAAATAAGCGTTTTAAATTACGCAATTTTAATTACTTTCTCCATTGATTTACTTGTCAAATACTAGCAATATTTAGCAGCACAATACAGATATTGACCCTAGTTACTAACGCACTATTTATACTAAAGTGGATCTTGAGGAACTAACACCTCCAATATAACCTTTATCTTGCCCGAACTTTCAAAATTAAGCACAATAATCAACACCTTCCATGGTGGAGCTATCTTTATTTTCACATGAGGAATATGGAATAACCACGAAGGTCTGTAGAGTAATCTACTACATTAAAATATTTTGGTGGTTTCTTGCCTCTTACTTGGGCATACAACGAACACACACCAAATACAATCCTCTCCTGGGATTTAAACGAATGAAGCATACTAAATGCTAGATAAATTCTTGATCGTCCTATCTATGAGAATCGATCACTTGGGCTATAAACATACCCGAACATTATATTTAAAATCTTCCTCTCATGGAAAACAAAGCTTTTGGGGAGATCATTTTTCATCCCACAAAATAAATACATTATAATTATTACCTATGCGAATATTAAGCATATACCAATGCTATATCTGGGCAGGATAAGTAAATACACTGATTATAATAAACTTATGTTACCGGGTATACTTTGATCAACATCTGAAATCAATGGACATCATAGAATAAAAGTATAATAATTTTAATTTTAATAAAGGAACATTCAAAAATAGTTGGTAGCATACTATCTTAAACTAAATAAAGTGGATGTGTTATTTAAGAATAATTAGGAATAAATTCCTCAATTAATACAGTATAAATTCGTTTCAAAACTTTAACAAGAAATATTTTGTTATAGCATTTTTTTTTTTAGTTACTTCTGATAATTTTCAATATTTATTTTACCCCTTAAATATCTAAATATTTTTTTTTTTTACGTATCTAACATACAAAATTTCTACCTACAATTGTATGTACTAATTAAAACATATTTTATAGATTTTTTTTTTTCGTGTTAAATATCAACTTAACCTATAATAATTATATTAAAACATACCTTTGTCATTACAAGGCTATTAAATATCACTTGACCATACAGACTTTAATCTATGTGATATAAAAAAAATACATATCATTTATAACTTAGTTTTAAACAATCATTAATTAACAAGTGCATACTCTCTCATTAGAAAATGTTTTTCTGTTGAGCAATTGGTCCAGGTGAAGAGCTTTATCCAGTCGTATTTCACGAAGCAAGTTTAAAAACAATAAACGCATGGTATTATTTCCTTTAAATAAAAGTTTTCTCTTATTTTGTGCGTTTAATAAATTAGGTAAAGAAACATATAGCAGAATTGAAGATTAATTCTTACTTGAATTAAACTACTACAATTTTGGGATCCAAGAAAATAAAATATACATATTCTAACATAACGAACAGTTGACGATAGACGATAAACATACACAATATTTTTTTTTTATTGACGATACGTATACTTATTAGCTAGCTTACTTATGGATGAAAATGCGCAATTTTCCGAGAGATTATTATGATAATAACTGCAGTCAATTTACGTGTACATGAAGTTTTAATAATTCCAACTGATGTATAATATAATATATCATTTATTTTTATCATTAAGTCACTAAGATATTTGGTTTTGTTCATACTTTAGGAATTATAAATTTTTTTTTTAAAGGTAACTTCTCCGTAAGAATGCCCCTATATAACTTTTCCTATATTTACTCTGAGAAAGTTTATATTTTTTTTTATATATTTTTTTTTTTTTAAAATATACAGGTGCATAATTTAATCTTATTTATCATTATTATTATTTCCAGACAATTCTTGGTGAATAAAACATATTTTAACGTATGTAACTACATTACTTGTAAAGGCAGACAATATTGAGAAAGAGCGCGAAAATGTTTCTAGTTGATTTTCCTTGGTTTCAAAATATTTCTTTCAATTATTTTTTTTTTCTTTCTATACCAAGAAAATATCAATAAATGACATAAAGTTAATAAATAATTAATCTTTTCTTGGAAATCACTTCTTTTCCTTAATTTAGATATAATATAATTTTTCGTGACTCTTTTAGTTAATTCTGTCATTTTTAACTTTAGCGTGAGACAATAAATTTTTAAGTATAAAAGGTCTTTAAATAGGTAGATGGCAAAGAAAATCAGGATATCTTATCAAAAAATTTTAGCCACACATTATATTATTAAAATTTTACTTTGATTACATTTATTTCTGCAAAATAAAATGAAAAAATTGAGTTACCAAATTTCAGCACTGTTCCTTCCTTGAAAACTAAAAGCAGACTATATTTTTCCAAAAAAAAAAGATCTTGATTATGAAATTGGTTGTTTCGTTTTTTTTTTTTTTTTTTTTTTTACTTTAGCGACCTCTTCCAGAAAAATAATCATTTGATTATAACATAAACAAAAGAAAGGAAAAACCTATTACAATCATATAGTTTTAGTATTATTTACCTGGATTACAAAGTAATTTGACAATATAAAAAAATAATAAATACATTAAATTAACAATCAGTGATGTATAATTCTTTAAACATTATATATATATATATATATTTTTAAAGAATTATACATCACTGATGAAAGATTTTTATTTTTTTATATTGTCAAATTACTTTGTAATCCAGGTAAATAAACTAAAACTATATGATTGTAATAGTTTTTCCTTTCTTTTGTTTATGTTATAATCAAATGATTATTTTTCTGGAAGAGGTCGCTAAAGTAAAAAAAAAAAACACAAACGAAACAACCAATCATAACAAGATCATTTTTTGGAAAAATATAGTCTGCTTTTAGTTTTCAAGGAAGGAACAGTGCTGAAATTTGGTAACTCAATTTTTTCATTTTATTTTGCAGAAATAAATGTAATCAAAGTAAAATTTTAATAATATAATGTGTGGCTAAAATTTTTTGATAAGATATCCTGATTTTCTTTGCCATCTACCTATTTAAAGACCTTTTATACTTAAAAGTTTATTGTCTCGCGCTAAAGTTCAAAAATGACAGAATTAACTAAAAGAGTCACGAAAAATTATATTATATCTAAATTAAGGAAAAGAAGCGATTTCCAAGAAAAGATTAATTATTTATTAACTTTATGTCATTTATTGATATTTTCTTGGTATAGAAAGAAAAAAAAAATAATAATTGAAAGAAATATTTTGAAACCAAGGAAAATCAACTAGAAACATTTTCGCGCTCTTTCTCAATATTGTCTGCCTTTACAAGTAATGTAGTTACATACGTTAAAATATGTTTTATTCACCAAGAATTGTCTGGAAATAATAATAATGATAAATAAGATTAAATTATGCACCTGTATATTTTTAAAAAAAATAAATATAAAAAAAAAATATAAACTTTCTCAGAGTAAATATAGGAAAAGTCATATAGGGGCATTCTTACGGAGAAGTTACCTTTAAAAAAAAAAAATTTATAATTCCTAAAGTATGAACAAAACCAAATATCTTAGTGACTTAATGATAAAAATAAATGATATATTATATTATACATCAGTTGGAATTATTAAAACTTCATGTACACGTAAATTGACTGCAGTTATTATCATAATAATCTCTCGGAAAATTGCGCATTTTCGTCCATAAGTAAGCTAGCTAATAAGTATACGTATCGTCAATAAAAAAAAATATTGTGTATGTTTATCGTCTATCGTCAACTGTTCGTTATGTTAGAATATGTATATTTTATTTTCTTGGATCCCAAAATTGTAGTAGTTTAATTCAAGTAAGAATTAATCTTCAATTCTGCTATATGTTTCTTTACCTAATTTATTAAACGCACAAAATAAGAGAAAACTTTTATTTAAAGGAAATAATACCATGCGTTTATTGTTTTTAAACTTGCTTCGTGAAATACGACTGGATAAAGCTCTTCACCTGGACCAATTGCTCAACAGAAAAACATTTTCTAATGAGAGAGTATGCACTTGTTAATTAATGATTGTTTAAAACTAAGTTATAAATGATATGTATTTTTTTTTATATCACATAGGTTAAAGTCTGTATGGTCAAGTGATATTTAATAGCCTTGTAATGACAAAGGTATGTTTTAATATAATTATTATAGGTTAAGTTGATATTTAACACGAAAAAAAAAAATCTATAAAATATGTTTTAATTATTACATACAATTGTAGGTAGAAATTTTGTATGTTAGATACGTAAAAAAAAAAATATTTAGATATTTAAGGGGTAAAATAAATATTGAAAATTATCAGAAGTAACTAAAAAAAAAAAAATGCTATAACAAAATATTTCTTGTTAAAGTTTTGAAACGAATTTATACTGTATTAATTGAGGAATTTATTCCTAATTATTCTTAAATAACACATCCACTTTATTTAGTTTAAGATAGTATGCTACCAACTATTTTTGAATGTTCCTTTATTAAAATTAAAATTATTATACTTTTATTCTATGATGTCCATTGATTTCAGATGTTGATCAAAGTATACCCGGTAACATAAGTTTATTATAATCAGTGTATTTACTTATCCTGCCCAGATATAGCATTGGTATATGCTTAATATTCGCATAGGTAATAATTATAATGTATTTATTTTGTGGGATGAAAAATGATCTCCCCAAAAGCTTTGTTTTCCATGAGAGGAAGATTTTAAATATAATGTTCGGGTATGTTTATAGCCCAAGTGATCGATTCTCATAGATAGGACGATCAAGAATTTATCTAGCATTTAGTATGCTTCATTCGTTTAAATCCCAGGAGAGGATTGTATTTGGTGTGTGTTCGTTGTATGCCCAAGTAAGAGGCAAGAAACCACCAAAATATTTTAATGTAGTAGATTACTCTACAGACCTTCGTGGTTATTCCATATTCCTCATGTGAAAATAAAGATAGCTCCACCATGGAAGGTGTTGATTATTGTGCTTAATTTTGAAAGTTCGGGCAAGATAAAGGTTATATTGGAGGTGTTAGTTCCTCAAGATCCACTTTAGTATAAATAGTGCGTTAGTAACTAGGGTCAATATCTGTATTGTGCTGCTAAATATTGCTAGTATTTGACAAGTAAATCAATGGAGAAAGTAATTAAAATTGCGTAATTTAAAACGCTTATTTACTGAAGGAATATTCAAATGCAATATTTAATTCTGGTTAGTAATTAAATAATACTCATATTTAAAATTATACGTATGAATAAAATTTGTATCATAACTTAAGTTAGCATTAAGTTCAATGTAAGATGGTAAGTGTAACTTCTGATAACTGGCCTATAATTAGAATAGGTTATCCCATTAAAGACCATAAATAAAGTAAATGTATTAGAAATAAATTTAATATTTTGCGTATTGCATATGATGGGATTAATCATTTAAAAAAAAAAAAATAGTTAGTCAATAATTTTGAATAAAAGCTTCTACAAGGTTACCAAAATTTAATAAACAATGTATTGGTAATGAAATGTATTTTTAGTTAATCAATCCATATGATTGCATACAGGAGAAGTAGTAACCTCTAGTCCATAACCAAAAGAGTATACAGATTAATGTCAGTTATATTTTATATTTTGTATTACTATGGGATTATTGAATAAATGTTCATATATTTTTTTTTGTGATAATAATAAATTATAGTCTTGTTAAAATTTGTTGTAGATTCATTTTTTTTGTTTTTATATGCTAAATATAAGTGTTTGCACAATATTTGCAAAACCTTTTCTTGAGTCCGAAATCATTCCAAATTCTTAAAAACTTAATATACCAGATAAATAAAGTTAAGCAGATCGGAATATGTCATTATATTTTAGTTTAATGATAATTATTTATGGAGTTGAAAACTTAAGACTAAACATTCACCTTTGTATAAAAAAAAAAAAATGAATTTATTCCCAAACCATTAACTTTGGTTGCACATTATTCCATTCCCATTTAGTTAAATTGTCTAAGTAATAAATCTTAGTTATATTATTGTGTTGTCATGGATGATGGAAGGACACAAAAAGCACCCTTGTCTTTTTATTATTCTGACTGAGATTCTGAAAAAAAAAAAAAGGCTGTGTTATTCAAAATTATACGTCATTATTGAATAGAATTATCATCTCTTTAAATAATATAGCAGTTGATATGAGAGATGAAGACACATTGAATTTAAGTAAAAATAAATGTTTCCTATAGCCGACCAGAATGCCAGTCATATGCGACAACACAATACTGCCGAGCATTTCCTTACATGAAACAAAGAACCCTGAGATTAATATTATTATAATTATTCTTTAAATTAATAAGTGATCAATTATTGTTATTATTACAATCGTGGCATAGCTTAAGAGAATTGAATGTACAATTGTATTATATGAAAAGTATTTTAGATCATATTGGAAAACTAATGGATATGTTGCTTTTATTTTGGTTGCCTTAACAACAACCAGAAAAATTAGTGTCACAAGTGCAAATAAACTAATTAAAATAAAATAAATATATATTGGGTGAGAAAAAGAAATAAAATAAACTAATAAGAATATTAGAAATAAATTTCTAATAGAAATAGAAGTAAACTAACTAATACTGGGTTAGAATATATATATATACTAAAAGAAAAATAAAAACATAATAAAAACACAGAATAACTTCTATAAAAAAGCTTTAATATTTCAACCAGCAGACTGGTTTTCATCAGAAAGCAAAATGGCTATTTACAGAAATTAAGCGCTAAAATATACAAAGTTTTGTAAATATATATATATATTTTTATACAAAGTTTTTAAAAAATTTTAGCCTATAGGAATTAGTTCTGTTATCTGATACATAACTGTCTGTAATATTTTAGCGCTTAATTCTGTAAGTAGCCATTTTGCTTTCTGATGAAAACCAGTCTGCTGGTTGAAATATTAAAGCTTTTTTATAGAAGTAATTCTGTGTTTTATTATATATATATATCCCACTTAAAGCCACTCCTATTAGAAATCTTTTGTTTTGCTTATAATATTCTCGATTAAACTCAAATGTAATTTCCTTACAATAAATTCTGATTATTTCTCTCAATTTCTCTATTAGTATTTTAATTTCTTTATATTCATCATCTCTATATCCTTTTATTGCTAACTCTATTGTTTCTTTCACATTTATATTTGTGTACATTGATGCAACATCTATTTTTACCATAGTTAACTTATAATTATTATATTCATTTATTTTATCTTTAATTTCATTTATTAACTCTTTATTATTTTTAATATAAAAACTACTTTTATCATTAATATATTTCTTAAGAATATTACTTGATATCCATTTAGATATTCTATCAAAATATGAATTTGCACCATTTAAGACTACTCTTAAAGGCACCCCTTCTTTAAATATTTTTGGTGCTCCATGAATTCTTGCCATACCACATTCTTTATTGTCCAAAAATGAAAATACTTATCTATCTATTAACCCATTATTAAATATACTTTTACTAACTCATAAATCTTCTCATTTTTTAATTTTGTATCATCTTTCTTTATTTTAAGAAAATACTTCTCTTCCAACAAATTATTCATTTTAACAATGTATTCTTCTTTATTCATTAATACTAATTTATTACCTTTATCTGACTTTATAAACATTGTTTCGTTTTTATATTTATCACTTATTTCTTTAACCTGCTTTATTTTAATTACATTATTTAAATTATTTATTTCCTTATTCAACTTTTTATGTTTATTTTCATTATTTACTTTTTTTATTTTATATACCTTATTATTCACTTATTTAAAACTTTCCATCCATAATTTATCCTTCATATCAATTCCATTATTAATATTCTTATTTTCATAATAATATATACCACAATTAATCTGTAAATACTTTTGTGCTATTTTCTCTACTAATGCTTGCACTTCTATTATATCTTTATTTATTTATTAAATCTTTATTTATTTATAGATATGTATTTTGAGGAAATTAATAGTTAGATAAAAATATAAAATTTACAGTAGAAAAAGAAAATGATAAGTTATCATATTTGGATACTTTGTTAGAAAAATCATATAAAAATAGTAAATGCAAGATAGAGACATCTGTATATAAAAAAACTAATATAGATAGCAATATAACTAATTGGAATTCAAATATCGACATTAAATATAAAATAAATAGTATAAATTCAAGAATATATAGAGCTTGGAATTATTGCTCAGTTGAGGAATATTATAAAAGACAGATAGAATTAATAATTAAAGAGTTTAGAGTTAATGAATATTCAGAAAAAGTTATAGAAGAAAAGATAAGAAAATTGGAAGAGAAATTTAATACAAGTAACAGCATAGTAAGTAGAAAAAATAAAATAGATAAGAATAAATATATAGGTATTAAAACTTATAATAATATTATAATGCTTGAGTCTGGCTTATTTAAATAAATATTGAGGCATAGATTAAGATGGGTCCCATCTTTTTCTAATAGTTCTGGCTTGTGTTTTAGAATTGAGAGTCCCATGTGATGTCATTATTCTATCTGATTGGCTGTCACGTAAGCATGTTTAAAGCGTATCTGTTTGAAGGTGTTTAGCTTTCACTTTATTATAATATTATCTGTTTACGCTTAAATTTGATATATTTACATTTATTAATATCATTTCATTAGATTTAAAATATTGCTTCGTTGTAAATCGGATGATTTCGCGTTGTTAATTTATATATATAATATTTAGTGGATTAAATGTGAAGGTATTTAAGCTTCACACTCTTAGTTCAAAATGCTTGAGTCTGGCTTATTTAAATAAAAATTGAGGCATAAATTAAGATGGGTCCCATCTTTTTCTAATAGTTCTGGCTTGTGTTTTAGAATTGAGAGTCCCATGTGATGTCATTATTCTATCTGATTGGCTGTCACGTAAGCATGTTTAAAGCATATCTGTTTGAAGGTGTTTAGCTTTCACGTTATTATAATAATATTATTGTTAAAAGTATGAATAGAATAATTATTAGAATTAACAAAAATTTAATTATGTATTAAAATTTAAGATAGTAAATAAAATAAAAAGAATATACTTAATATATTAGATAATAAGTATGTAAGAAAAGTAGAAAAAACATAAATGGTGTATATAAAATTGAATGCAAAGAATTCAATTTATACCAGATTAATTCAACATAAATACGATAAGAGATCACCTATTTATTTGCATTCATTAAAAACAGGTCATAGGTTTGAAAAAGATTGTATAAAAATGATTAATTACACAAATAATAGAAGGGACAGGAAAATCAAACTGACAATATTGATTAAGTGTATAAAACCTAGTCTTAACAGGGGTTTCAGGGTAAGAACAATAATTTTATAAACAATTGTTAATAATTAGAATTTTTGAAAAGGGTAAAAGAAAAAAAAATAAAGAAAATGACAATAGAGGGAGGCTGAAGCAATGCAAATTTTGAATTTTTTTGTCAGTTTGGTTTTTGGAAATAGAATTAACAAGAGGTAGGTAATTTTTTGTAATAAAAAACAAAAAATAATTTGTAATGTGGGTAAAGTTAATTGATAGAAATATTTAATAAACATAAGACAAGATTAGAAGTTAATTTTATAATATAAGAAAAATAATAATATGCATTAAATAGTAACATAAATGTAAAAGTTATAATTATTATATTAAATAATATTTTAAAAAATAAAATAAGGTGATATAAAATAAATTAATATAAAATATTTATAAAATTATTTAAAAGGTAAAGTAATAAAATGGGAAATGATTATTTATAAAGGTCATATTAAAATATATTATTATTACTGTTTATAATATGTATTTAATTATATATATCAATATGTGGATAAGTGGATTAATTGTATAATTATATATTTAAATATTGTAGCTCTGATGATGACTGCAGAACAGTTGAAACTGTTAATATAATACAAATAAAACTATTGATAGAGTGTGTCTAAAAAGATGTAAATGGTATGAGTTCCCTGCTTATGATTAAAATGTTTTTTCAACATACTCTATGGGACAGTATCGACCATAAATAAGCTTATAAACCAGTTCAAGCTAAATCTCAATCTACATGTGTCTTTTGTGACAGATATCCAGAAAAAAAACCAACATCTTTTTTAAACATGTCTTTTATATTGCATCTCTAGAATTGTTTTTGGTGCACAAATGTACAACCGATTTTAGGCAATTGCTTCCAATATATGAAAATATTTCCATGTATATAATGTTCCTGCAGTTATTCACACACTGAAAACAATATGACATAGACACTAGTCCATTATATTCCATAGTGACCAATATATTCAAAAGAAACAGCAAAAATGTTTTAATAGATACTTATATTCAATTGAACAGTAATGTCAAAACAAAATTTGGTAGTCTATGCTTTTTTTAATTGCTGAATAATATAGTACCGGTTTGCTTTTTAAACAATTAGAGAAACCAGCCAACACTTAGGCAATCCCAAATCACCCCCCCCCCCAACATAACAATAAACAATCTCAACCTGTTGTCAAGGGAACCGATTTTCAAAAAAAAGTAATAAAATATTTAAACTATCTTCATTAAAGCTTATATTCTATTTTGGATAATATAGTTACTGAATTAATAACGTGTAATAGTTTGATAACATGTGAGATAGCATATCAATGAAAGTTATTTTGAATTCTTCATATTTTAGTGTATTTAATTTAATTTTTTTCCAAATATATTAATATTTTGCAATATTCGGTTTATTAAGAGTAAAGGAAAAATGAACAACATAAACAAAATAAATTATGCAAATCTGTAAATTGCATGATATAATTAATAAAATAGATATTCGAATCATTTATTGCTAGTGAGTTCATATAAGCTTTCATTATCATCGATCTTGGGTCCGACAGTCTGTCATTTTATCATTACATTAAATCGTGAAAAGTAATATAATCAATAATTTTGTAGAAAAAAATGCAAGGAAACTAACACTGTATAAAATTTGTGTACTTCATTATAATTTTTTGAGATAATTTCTTTATGTTGTTAATACCTAATCCTCAGCCATTATTATTACTAGCATCTGAAAAAAAAATGATAATTTTCAACATTTTCTTATCCCCTATCTAGTAAATTTTAGAGATAGTGTAGTTAAAGCAAATATTCGCTCTTTTTTAAAAAAAACATAGCACTGAAATCAATGCAAGCACGTTACACGCCAGAGTTCTGATACTCTACCCTTGCATTAAACTATCAAGTCACTCTACTTATTAAAAATAAATATATAATTATTTTTATAACTATTATCCTAAATGAACATACCTTATCAATACAATAATACATATCTTTCAGATGAATTTATGTAATCAAATTCTTACTTTGAAAAACAAAGTGATATTGTGCAATAGTTAAAAAATAAAGCTTTTAATCTGCATTATATTTTATAAAGCATTTATTGTTAAATTTAATGAAAAATTTACAGTTTTAGATTTTACTTTCATAATTTCATTTTTTTGCATGGTATTGTTATTTGAAGGTTTTAAAATTGACTTACTTCTGGGACGCAATTGTATTAGAAGTCTGATTAAAACTTTCATTTTCAAAATCTACTTTTATTTTGCGGTGAAAACATGTTATAACCTGAGAGTAACCATTTTGAAACTTTTTATTAGTAATACCATAAATAATAGGATTAATAGCAGGGTGTGCTAAAGCAATGACGCGTGATATTCGTAAAACTTCATCTGGTATACCACCCAACAAAGATATTAAAAAGATACAAATAGCAGGAATCCAGCTTAATACAAAAATAAGAAAAACTGCGAATAAAATACGAGTAACTTTAATATTTTCTTGATGGCGTCTTTCTGCCGCAGACGATCCAGTGGAAATCATGTGACTTAGATTGCTTTCAGATTCTTGAATTTTTTTAAATATCTTATAATAAAAATTTCCAATCAAACTCACTGCTGGAACGATAAGCAAACTAATAATAAGTAAAGTGAACGTTAATCCAATAGTGTTGAACTGAAAGGCACACATTGTAAATGTTTCATTAAATTCAATTATTATAAAATCTGTAAAAGCTAATGAAGATACAGTGATTGAAATGATCCAAATAATTATTAACATTAATAAAACGTATCGCACTTGAAATGTTTTTCTATACAAACAAGAGTCTTTACAAATAACAAAATACCTATTAAAGGCAATTAGAGTTGATGTGAAAAATATTTGAGTTATTGATATATATGACAAAAAAATTGTCAGCATGCAACCCTTAATCATTTCCCAATCTAAAAATGTATTGTATAAAGAATGAGGTACAATTAGTCCACACATTATTAGGTCAGCAACTGCTAAATTTCCAATAAAGATATTAGGAATACTTTTCAATTGCCTTACGGTAAATAGAGCTGTTAATAATAGAATGTTTCCAGTGACTCCGATAATATGAGTGAAATATGTCAAAGTCATATCAATATAATCCGATATAAACAAATGTTTTGTCAAATTGTTTAATAAAATGTAGTCTTCATTGGAAAAATTTCCGAAGCCCATTCCGTTGCAATTATCAACTGTAGGTAAATTCTTGCAGGTTCTGTTAATTTTTGAATTAATGAAATTAAGATACAATAAGTAAAATGCTTAAATATCTAGGTACTAAAAGCAAAATAAATCATTTAGATATGTGGATAAAGTTATTTTATAAAACAAAGCTATAATGATAAATACTTCAGCATTTATTCACTGTGAAAGACAGGGAAAATGGTCACAATGCAATTTCCATTACATTGACATTTTTTTCATTCATGTTGTATTTATGTGACATTTATTTTATCAATTTGCATGCAACATTTGCATATCCTTTATCTTTGGGAGGCAATAAATTATTCCTTATAGTGCAGAAACAGAATAGTTTTAAACATTTAACTTGATTTGGATGACAAAGGGATTTATTAGTTATCTTTAGTTATATTTCTTCAATAAAAGTAAAATTTTAATTTATTACATAAGATAGGAGTAGCCTTGACAAAAAGATCATTGTCATCTATTTAAACCTGTTAAATGCATTATGATTACATTAATACTTCTGTTAATTGTTATCATGACAAGTGTATTCTTCGATTCTAAAGTTCCAAAGATAGTTAAAGGGTTCGTTGATGTCAAGAACTGAAAGTTCCTAAAGTTATTTAAGATAATTTTTCAGAATATAATTAAATAAATAATAATTTTTATAAGTTGTATTTTAATCATTTAGGAATCATCAATATAATTGCAATGCCGTGAGTACATTAATGAATATCTAAAAGCTAAAAAAACATTGTTTGATTTTGATTTTAATGGATCAAATTTAAAACATCACCACAAGATCTATATTACATCTTGATGAAAATTAAAAAAACATTTCTGAGATGGTGGTCATTCTTATTTAACATCAGTTTTTATTTCAAAAGCCTAATATTTTCTCTCCAATAATAATAACATTTTTTTCATAATAATACCCAGAAATTGTAATACATAAAGAAATGTGCCACATTGCCATAACCTTATATATTAAATGAAGCAAATTTCTTGAACAAGTCGATAAAAGTAATCTATAAGCAGTTTCTTTATTAGAAACAAAAATCAAGGCAAGGAATTTCTTAATTTTTAAATACTCTATAAGTCTTTTGCCATCAATCTTCTTGGATTGAATGCGATATATTCTACAAAACTTTTAAAAGTCCAGCTATGACAATAAATAATTATTGTTATTTCACACAATATCTGGTTTACTTTTATTAATTATAATAAATGAAACATCCTGAATTCAGGCATCATAACATCATGTTTCTATACCTCCTTTAACAGTTCAAATATTTTAAAAATATTTATCACCACCATGTATTCTATATTTCTAAATATTTGTGAAATTTTTAAGAGATTCGACATAACTATATTCCATCTATACATGAAGTTGCTTTGTTTTATAAAATACTGCAATGAGCTGCTTTTATTTCATAAAACTCGATCTTTCGGTTTAAATCTAAATTTATATAGCATGATATATCATTAAAACAGTTATCTTACTTTTGAATTAATTAATTAAAAAGGGATCAACTAAACTCACAACATGTGTTAAATACGGGACCTTACTATTCAAAATATAGTTATTTTATATTTTACAAATATCATTTAATGATACAATTATGATATATTCAATAGGGTTATCATTATTTTTCACAAAATCTGTCTTATTTTTCATAATTATTTTATATTTACGTTATCATTCTTCCAAACAGTCTTTGTCTATTAGATGCATTATTAATACAGTCACTGTAAAGCAATCAGGCAGGCTGCCTTTTGTAAATCAAAAATTAAAATTATTTCCATATTTATAACACACTTTTCAATATCATAATCCAGTAACATGGAAAATATAAAATTCCTTACTGAAAAATTAAAAATGTAATCGCTATTGAAATATAAGATTGCCTTGGATGCTTTTAGAAAATTAACATTAAATTTTCCATTATTATATTTCTGATAGAAATGATTTACAATGGATTCATATATGTCTAAAAAAATAATCATTATCGGAACTTTACATATTTTCTTCTTATACCATCTAAATCTCATTTCTTTCCTGTCGGAGGCTTGCAAAGGATTATTTTAATTTTATCTTATTTGGATAACACTGTCCAAATAAAATAAATCGATTGGATGAATCTACCAACCAAGCGTCTACGAATTTTACAAAGAATAATGAAGGCATTCCTTCATCTTTGTCTAAAATTTTTGTGATGATGGTACAGTATTTTAACAGTAATTATATGCTGGATTATTTCTATTATCGAATAGCTAATATGTCTTGAAAAAAATTCAAATTTAATATAAACTTTTCAAATACATTCAACTGTTAGTATATAATATGTTAGTGTATAACATAATATTTCGAGTGGTATTATTCTAATCCCTTCTTTAGACCAGTCTTACTAGTAACAGTACTATTATGAAAATCAAATCTGGATCTTTGGATTTTGAATATTGAATTTAAGGTGATGTCTGTAACTAATTAGCTTATTCTTTCTAATTGTCTATTAGTTAGAGGATCACAAATTGAATATTCAGAATGTAACCATGCTAATATTGTACTAATCAGGTCAGCATCATCTGAAAAAAGAGAATAACTCTGCTAGAAATATTCTTTACATATTAACCTGTATGCTATGACTAATAGTTCAATGTATTTGAATAAAGTTTGAATTTCTCTAAAAACATTTAACAATTAACACAAAACTATAGAAACAGTTCAACATAAAATTATGACTTTCATTACATGATTGAAATCTCATTGTTATCAAGTTAAAGTGTTTCATCAGTAAATAATATTATGTAATGTTTTTGTGATACTTAATGTGAAAATAGATGTTCCAAATGTTTTTGGAAAAAAAAGTATTAAAAGTCTTGTGGTATTGTAATGCTAGTATTGATAAACGATTTAAAGATGAATATGTTTTAGATGAATTTGATTAAGATAACAAACATAAAAAGAGGATACAGATTTGAGGAGTTCTACAGCATAAGAAAAGATCTATATCCAAAATTTTATATTTGAAACAAACGTTAAACACAATAGAAGTGAAGAGAAGTAGACGTGAACGCATCCTAACGAATGTACAGTAGATATGAATAAGATTTTATCTAAAATAAAAAGTGATATTTCAATCTGTAATATTCTTAATAGATTCAACACATTAAGCGATAATAGATTGCTGCGTTGTAGCAGAAGCATTAGTTCAAACTACAGAGACGAAAATTATCAAGGAAAATAGTATTAATACTTGATATTTCTAACATTCACGAAACATTTTTTATTGAATTTAAATAATAACTTGATAATCGTTTTAAAATATTAATTACTCTGAAAATGGTTCACACTGAATTAATAAGAAAATTACTGATATTCTATTAAAAACTGCTGGACAAAAATAGTTGGGAACAATAGAGCAGCAAATTATTACTAAATTTTCTATTACAACAATATAATTTTTTAATGATAAGAAAATACAGTTATAAATTGGCAAGGAAAGCTAAATAAAATAAAAATGTCAAAAATGTAAAACATTTATTTGGGATAAACATTAGTTGAATAATAAAAAGAACAGATGTAATTATTACTAAAAAGAGGAATGACATATGAAATGTGAAGAGTTCTACAAAAAGTTTTATAGTAAAAGAATTATATATTTCATACTGTAAAATCTTCATATTATATATGTATGTATGTTTACATGCGTGCATGAATACAGAGTAAGAAACAAAGTTATAAAATAGCATTTTATAAAAGAAATTCTTAAATTCAAACCTTTATCTTTTATTAAAACTTACTTTAGTTTTTGATAATGTCTGCAATAATGATTGTAAAGGAAGGTCGTTTTGAAAGGAAAAAAAGATTTTCTTAAAATTATTTTATAAAATAACTAAATATAAAAAGAAATTGCTGAACCATAAAATCTTATATAATTTACTTAAGGTAACTTTAAAAAGAAAGTTTATTAAAATTAATTATCTTATTTAATTTCAAGATTAGAAATATAAATTAAAATTAATAATAAAAATTTCAAGCAGTTTATGTAAAAGAGTGTGACCACAAGTAATATTTAAATTAACGAATATATATAAGACATATTTTGCGGGTTCATCCGTGTTAAAATATTTTAAATATTGATATACCGACGTTTCGATTTGGTCACACAAGTTTTAAATATTGATATACCGACGTTTCGACTTGGTCACACAAGTGACTTGTGTGACCAAGTCGAAACGTCGGTATATCAATATTTAAAATATTTTAACACGGATGAACCCCAAAAAGATGTCTTTGATATATGCAACCCGTGAAAATCTTCGTAATGATGTGGTCATTTGTCATTGGTTGCAACTGTCTTAATGTGATTTATCTAGTATCTCAGTTTTAGAAATATATCACAAATTTTAATAAACCTCAAATGTTGTCAAGTTCTGTTTAAAAACAACAGAGAGAATGGCGATGTTGGGGAATGATGCCTAACTAATGAACTTGTTCACGTAGAAAATTGTAACTCTTGGAGAGACTTTCAATTATTTTTCAAACTAGCCGATTTTAAATAATATCATTGGTTATAGTAGAAGTTACAAAATAGGGTTGCCTTCTTTTCCCAAAAGTACTCCAGATGATATTGTCAATACTTATTTATAAAGTCTAAACGAAATGCCATTTTAATTTATAAAATGTTAATAAGACTTTTTAATATTAGAGATTACTTGGCGCATTCTATATTTAGTAGATAATATTCTTAAATTTAAATAATACTCTAGATATCTATGTAGATTTAATATCGTTTCAAGTATTTATTTGTAGGCAAAGTTTTAAATTTTCCTGATTTGTACATGTTAGGCCATTATAAATTAGAGTATGTTAAATATGCTGCTTATTTAAATGTTTAACGTTTATAGAGCATAATATGGTATTTAAATAAGAATAAAGATCTTATTTTGATAGATGGTTTACATCGTTTTATCAATAGATAATTTTTAGAAATCTGAAACACTTCGAGTAATGGCACTGATAACCTGAGAGATGGTGGTTTCTTTTTATTATATATATATATATATGAAAATAATAAATATACGAACTAACTAAAAGACAAAGAAAAACATAATAAAAACACAGAATTACTTCTCTATAAAACTGCTTTAATATTTCAACCAGCAGACTGGTTTTCATCAGAAAAACCAGTCTGCTAGTTGAAATATTAAAGTAGTTTTATAGAGAAGTAATTCTGTGTTTTATTATGTTTATATATATATATATATATATATATATATATATATATATATATATATATATATATGTTGGTTAATCAAATTTCTTTAATTAACTAATTGACAACAGGAATAATATCATCTGTCTTCAAATGATGTTTAATTAATTAGTAGTCACTTTTTGATATTTTAAATTTTATAGATTGTTTATTATGATAAAGATTTCATGATTATTCATAGATCTAAAATATGGCATCCTTATTCAATATGAAAGATTATCTAAACAAATTAGGTACAAAGACATCTTCAAACACTATTTAAATAAAGTGCAGTCATGACGTAGTAACACTTGACAAAAATAGATTACGTTTTACATATAGCCTAAACTGTTATATAAAGACAATTTAAACAGTGTCAATTTCAGAAATAAAATTCAGTTTATATTAGATGTTAAAAATACCAAAATAAGTTGGTTAAAAATTTATATTCTTGTCAGAGTTACTATGTTGTCATCATCATCAACCATTATCACTCCAATGTAGGATAAATGTCTTTCCACGTTTAATCCATCTTCTCCGAACTTTAGCTTTTCTTCTCCATATCACCCCTGCATTCTTTCTTATTTCATCCACCTCACATGTGATCTCTTTCTGGATCTTTTACAAATGCTTGGAATCCAGTTTAAGATTTCAATTCTCCATGTATTATCATATCTTCTAAAAATATGTCAAGTCCAATTCCACTTCAGTCTTTTAATTTTTTCAATGAGGTCAGTAACACCTGTTTGTTCTCTTACAAATATTGCGTTTTCGATCTCTTCTTGTTATTCCCAACATGCATCTTTCCATACTTCTTTGAGTGGTCTGGAGTCTCTGTATTGCTATTCTATTAAGTGTTTAGGTCTCAGATCCATAAGTAAAAACTGGTAAAACACATTTATTAAAAACCTTCCTTTTCAAATACACAGGCATATTTCCTTTTAGTACCAAGTTATTTCTACCAAAAGCACTTCAATCAAGTATAATTCTATGATTAATTTCATCCATTATGTTTTTATCTGTACTAATAATCTGACCAAGGTATTTTTACCTGCTAACTTCTTCTAACTCATCATAATTAATCTTTATTTTCAAATTTGTGAAAATCTATTAAACATTACTTTAACATTTTTAACATTTATCTTTAGTCCTACTTTTCTACTTTCATCTAATAACTCTTGCAACATTCCAGCAGCTCTAAAGCCTTATTTGAAAAAAACAACTACATCATCCGCAAAATCTAAATGACTTAAATAATCTCCATTTACTTTCACCCCTTTAGCTTTCCATTTCGACCCACAAAATACTTCTTGCCGCACAGCTGTAAAAACTTTTGGAGATATGGTGTCACCCTGTCTTACACCCTTCTCAATATTGACTTTCCTAGTATCATTATGTAATTTAATTATTGCTGTTGCATTTTTATAAATATTCTTTAAAATATGACAATATCCTGGATCTATACCTTGATGATCCAATGCTTTAATCACTGAAGAAATGTTTATAGAATCAAATGCCTTTTCATAATCTACAAATCCTAAGCATAATGGCAATTCATATTCATTTTTTTTCTATAACTTCTCTCAATACCTGGATATGATCTACTCTACTATAACCACTTTTAAATCCAGTTTGTAGTCTTGGTTGGTGGAAATCCATTGTTCTCTGTAGACGATTTATAATTATCTTGCTAAAAATTTTGTATAAAACTGATAAAAGACTTATAGGTCTATAATTTCTAATATCTTCTTTATCACCTTTTTTAAATATTAATATTAATACTTCTTTATCATTTAGACATTTAGTATATAACTTTGCTAAAAAATTTATATTTCTTCACCTGCTTCTTTTAATATATCAATTACCTTTCCTTTCTTCATAAATTTAATTGCATATCTCACTTAAAATTATGGGCTGCTCATCAACATGCATTAGCCAGTGTGATGAGTTTACTGGCTTTTTTATCTCTGAATGTAAGATCAAGAAATAGCATGATGTTTCTTCTGAGTTGCCTGATAAGACAGAATGAATGTATGTGTAAATGTTTTTCTCCAATAGAGTTACCATGTACCTTGTTGAAAATCCAATGTTTTGTTAATTTTTAATGCTAAAAACTTTTGTGGCATAAAATATTATGTAAACATATTTAAAGTGAAGATATCTTCAAATGCCCTATTTAAGAAATGTATATCTGAAAGCAGTAATGTCTAGTTTCTACAGTAACATGAATAAATTTGAATATAAGAGTTGAAGTTAGAAGATATAAAAGGTGAGTTTCAAAAAAATGTGTTTAAAATAATAATATTATAGATTAAAATAGATTATAAATTATTGAATGAATAAATTATATATATTGATTGTCAATAAAATGAATAACAATAATGTAAAATATATAAAGTATTAAGTTAGAGTTAAGTATTTAAAGAATAATAAGAATAAAATAAATAAAAAATATTTAAAAAAAATTAAATAAATTTAGTTATATAAAAATAGAAAGAGGGAACTGCTAATAATATAAGTAGATTGTGTAAGGAAGGTATAGAAAATATTAGGCACCTGTTGATTGAATGTAAATGCTTGAAAGCAGAAAGGGTTCAGATAATGAAGTTATGGGAGGATAAACATGAACAAAGTGACTATACAGAAAGTGAGTTATTAGTTTTTATGTTGGGTTTGCGAAGAGATAAGGGGGATTTAGATATAAAGACCATAGAGTTGACAAAGTTTATGTTGTGGAAATGGGATGGGGCAGAATATGGGAAGACTTAAGAGTAGGGAATGGAGAATAAAATGGCTAACAGATTTATCTGTGCATAATTGCTGAGATATTCTTGACTTCGTTTAAGGAGAAGCCAAATACATCACATCACATCACAAAATTTAAAGGGGGGGTACTAAAAGTATAGCGGTAAAATTTTAAAATTTTGAATTTAGCATTGAATTTAGGAGATATAAAAGATATTTAAAATAATATAAATTAAAATAGATTGTAAATTATTGAATGAATAAATTATAAATAATGATTGTTAGTAAAATGAATAATAATAATAAAAATATAAAAGATATTAAGTTAGAGTTAAATATTATAAGAATAAAATAAAATAAAGAATAAAAATAGAATATATATATATAGAAAATTTTTATTAATAAATATAGAATAAAAAAGGGTAAAAAATTAATAATAATAATGTAAAATATAAAAGATATTATAAGATGTATATATAAAATGTAAATTATATGTTCATGTATATTTATATTTATATTCATGTTTGTATTATGTTGTAGTTCTGAAGAAGATTGCTGGGGCAATCGAAATCGTAAACTGTAAAAGAGGGTGGTAAATAAAGCATTGTGTAACAGTAGTAAAGTGCATGGTTGATTTAGTATTATATGGTAATAATAGATTCCACTTACTCTTGCAACTTAAATTGTTATTTGGAAGTTAAGTAGCTAATGCCAACTTTAAGAACTGAATTTAACTTATAGTGAATATGGCAATGCTTAAATAAGTTTGCATCAAAATCGGCTATAAACTAAATTTTGTTCTTGCAATTAAGCTACAAGCATGAATGGAATCCATTGTCATTGATATAGCAATTAGATGTTACTACTGTGAGTCTTTGCGTGTTATTTAGATATAGTGCTTAGAAAAGTTTTTACTCTGAATATGTTTATATAATTTGTTGTTTCGTATAAGTTTTTCATATTATTGAAGACTTGGACTTTCTACATGATTATGAAAAATGAGTTCTTAGTCACCACTACCTTGGGAATGGAAATTAAACCCAACTTAATTAGGTATTTCTACCATACAACACGATTTTAATTTCATTCTTGGTATCGAAAGTGTGTATATTAATTCCTACATAACAACTTAAGCTGTAAGCAAGAGCAGAATCCACTTTTGTCAGCAAAGCAACTAGACATTACTGTTGCGAGGAATTGCATACTATTGATTTATGATATTTCAAAATGTCTTCATTCTGATTATTATTATGTAATATTTTTTATATTGTAAAAGTTTCTAACATATATAAAAAAAATTTGCATATGTATGCTGATATGCTTTACGAAGTATATAATTAATCTTACGTCGATGTTAGTGATTTTCCATTCAGCTTATTGCATTTTTGTGTTGTGCGCTATAACATAGCACGGAAAATATATTAAGCTGAACGTAAATCCATAATATAACATCAAAGAAAAATAATTACAAACTTTATAATACACAACAATATAAACATGCAAAATTTCTTATACATGTATAACATTGGTATTTTCTCTCATTATATAATAATAGGGTTATACAAGTTAATAATTATAAATATTGGAGAACTTTGAAGTTGCGTAATTGAGTTAAGAGAGAAAATAGCATTAAAAACTGAAGGAGCAAAAGTATTATAAAATAAACTAAAATGGAATAAAAATTGAGTGTATGTGTATAATATTAAGTTCTATTAATATTTTTATATAATAAAGTTATAAGATGTATTACATAGAATGGTAAATATATTGATTCAAACTTGACATCTAGTGGCACAAATGTATGGATATATAGTAACTGTAAGGTGCAATGCAAATGGAAATCAATGTACATTCAAATTGTGTAACACATTCAATGTTAAATATAAAGTTAATAAATAAATGAAACATGTAGAATGCATATCTAATGTTCTAATGAATATAAAAATAAAAACTCTCTAGATTGATGTGAAAAATATAAGCAAATAAATTATTTAAATGATTAAAATATAGTTTAAATTACAAAAGGATTTTACATGAACTCAAACTATGTTTCTTAAATAGTTAATAAAAATTTAAACTTTTCTACATTATTAAAATCATTTTGACCAAAAGTATCTTATTAAATTATAATATTCAGAAATATTAGAAAATCCACGACTTCCTTTATTTTGCTGTAATATCTACTTTTTTTATTGTTTTCCATTTTTATGGTATTATTTATATAGTTATTTATTTTATTTGGCATTATATCATAGCTCTAAAGAAGACTTCAGGAAAGTTGAAACATAATATTGTGTAAATATATATATATATATATTATTTTTTGCTAAAAAGTATTTAAAGTAAAATGAACTAATTGCATTTATATAAGGTCTTTATAAATATTATTTATTATAAATAAGGTTCTTATTTAACTTTTTAGGAATTTCCTTATAGAATTTGTTACCAGTTAATATATATATATTGTAATGGTAAGAATGGTACATCCACCAACAAAATCCAGAACATGAGTAAAATATACTAAAGCTGATCAAATCTAGATAGTAAGATCCAGAATCCGACCAACTTTCAATCCTTTCACCCATGAATGATCTATTAGCCTATGGATGACATTTTCCAAGTTAAACATGCATTCAATCTAACCATGGTCCAGCAATAGCATCAGGGTGGAACATAAGACTCATAGAATAACTAAACTAACACTGAATTAGTTAGATATATACACACATGACTAAGTAAACTGCTACTATATTAATGATTAATTACTAAATTTAATAAAATTATATATATATATATATATATATATATATATATATATATATATATATATATATATATATATATATAGAGAGAGAGAGAGAGAGAGAGAGAGAGAGAAAGAGATGCACATAAAATTAATATAGATTTGAATGTAAAATGAATTCTCAGACAATAAGGACATGAAAACGAGTTATATTTTAAATATAATATTAATTTAATAAAGAAAATAAAAGATACTTAAACTAAAATATACAAAATTATATAATTGCAACGTGAAAGATTACACTCAGTTAATGAGATTAGATTTTACATATTATCTTATTTAAAGTGTTTACTAAAACTGATGTGCGGTATTCAAGTTTATGCCTATATTAATATGCCAAATTTCTAGCTCTGTTGTAGCTTGCTAAATCATATGAAACATAATAATTAATCTTATAGCGCTTCTATGGCATCTATCTATATACAATAAATTAAATTGAGCACATAATTAGGCTCTGAGATACACAGGCTAGCGTGTCAACCTAGATTAGGGTTTATCTTAACAATGAATAAGCATTTAATATAAAGAGAGAAAAAAATGGTTTATTCTAAGTTTAATTATATACTCTATGGCACATATTAAAATATTAATAAAACAAGGTGTGAATGGGTAATTATTCATGTGCTTCAGCATCAAATGTTTGGTGCCCTAAGACCAAACAACTTGCCATGAATAAAACAATAATAGTACAGAGAGTCGGATAGGCATTAATATTAATAATCTGTACCCTTGTGTTCCAGTTCTAAAAGAGTGTGATTTACCTGAATTAAGTGGATAAGTGTGACCTCTGCCAGTAACTCATCAAAAAACATGCATCAAGCAGTTAATGTACATAATGTACTTAGTAAGGACACATCTGTGGCATATATATATATATATATATATATATATATATATATATATATATATATATATATAAAACACATATATATATATATAATATAACACAAATATGTATAATTAACTTAGCATGCCTTAAAATAGATAGCATCTATTTGCATATCTATACAACCCAGTTCTCTAGTTTAGTATTTCAAATATACTATTTAGATACTAAATTAATTAGTAACCTAGCTTAAGATTATCACCTGTGTTTCTAACATATATAAATCTAAGGACGATGAAGCATATTTGAGGGGTAATTACTGATAAAACATTATAAATATGCTTTGATAATATCCATGTGGCTAATTCCTATGATATACAGATTACATATATAGAAAGTTATGATTAATAACTAGAGCTGAGCAAACTACAATTTTAACTAGAGAACTATCAATTACTATAATATTGATTCATAAAATTAATCAGTAAAACAATAACGTAATCTTGAAATGGCAAGTGGAAAAATAATAATTCAATTATTTAATATTTATTATCATGAAAATTTGAAATTATTTTTGTAGAAATAGGTTAAGATTATATATGTATACTCTCGGCTTCAAGTTATTTGGCATATTAAATAAATATAATATTAAAATGATAAAATTATAAAATAAATTGAATAGATCAAAAGTAGGCATAAAAGATAGCAGAAAATTATATATATAGTTTCATTTTTTACACTCAGCACGGCAAGCACTCTTTAAGAGCTCTTCGGACGACATGTTGTTTTCTTTCTTTACTGATATAAAAAGTATAAGAATGACTTCAAATGAAATACAGGCATTCGATAGCTCAATGATGTAGCTTTCCAACAATCTCTACCTCAAAAAAATCTTTTGAAATTTGGATTTTTGGCAGTAGTGTTAATCGACCACAGTATTTAATTTTTTTTCTTTTTTGATAACTTTTGTAATTACCATGAAGGGATAAAAGAAATAAAATGGTTTACCAAATGCAAGTTAACATTTGCCTTGTGTTATTCACAAACAAGGCCTACAATAGAGCTTCAATGTAATTACTCGTAAGTAAAATTTTAATTTTTTTAATAATATTTTTATTTTTATTTTTTAATTTTTTGAAAAAATTATCTTTTTTAATAATTGTAGTTTGTAATTAGTGTGTGTTAGTTTGTAGTTATATATTTATTTATGGTCATGTAGAATTCATATCTCTCATAATTTTTCTACAGTTCTACCGACACTAATCCACTTATTTTATAAAAATAATGATTTTCAAAGAGTATAATAATTTATTATTTATAATTATGTTTATATAATATGTTTGTGTTTACAAGTAATGTGTTATAAAACTAATAATCAAATGTATACAAAGATCACATATGCAGGCATATAATCAAATTCTGATTCTTATTTTATAAAAATAATGATTTTCAAAAAGTATAATAATGTATTATTTATAATTATGTTTATATAATATGTTTGTGTTTATAAGTAATGAGTTATAAAACTAATAATCAAATGTATAAAAAGATTGCATACACAAGTATATAATCAAATTCTGATTCTTGTTTATGTTTTTGTTTATTTTAGTTCATGCTTTGGAGTCACTCTAGTTTTGCTATATGTTTCATAACATTATTTTCAAGTCTATAGCTAACAAATGGACTATATGCAAATAAATTGTATCTATGTGATACAATAAATATAACAAGATAGCATCACTTCTGTGCATAAAGAATATAAACATCACTTGTGTGCATAAAGAATATAAACATCACTGGTGTCCATAAAGAATATAAACATCACTGATGTACACAAAAAAATATAAAATGAAGAGATGAAACTCATTTTATCAGTGATATAGACAGTAGCCTACAATTTCTAGTTTTAGATAGACAAGAAGCCAATTGCTATGATGATTTCTTTTGTATCTTTTATTAGGATGAATCTTTTTCTTTATAGATGCCTTTGACATTTAGAACATTTGGGGTACAAGATAAAAATGAAGAAGTCATATCTGACTTCTTTTGGAGATTGTGAAGCTGTGGATTATCTCAGGGAAGACATGTTATACATGTTTAAAAAGATAATTTTGTGAGGAATACAAAGAAATTATCACTGAAGATGTAATTTGAATTTTAGTTAATGCTAATTTCCAAATTATGAACAAACAATAAAATAATAATTATTTTGGATGTGAAAATTTATTTTTTCCTTATTTTTATATAGTTATCACTATTTATTTTATGATTATTGTTTTCCTTAATTTTTCTAGTTTCTAGCAATGTAATTGTTTTTGCTCTAACATAATTAAAACTGAAGTTATTGTGAAAATTGTGTCTCAGGCCAGTATTACAAAAAATTCAATATGGCAGCTTAGTCCCAAGCAATTAAAATAGATTATTAGAGTTTTACATTTTAGTGAAGGATTATTCATTATAAACTTTATATTCAGACAATTGTCTACTTACCCTACCATTTTAAATGTAAAACATGCATGGGTTCAGCTTACAACTCAATATATATATATATATTCTAACCCAGTAAATTTATTTAGTTTATTAGAAATTTATTTAGTTTATTTTATTTCTAACCCAATATATTTATTAGTTTATTTTGCACTTGTGACACTAATTTTTCTGGTTGTTGTTAAGGCAACCAAAATAAAGCAACATATCCATTAATTTTCCAATATGATCTAAAATACTTTTCATATAATACAATTGTACATTTAATTCTCTTAAGCCATGCCACGATTGTAATAACAACAATAATTGATCACTTATTAATTTAAAGAATAATTATAATAATATTAATCTCAGGGTTCTTTGTTTCATGTAAGGAAATGCTCGGCAGTATTGTGTTGTCGCTTATGACTGGCATTCTGGTCGGCTATAGGAAACATTTATTTTACTTAAATTCAATGTGTCTTCATCTCTCATATCAACTGCTATATTATTTAAAGAGATGATAATTCTATTCAATAATGACGTATAATTTTGAATAACGCAGCCCTTTTTTTTTTTTTTTTCAGAATCTCAGTCAGAATAATAAAAAGACAAGGGTGCTTTTTGTGTCCTTCCATCATCCATGACAACACAATAATATAACTAAGATTTATTACTTAGACAATTTAACTAAATGGGAATGGAATAATGTGCAACCAAAGTTAACCCTTAAACCGCTAATTAAATCATTGGTTGTATGAGATAAAAATCAAATCTTTTAATTGGCCAACTCACAAACTGAAGACAAAGCCTATTGTTAAAACATATTCGTCTATAATATTAAATTCAACTCAGATACGTTTATAAAAAGTATATAATTAATTTTTCAGGTCATGAAGAAAACGAAAGTTCTTTCAAAAATAAATTGCTATTTATTTATTCTAAGATATTCTATATCGGCAACATAAAAGTTATAATGTAAACAAAAAGATCGACTTTTACGACTTTTACGTTATAGAAAAGTAAATATTTCTTTTTACTACATCTTCAATATATTTACTTAAATCTTCAATATTTTTCGAAAATAATTTTGTTTTTTTATTATTCTCTCTGAAAATTATGTTTAATTTCCATAAATATTATTTAATAATAATTTAAATCGTATTCGAAATGAAAATCTCAGCGTTTTTCTTTATTTTCTTTGATCAGGCAGTTTCTTTGTTCTTTCCAGCCAATCAGAATGTCTTTTTCGGCTGAGAGCATGCTAAGAACCAATCACAAATAATGTTCCTTCTTTGTTTAGGTTTAAAATGCGTTTTTTTTTTATTTTTTACTTCTAAAATAAATCGGAAGATGTCACCATCGTACAGAACTTTTAAAAACGAATTAAATACGTATTTAACGAATTTTATCGTATAAAAACGAACTAAGTTAGAGTGATTTTAGGTGTCGACGAGGAGTCTCGTCGAGCGCGGGAAAAGGGTTAATGGTTTGGGAATAAATTCATTTTTTTTTTTTTTTTTATACAAAGGTGAATGTTTAGTCTTAAGTTTTCAACTCCATAAATAATTATCATTAAACTAAAATATAATGACATATTCCGATCTGCTTAACTTTATTTATCTGGTATATTAAGTTTTTAAGAATTTGGAATGATTTCGGACTCAAGAAAAGGTTTTGCAAATATTGTGCAAACACTTATATTTAGCATATAAAAACAAAAAAAAAATGAATCTACAACAAATTTTAACAAGACTATAATTTATTATTATCACAAAAAAAAAATATATGAACATTTATTCAATAATCCCATAGTAATACAAAAATATAAAATATAACTGACATTAATCTGTATACTCTTTTGGTTATGGACTAGAGGTTACTACTTCTCCTGTATGCAATCATATGGATTGATTAACTAAAAGTACATTTCATTACCAATACATTGTTTATTACATTTTGGTAACCTTGTAGAAGCTTTTATTCAAAATTATTGACTAACTATTTTTTTTTTTTTTTTTTTTTTAAATGATTAATCCCATCATATGCAATACGCAAAATATTAAATTTATTTCTAATACATTTACTTTATTTATGGTCTTTAATGGGATAACCTATTCTAATTATAGGCCAGTTATCAGAAGTTACACTTACCATCTTACATTTAACTTAATGCTAACTTAAGTTATGATACAAATTTTATTCATACGTATAATTTTAAATATGAGTATTATTTAATTACTAACCAGAATTAAATATTGCATTTGAATATTCCTTCAGTAAATAAGCGTTTTAAATTACGCAATTTTAATTACTTTCTCCATTGATTTACTTGTCAAATACTAGCAATATTTAGCAGCACAATACAGATATTGACCTAGTTACTAACGCACTATTTATACTAAAGTGGATCTTGAGGAACTAACACCTCCAATATAACCTTTATCTTGCCCGAACTTTCAAAATTAAGCACAATAATCAACACCTTCCATGGTGGAGCTATCTTTATTTTCACATGAGGAATATGGAATAACCACGAAGGTCTGTAGAGTAATCTACTACATTAAAATATTTTGGTGGTTTCTTGCCTCTTACTTGGGCATACAACGAACACACACCAAATACAATCCTCTCCTGGGATTTAAACGAATGAAGCATACTAAATGCTAGATAAATTCTTGATCGTCCTATCTATGAGAATCGATCACTTGGGCTATAAACATACCCGAACATTATATTTAAAATCTTCCTCTCATGGAAAACAAAGCTTTTGGGGAGATCATTTTTCATCCCACAAAATAAATACATTATAATTATTACCTATGCGAATATTAAGCATATACCAATGCTATATCTGGGCAGGATAAGTAAATACACTGATTATAATAAACTTATGTTACCGGGTATACTTTGATCAACATCTGAAATCAATGGACATCATAGAATAAAAGTATAATAATTTTAATTTTAATAAAGGAACATTCAAAATAGTTGGTAGCATACTATCTTAAACTAAATAAAGTGGATGTGTTATTTAAGAATAATTAGGAATAAATTCCTCAATTAATACAGTATAAATTCGTTTCAAAACTTTAACAAGAAATATTTTGTTATAGCATTTTTTTTTTTTTTTAGTTACTTCTGATAATTTTCAATATTTATTTTACCCCTTAAATATCTAAATATTTTTCTTTTACGTATCTAACATACAAAATTTCTACCTACAATTGTATGTACTAATTAAAACATATTTTATAGATTTTTTTTTCTTTCGTGTTAAATATCAACTTAACCTATAATAATTATATTAAAACATACCTTTGTCATTACAAGGCTATTAAATATCACTTGACCATACAGACTTTAACCTATGTGGTATAACAAAAAAATACATATCATTTATAACTTAGTTTTACACAATCATTAATTAACAAGTGCATACTCTCTCATTAGAAAATGTTTTTCTGTTGAGCAATTGGTCCAGGTGAAGAGCTTTATCCAGTCGTATTTCACGAAGCAAGTTTAAAAACAATAAACGCATGGTATTATTTCCTTTAAATAAAAGTTTTCTCTTATTTTGTGCATTTAATAAATTAGGTAAAGAAACATATAGCAGAATTGAAGATTAATTCTTACTTGAATTAAACTACTACAATTTTGGGATCCAAGAAAATAAAATATACATATTCTAACATAATGAACAGTTGACGATAGACGATAAACATACACAATATTTTTTTTTTTATTGACAATACGTATACTTATTAGCTAGCTTACTTATGGACAAAAATGCGCAATTTTCCGAGAGATTATTATGATAATAACTGCAGTCAATTTACTTGTACATGAAGTTTTAATAATTCCAACTGATGTATAATATAATATATTATTTATTTTTATCATTAAGTCACTAAGATATTTGGTTTTGTTCATACTTTAGGAATTATAAATTTTTTTTTAACGGTAACTTCTCCGTAAGAATGCCCCTATATGGCTTTTCCTATATTTACTCTGAGAAAGTTTATATTTTTTTTTTTTTAAAAAAATATACAGGTGCATAATTTAATCTTATTTATTATTATTATTATTTCCAGACAATTCTTGGTGAATAAAACATATTTTAACGTATGTAACTACATTACTTGTAAAGGCAGACAATATTGAGAAAGAGTGCGAAAATGTTTCTAGTTGATTTTCCTTGGTTTCAAAATATTTCTTTCAATTATTTTTTTTTTCTTTCTATACCAAGAAAATATCAATAAAGGACATAAAGTTAATAAATAATTATTTCTCACTTGGAAATCATTTATCTTCCTTAATTTAGACATAATAACACTTTTCGTGATTCCCTTAGTTAATTCTGTCATTTTTAACTTTAGCGTGAGACAATAAATTTTTAAGTATAAAAGGTCTTTAAATAGGTAGATGGCAAAGAAAATCAGGATATCTTATCAAAAAAATTTAGCCACACATTATATTATTAAAATTTTACTTTGATTACATTTATTTCTGCAAAATAAAATGAAAAAATTGAGTTACCAAATTTCAGCACTGTTCCTTCCTTGAAAACTAAAAGCAGACTATATATTTTTTTTTTCAAAAAAAAAAAATGATCTTGATTATGAAATTGGTTGTTTCGGGTTTTTTTTTATTTTTTACTTTAGCGACCTCTTCCAGAAAAATAATCATTTGATTATAACATAAACAAAAGAAAGGAAAAACCTATTACAATCATATAGTTTTAGTATTATTTACCTGGATTACAAAGTAATTTGACAATATAAAAAAAATAATAAATACATTAAATTAACAATCAGTGATGTATAATTCTTTAAACATTATTTTTTCTTTTTTTTTTTTTTTACAAAAAGAAATTACCAGAAGTTATTGTGCTTTATGATAAGACACTCATCCACTCTCCCCTCTACCCATCCAAAATCAATTACTGTTTAGCTTTTATACCATATTAATTTGCTCTAATTATTAATATCTCAATTAAATTATTCATGTTCTCTCTTTCAAAATGACATTGAGTTATTAAATCTATTAGTTATTCACCCAAAACATGCCAAAGTGAGTGAATAGCATACTTTATTAATCAATTATTGCTATTGTTATTTTATCTTTTTATTTCTTTAAAGAATAGCATTGTTTTCCTGCAGAAATAATGCCAAGTAAACCAAGTGTCAATAACACTAGGTTACAATATATATATATATATATATATATATATATATATATATATATATATATATATATATATATATATATTTTATTATTATTGTGCCCTTTTCTATAGGTCAGTAATAGTTCATAACAGTCAATTACTAAAAATTTTAAATTTTAGAATATGTTCTTTTAATACATTAATTATAGTTTGTCAATTATATCTTTAAAGTACAATTTGAAGCTAAAGAGAATACATAGTATATAAAATCATTTAAAAATAGTTAAGTAAAGTTTAAAATATTGTTTCATATGGTTGTAAAAGCTGGCCATATTAAATAACACAGTTATAAATATTAAAAGTATATTTAATAAATTCGATTTTAATAGTTTAAAACTTATAGTTAATAAATGCTATGTTTAAATTTATAATCATATTTAAATAGTCAAAATTAATATAGTATATTTTAAAAATAAACTTTATGATGGTGAGAATTGTATTTAATTCTATATTTTCTAAATTATTCTTCCAAATTTTATAATTATATTGTATAATATAATAAGTGTATCAATTATATAAATCTAGGCAGAGAAATAGATTGAAAATCGTCTGTCAAAGTTATTAATCATGTGACTTGTATACTATATACCTTCACACACATGCTTGTTTAAATTAATAATGAAGTTTAAAATATTTAGAAATTGCAGTATAGAATTGGATGGAATTATTGCCTATCATAAAAGCAAATATTAATAAATATTAAGTTAACTATCGTATAACATGTTTAAATGATGTAATAAAGACGAATACAGTTAATAAAAAAAAATTAAATATTTTGTTTAAATAAAAATAGATAAAGGGAATAGGTTATTAAAATTATTTTAAAAGTTATTTTAAATGTTTAAATGGTTTTAATAAAATAATAATTTATTTAAAAGTAATATTTTAAATAATGTTTTACGTTCACTACATCATAGTTTTTTTTTATTTTTTCAAATATAATTCTGCTATAAACTGAAAATATGTAAATTTGTTCTCAAGTTAAAGTAAGAATCAACCAATCAAATGAGGTATTTTTACAGACTATAAATATGAATTGCATAGGGGTATAGGGGGAGATTAATAATGTATTGAAACTGGAGAAAGGTAAATTATAACTATCAAAAAGATAGTATTTTAAAATTATTATTTTAGTCAATTTTAGTGCTCTCTCATAATTTATTTGCAAAAACTAATTAATATTTTAAAAGTAACTTGAAAAAAAAAGAGAGTGTAAACTAAAAAATATTTTAATAATTTCATTTAACATGCTTTGTTAAATTTTTAAAAGTTCCTTTATCAGTCGTATTTTATCTAAAAATTTAAACTAAGCTTCGCAATAAAGGATGGATATACTACGAAATAAAATGGATATAAATTGTAATACTGTAAAAATATTTGAAATATTTATTGATACAGCTTTATTAATATTTCACTGGAGAACTGTTTTGGTACATAAAAAAAAAACCACAGCTCGGACATTATATGGAGTCTAAAAAAAATGTATTGAAATGTATTATTTATAGGCTGATCCAAGATTTATTTTTTAAATTGTAATAAGACAATTATATTTCATGAATTATTTTATATAATATGATATTCAAAGGAGTAAAATGTTATATCCTTTCTGAAGATAACATTTTTAAAAAATATTTTCAAGAATTAAAGAAAGAACCCAGGAAAATATGCTACAGAAGCGTTTTTGATATTAAAATATCCGTTCTTCGAATTATTTAAAATGTATTTAGAAAAGATTTGTTCAAAAGTACTTAAAGTTTTTTTTTATTTTTAAAAGAGATTTATAAAAATACCAAACAAAAGTTTAAATGTATCAAGAAGGAAACATATATAAAAAAAAATGAACACATAGTTGAATAAAAGATGGATCCATGGAAATACAAATAGTACTTAAAAGTTTATCGAATATTTTTAAAATTAAATTAGATAGATTGATGCATCGGATACGCAGAGAATATTGGTAGAGAAGACTAAAAAGCTTCACAGGATTAATTAATATTATGATTTAATAATTATCATCTTAAATACTAAAACCAAGGATTATTTTCTATAAATTTTACTAAATGGATTAATAATTATTTTATTTTAAACTTTAACGTGCTTGGAGGAGAACATTTTTAAAAACTCTAGAGAAAATAATAAACATTTTGGACTTATCAGGCACTATCGTCAAGAAAATATGAAATTATAGTTTTGATTCCTTTTATTTTGTTAACCTAGTTTAAATCTAAATTTTTATATAAGATTAGGAAAAACATAAAAACATTAATTTATTAATATTAAAATTTTATAATATAATATTCTAATAATTTAGCTAAAAATATTTTAATATAAAATGTATGGGTGTGAATTTTTTTATATCTGCAATGCTCAAGTAGATAAAGGAAGCCTACTGAACACGATGACTAGATAAAGGTTATTGGTAATAATAATAACTATTGATAATTTATAATGTATATTTTTTTTGTTTTCTTTAGATCATCCATAAATTGGAAGAATGAAGTGTAAAAGTTTTTTACTTATATGTACCGCATTTCATACAACATTTTAAAAAACATTATGAGATAGGATTGATTTGAAAATATGCATACGACGATTTTTTTTTTTATTAGTGATATAATCCAATATAACAAATAATTATGTGATTCTTTTTAAAATTTTTATGTTATGGGATATTCAAATATTGTCTAAGTAGATTATATATGATTAGACATATAGAATAATGAAGTAAGCAAACTTTTCTTATGGAATCGTAAGATTGTTTAACTATTAATGAATTTTATTTATTGTTTTTGTAAATGCAGATAGTTATTTTATCGATGTAAGATGTGGAAAATCTTGAGAAATAATGTTGAGATAGTGGCTTGGAAGTATTTAGTGAACAGGAAACCAAGATGATGTTTTTAAGAAATAGGATGTTATAAGGAATGGAAATAATATTTAGTCTTTATGTGAATATCAGCATAGTTAACAAAGCCCTATGACTGATATACATTTTATTTGGACAGTGTTTATATTTCTTTAAATATTTGATGTTCTAATAAAGCTGAAGAAATAGCTTTAACATCGTCCCTGTACTAGAGGATATTAGGCAGGTAAATGTCATACCTCTTCACACTGTGCCATGATTTTGAGATATGTTAAGAGTAATACTCTAGCTTTCTTCCTTAATCCTATACATCTGTTTTTGCTATCTTTATTTCATGTAACTGCATCGTTTAGTAAGATATGTTTAAGAGAAATGATAAATAATTTAGAACTTAGGTTATGTTATCGTTTTGTATAAGATTGGTTTATTTGCTTAGAAGGAATAGGACGTTATAACTTAAAATTGACGATCCAAAGTATCCTAAGGAAAGAAAAGAATCATAGAATATATTTTGAATTTTATTTCGGAAATGAAATATAATTTTTTTTTAAAATAGGGTATCTAAACAAAGATATTTTTCTTTAAAGTGATAATAATTTTAAATGCTTTAGTATTATTTTTTAAGAGAAAATAAGTATTGCATATTTTTTAAAATATAATAGTACAAAGTAAATTATGTAAACAATATGCATAGTATATTTTTTGTTTATTGATTAACAGAAATATATTGATGATTACACTTATATCGTACTAAAGTAAGGCTTAAAGAAGAATATATTATGATTAGTAAACATTGTGTGATAAATACTAAAATCTAGTACTGAATTTTGGATAATATTTTGTGTAACATCTTTGGCTTTGCAAGATGAAAATTTTTTATATTTTGAGAAGTTCATACTCATTATAAAATTTTGTTTTCTATAGAATGTTTTTCTAAGTATGAATTTTTTAAAATAAGATAGTTTAATAATATTAAACATAAAATGCTGTTGCTAATATAGTATATAAATATATTTGTAATAAGTTAGCCATAATGAGAAACCAAATAGTAACATTTTTTTTTAATTTTGTCCTAAATCTAAATAAAGATATAATTGAAATATAAATTATTCTTTTTATAACCCGGTAGATCAAACTATAAAGTAAAAAGGTTAAGGATATCCACTGTAAATAGTGTAAATAAATTGTTTATTTATTTGTTGTTAGTAATAAACTTTGTTAAATTTTGTTATTTCAAAAATTTTGTGTCCGAGTTATTTATTTCTCCACATCGCTGCATGGAAACACGATATATGCATAATAATCGAAACAAATATATAATTTTGCACAAAAGATAAATAAAGAATTATTTTAAGAATTTTAAATATTTTATTGGTATTCATTATAATTAAATAATCATAATTTTACGTTATTTTATTGGTCATAAATCAGTTATCACAATATTATATTAAATTATATACTATCAGTTGCCACACATATTTTGTTTGTCAGATTATTAAAATGCTACCACGTATTTATTTATTATATTCATGAAGATAAAAGATTATATAAAATTATTTTATTATTTTATTATGGTAATAAAATTATAGTAAAAAGAAAAGTTATACAGAATTAGTTAAACAATGAAGAATATTATTACTGTTATTTATTATTATTAGTTTCAGTGTAGTAGATTATGACATAAAATCCCTTCTCATATTTTACTACCATATTTTTAAATTAACTTAGAATAAACTTTATGAACCTGAGATTATTTTATTGAGCTAGATTATTACAAATAGAAGATTAAGAGTTAATTATTAGTTTAATCTTAGTGAGTAGAAGTTATTAAAGTCATAAGAATACTATGAGTTTGTTATTTGAAATAGTAATAAAGGGGGGATAGTGTTCTTATACCATTGAGGTAGTATCCTGTAGGATATTGGCTCAATGTAATCTATCTTGTCACATGTATTTTCACTTCAAGTCTCATGAAAATATTAAATATTTATTTAATTTATTTTTATAAACTGAACCTTATTCCTATTTTAAATTTGAGCTAGTGAAATATTTTAATTTTAATGCTGAATATTTTAGTTATTAAATATTAACTGAGCTAGAACCCATTTTACTATTTCATATCATATATTATCTAGCCCTTTTCCCGCCTCTTATGAAGCTCCTCGTCGACATCTGACATCACTCTAACTCTGCCAGTTCTTATGCTAAAATATTCGTTAGACAGGTATTGAATAGGTTTTTAAAAGTTCTGTAAGATGGTGCCCTCTTCCGAATTATTTTACAAGTAAAAAATATAAAAAAATGCATTTAAACCTAAACAAAAAAAGAACATTACTTGTGATTGGTTCTTAGCATGCTCTCAGCCGAAAAAAACATTCTGATTGGCTGGAAAGAACAAAGAAACCACCTGATCAAAGAAAATAAAGAAAAACGCTGAGATTTTCATTTCAAATATGATTTAAATTATTATAAAAGAATATTTTGAGAAATTATAAATTATTTTCAGAGAGAATACTAAAAAAACAAAATTATTTTCGAAAAATATTGAAGATTTTAGTAAAAATATTTAAGATTTAGTAAAAAGAAATATTTACTTTTCTATAACGTAAAAGTCGACCTTTTTGTTTATATTATAGCTTTTATGTTGCCGAAATTGAATATTTTAGAATAAATAAATAGCAATTTATTTTTGAAAGAACTTTCGTTCTCTTCATAACCTGAAAAATTAGTAATATACTTTTTATAAACGTATCTGAGTTGAATTTAATATTATAGGCGAATATGTTTTAACAATAGGCTTTGTCTTCAGTTTGTGAGTTGGCCAATTAAAAGATTTGATTTTTACCTCATACAACCAATAATATAATTAGCGGTTTAAGGGCTAGAAGTGAAGATGCACGAGAGTACAGGTTAGAATATATATGACTGATCTTTTGGCTACAAAATTTGAACTATTTATATTTTTCCTAATAATGACCTTTTGGCTGTTTACAAGCTTGACTGCAGTTGGAAAATCCATTAACTTGTTTTAGAAAAACATATTTAATTACTAAAACCAATTTTAATCTTGTTTTTCTACCTTTTCTCCCCTGGTTTATTATTACTGGTTGACTGCATTTTATTTACATTATAAAATTCTGGGAATTGTTATTGAAATTTTGGATTTATAAAATTACATTCATGCTATGTTAAAACTACTGTGGTGACCTAATTAAAAGTTGTTTATAACTAAAACTAAAAGCTGTATTTATAATTAGTATAAAACTAATTCTGTCACTATATATGTTGACTGGTGGTATCGGGAATGTGTTTATATATATATATATGTGATTTCAATAAAATAAACCGTAAAATTGACTAATAATTTAGATTAAATTACCTGTTAAGCTGCAATTTTTAAAATAAAGCTATATCTGTAATATATACAAATACTATTTTAATTACAAACTTACTTCTTGCATATATATGTGCAATCGTGCATATGTAGTAATTTAATGTTATTTAGATGGGTACTCTGAGAGGGTTTAAACCTGGCATAGGTATAGGTGTGAGAGTAAAATATGTAAAACAGACAGGTGATTGAAATTGACTGTTTCATATCCCCAATAAAAAAAAAACAAATAAAAAATGCATTTACTTATATTTGGATTACATAAAATGATCAATCTTGAGGTTCGTATGAACTAATAATTTCAAGTTTACTCCTGCCTAAACATATCCTACACTTTGCTAATGCTCCCATGCTCCACCCAACAAAGAAAATATATATGAAATAAAAAAACATCTATCTAAAATAATTAGAAAGTACAATTTATATATATATATAAACACAAAACAAAAAGTTATATGTTGTTAGTAATCCCCAGGTTTGGTTAGTTATGTTTATAAGTGAGAAGGGATGGATTTGATTCATGCACCTTTTATGATTGGGTTCAGGTAGGATCAAAAGGTTGATGGACACATGGTTTAGGCTGTGGGCATTGTAAACCTCTATGACTATGCCCCCATCTTCCCACACACGAGTTATTTTCATAATCTTTCTTAATGCGATAAGGATCTTGGTACAATGGAAAAAAATTTGTATTCCTTGTGGAGCCTGTCACTAGGTCTAGATGTCCTAACCCACCCTTGGTCTCATTCTCTAAACTGATAAAAGTACTTTTTCCTTAGAGTTCTTCTTATGGCTCTCTGTCTTAATCTCACCCTCACAGCATACAAATATCTGTCTCAGTCTATGCATCTGTATGCTTCTGATTATAGCATCTTGACTAGGGGTTGGTTCCACTCACCAAAGTCTAAACATGATAAAGGGAACTTGGTGGATTTTTTTACTGTTTTACTAATATATTGGATTTTATCAGATCGGCTTATCTGCCCCTTATGGCTAACATCTAAAGATGTCTGATATAACAGATTAATCTCTCACATTATCCTCTTATGTGGGTTCAACTGGAGGTTTCTCCTGGAAGCCAAGTTTGCTATATATCCATCCATGCCACCCATGCTTCCCATTTGCCTGACATTAAAGCAGAGCCCTGCTTGGAAAGGATCATTTTAGGTTTTCTGATAATTGCAAACTTCCAGTTTGGAGAACTTTTCTCGCACAACCTGAGCCAGTTCTCTTTGCCAGATATGCTTGAGCATATTTTGGGAACATGCCATAGGTATGCAACAAAAAATGGTACCAGCAACAGAGGGGTAGTGGTCTATAATGGTCCACTACCAAGAATTCATCTGGTTCTGATGGGATAATGGATCTCAAAGAACCTTTGTACAACCTAGTAGGCAGTTTATTGCAGGCACATAGGATGTCAGCATGTAAATTAGCACCACAAAATTGCCTTCTAATGGCTTCTTTGGCTCTCTGAGGTCCACAGTATTCCCTAATAGTAAACCAGGTACTTTCTTAGTTTGGGAGAAATTACAATCATCCCAGGATAGTTCTCCAGACCTACTCATTTTTGTAATACCCTCTTCATACTCTGGTACCTCTCTAGATTCCTACCATTGCTCCAGCTAAACCTATGCTTTTGTTTGAATATCTCTATAATTGATAGGTATTCAGGATGTCTTTCTTGCCAGTAAAAAGGTCTCTAAAGTCCCTCTTGATCATGCTGTCTATCATATTTGTCACCAGTGTTAATGGTTGGTCTTTTATAGTTGGGTGTTTTGGCTTAATTTCCAATAGATGTCTACAAAGCAAGTTCATGACCACATTTTCCTGACCAGGGCAGTACATTACTCTACAATTAAACTTCTGTAGTACTATATTCCATCTGATGAGGTAGTTGGTGCCTATGTATCTTCTATTAAGGACTTCCAAGCAATGACAGCCAGTGGGATTAATGTCTTCAGACACAATCAGAAATTGCTTGGGTTTGGCAATTTGTAAGGATGGATTTACTCCAGATATATAAGGTACCTCAACTGACAAATCCCCTACTGACATTTTTATACCCTTATGGTTAAACTTCACTTCCCTTTCTTCCTTCTCTTCAACAAGTTCTAGTGGCTGGTGGTTAGTCTCGTATGTGATGACCCTCTTTGCAGCTGCATCATGAAAAATCAAAGAATCATTTATGTTCCCAGTCTTCCTAACCTTAAGTTTCATAGATTCTACAGATCCAATACCTTTACACTTACATACTTGTACCTCCATGTTTGGATCATACCTACCTTTTGGATTATTCATGGTCTCCACAAACACATGTATCTGTCCTATTGCATAGTCAATATAGTCTTCTTGGCAAATTTGCTTCTGAAATTTAGGTGCTGTGACATTGTTAGATTCTCTGTTAATTCATGTAGGCCATCTAAAATGTCTCCCTGTGTACTTTGCAGTTCCTTTATGTCCTCCTCCTGCATCTTCAGTTCTTCCTTATTTTTGATTGGTTTTATTTTAGATCATATTGGATTTCTTCGACCATTATCCCTAATGAAACTTATTGGGTCTTGACTAATTTGTCATTGCATCATATTTATCCCACAAATTTAGTATAGCCTGGCTTGTGCCTTCCTTGTGAACTCCCAAGAGCCCTATATCTTCTATTTTTAAATCTTAGAAATTCTGTCAGCAATCTGCCTTTAAAACCTCTAAACTTTCTCCTAGCTTTCCTTCTATCTCTCTATCCCTGGTCTCTAATTTTTCTTCAATCTCCCAATCTATTGCTTCAAACTCCTTAATTTCTTGTCTACACCCCTTAAATTTATGCTTTTAGACTCCCTAACTTCTTTTCTACATTCCCTTGTTTTCTCCCTTTGATCTTCTGGTCCCTTTCTGGGTTCCAGTCCCTTTCTTCTGACCTCCTTGACTCTTTTTCCATTCTCCAATCCATTTCTTTTGCCTTCCTTAATTGTTTGTCCTACCATCTTTGTATCATTGCTTCAAGGTTTTCTTGGAATTCGAAGAATATGTCAGCAAAGTCCAAACTTATTTTGGGTATTACCATGGAGGGATTTTTAAAATATACAGGGTTTTCCACATATCCTGTCCTTGGGTCTCACTCAGCTCCAACTTTCTCTTCTATTTTTCCCTCGAGTCTTTATTTCCCTGTCTTCTTCCCCTTTCCTTTCTTTCCCTGTACTACTCTCCATTCTTAGTAGTATGTGGTTCCTAGTAATTCCTATTTTATTATGGTTGGATGTTTTATAATATTAAGTCACTATGGCTTCTCACTGACCTTATCTCTGGGTATGACTTACTCTATGATCCCTCTCTCTTGTGACCTTCTCAGATCACTATATTTTCTCCCTAACTCATATCTCCATCTTTATGATCTGTAGTACCATACATAAAATTAAAGAAATTTGGTTAAATTACAGTAATTAAATTTACCCACCCAAGATTTTACATATATAAGGTTTATAAATCAAATTTTTCTACAATATGAACTTTACAGATTAAAACTTTATGAAAGATTTACAAATTAAAAATTAATAAAATAAATTCTTACCCTAAAGTGCCTGTTCTTTTCTTATCTTATGCTGCAATCATTTTTTATCAAAAAAAATTTTTTGGAAAGATTCATCATTGTATTTATTATTATTACTATGCCAATTTTAACTTTATTTGAGTACCCATACACTAATCCTGTTTATTGATCTCATCGCACTTGTTTCATTGTCTGCATGCAACTCAACTCTTTAAAATATGAAAAAAACATTGGATTTTCTTTACCATTATTTTACTTCATTTTCTCACTTTGATGACAAAATTTATTATGAGTGAGAGACTTTATCTTCCCAGATTCTAGCCATCACTGAGCAAATAGAGCTATACGTATGTACATTTATATATTTCAAACTTTAAATTGTTTATCAGATCAGTCTAAGTATAACCATAAAGCATTTCACCTCAATCACCCCATGTGCATATATATCAACTCTGCCAAACAAAAAAAAAAATTATGTATATAGTCTGAGATACAAAATCTTATATCCACCTACTATATTATAATTCTAAAATATGACTAACAGGATTTACATTTTTACACAAGTGAAAAAAAAATTATTACATGAATTATCTTGTGTCAATGTATCATATATATCCAACAAAAGTTCTTCCATATTTAACAAAAATCTGAAAATTTTTACATATATATAGTTGTTGACACAGAGTATAAAAAAAATTAACCAACCAGGGGTATAGAATAAATTGTCATATCTTACAATTGAGTGTTCAAAACCCAGAAAATAATTATTATATATCTCTAATTATGACCTAGAGTATGAAAATGAATAATTCAGGATCATGGAAAATAACCATAGTCACACATTGGTGTGCCAGAACCCAGAAAAAAATTAATACATATATTATAGTATTGATGTTCAATTAGTTCAGGGCAGGGGGAATAATCATGACACCATCCTTAGGCATCCAGAACCCAAAAAAAAAAAATTACATACATTATGGTGTCAATGTGCAAATAGTTCTTCACCACATATATACATGATGGTCTATTCAGGGTGTGGAATAAATTGCCATACCCATATTTGGGCATCCAGAACCTGGGAAAAAAATGGTTATGTAACAGTAAGAATTGTACATTGATGCAACAAAATCGAGAACACAGGTAAAATATACTAAAGCTGATTGAATCTAGGTGGTAAGATCCAGAATCTGACCAATGTTCAATCCTTTCATGCCTGCCCAATGATATAATACCCTATGGATGACATTTCCCAAGTTACATATGCATTCAATCTAACCACAGACTGGCAATAGCATCATGGTGGAACATAAAACTCATAGAATAACTAAACTAACTAACATTGAATTAGTTGGATACATACACACATGACTAAGTGAAACTCTACAAAATTAATGATTAATTATAAAATTTAATAGAGTAGTCTCTCTCTCTCTCTCTCTCTCTCTCTCTCTCTATATATATATATATATATATATATATATATATATCATCAATATATATATATATATATATATATTGATGTACATACAAATTAATATAGAGTTAGATGTAAAATGAATTCACAGACAATAAGGACATGAAAATGAGGTATATTTTAAATATTATATTAATTTAATAAAGAAAATAAAAGATACAAAACTAAAATATACAAAATTATATAATTGGAAGGAGAAAGATTATGCTCACAGGTGTTAGTAGATTAAATTCTACATATTATTTCATTATAAATGTTTACTAAAATTGATGTGCAGTATTCAAGTTTATGCCTATATTAATATGCCAAATTTTTAGCTCTGTTTTAGCCTGTTTAATCATATGGAACATAATAGACAAAGTTATATAATTAATTTTATAGCACTTCTATGGCATCTATCTATATATAATAGATTAAATTGAGCACATAATTAGGCTTGGAGATATGCAAACTAGTGTGTTAATCTAGAGTAGAGTTTTATCTTAACACTGAATAAGCATTTAATATAAAGGGAGAAAACTGGTTTATTCTAGGTTTACTTATATACACTATGGCACATAATAAAATATTAATAAAACTAGAAGGTGCAAATGGGTCATTATTCATGGGCTTCAACATCAAATGCTTGGTGCCCAAGGACTGAATGACTTGCTATGAATAAGAACAATAATAGTTCAGGGAGTCAGATAAGCATTAATATTAATAATCTGGACCCTTGTGTTTCAGTTCTAAAAGAGTGTGCTTTACATGAACTAAGTGGATAAGTGTGACCTCCGCCAGCAACTCATCAAAAAACATGCATCAAGCAGTTAATGTACATAATGTACTTAGTAAGAACACATCCACGGCTTATATATATAACACAAATATGTATAATTAACTTAGCATGCCTTAAAATAAATAGCGCATATTTGCATATCTATACTTTCCAGTTCTCAAGTTTTGTATTTCAAATATACTATTTAGGGACTAAATTAATTAGTAATCTAGCTTAAGATGATCACCTGTGTTTCTAGCATATATAAATCTAAGGAGGATAAAGCATATTTGAGGGGTAATTACTGATAAAAAAATTATAAATATGCTTTGATAATATTTCTCTGGCTAGTTCCTATGATATACGAATTACATATATAGAAAGTTATGATTAATAACTAGAACTGAGCAAACTACAATTTTAACTAGAGAACTATTGATTACTATAATATTAATTCATAAAATTAATAAATAAAGTAATAACATGATCTTGAAATGGCGAGTGGAAAAGTAATATTTCAATTATTTAATATTTATTGTTATGAAAATTCGAAATTATCTTTGTAGAGAAATAGATTAAAATTATATATGTATACTCATGTTTTCGAGTTATTTAGCATATTAAAGACATATAATATTAAAATGATAAAATTATAAAATAAATTGAATAGATCAAAAGTAGGCAGAAAAGACCGCAGAAAATTATATATACAGTTTAAAGTAGATTATTAGAGTTTTACATTTTAAGCGAGGATTTTCCATTATAAACTTTATATTCAGACAAGATTGAGTTTTACAGAAATTAGCATTTAAAAAGATTTCTTTACAGATTGTAGAAAATGGGTTTATAAAAGCAGATTTGTAATAAATTTAATCAGCCATTCAAACTATTGTGCACATTTTTACGAGTGTTAAATAATAAATTAGTACTTCCACTTCCAACACAAGATATAGTATTTAGGAAAGAATAAAATGAATCCACTTATTGAATCCAACCCAAATGCTTATATATGGGCAAATCTTAAGTACTGTAAGTGAAAGTGTGAGGATAGACTACTCACTTTAAACCACTGTTTATGATATCTGAATGAATGATGTCGACAAAATTATTTAAAATTTACTAGACGTCACTCACAAATGAAACTTTAAACATATGTAAATAAACATTTATTTTTAGCACTGTTTCTAATTGTAATAAATTTAATCAGCCATTCAAGCTATTGTGAGATTTTTTATGAGTGTTAAATAATAAATGAGTACTTCCACTTCCACTTATTGTCCATATATAAGCATTTAGGTTGGATTGAATAAGAGGATTCCTTTTATTCTTTCCTAAATACTATATCTTGTGTTGGAAGTGGAAGTACTCATTTATTATTTAACACTTGTAAAAAAGTGCACAATAGCTTGAATGGCTGATTAAATTTATTACAATTAGAAACAGCACTAAAAATAAAGCAGATTTGATAAATAGCTAGCTTTAAATAGATAGTTGAAAGTTACAGTTTATGAACAGAGCTCTGCAGAAATTTAGTAATTATCAGTTAGTTTTTTTATGGCAGCTTCAGGCATATGGAGACAATACAATTGGCACTCTTCCTTGGTGATTTGATGCTAATGAAGATTCTTCCACTATGCATTGCTTTGCTGAGGCATAGTTCACTGTATTTTGCAGGACCATGCTTCCATCCCCAGCAAGGATGAGGAGGTAAGCGGTTGCCTACTTACCCCACAATGTCAAAGGTAAAACATGTGTGGGTTCAGCTTACAACTCAATTAATATATATATATATGATCAATAGATGGCGTCTTTACCAAAACCGCCGAAACAAGTGTAAAATATTTTTACATAAATGCAAAAGGAGTCAGAATTAACTACCTCTTTCATTTTGCTCACCTCCAGATCAGCTGATTTCAAGCTGGTTTGCTTTCGTCAGTGGAAGGATAAAGCTATAGAAACTATCCTTCCACTGATGAAGGCAAACCAGCTTGAAATCAGCTGATCTGGAGGTGAGCAAAATGAAAGAGGTAGTTAATTCTGACTCCTTTTGCGTTTATGTAAAAATATTTTACACTTGTTTCGGCGGTTTTGGTAAAGACGCCATCTATTGATCATAAATAACAAGTGATAGCAGGTTATGTGACTAACTTGTTTTTATTATATATATATATATATATATATATATATATATATATATATATATATGCACTGTTCATTCAGCTATAAAAATTGAACTATTTATATTTTTCCTAATACTGACCATCTGGCTGTTTACAAGCTTGACGGCAGTTGGAAAATCCATTACCATAAATCAGAAAAACATATTTAATTACCAAAACCAATTTTAATCCGGTTTTTCTACCTTTTCTGCTCTGGTTTATTATTACCAGTTGACTGCAATTTATTTACAACATTATAAATTTCTGGGAATTGTTATTGAAATTTTGGGTTTATAAAATTACATTCACGCTATATTAACACTACTGCAGTGACCTAATTAGAAGTTGTTTATAACTAAAACTAAAAGCTGCATTTATAATTAGTACAAAACTAATTCTATCACTATATATGTTGACTGGTGGTATCAGGAATGCATTTATATATATATATATATATGTGTGTGTGTGTGTGATTTCAATAAAATAAACCATAAAATTGACTAATAATTTAGATAAAATTATCTTTTAAGCTCGCAATTGTTAAAATAACCTATATCTGTAATATATACATATACTATTTTAATTACAGACTAACTACTCACATATATATGTGTGATCCTGCATATATAGTAATTTAAGGTTGTTTAGATAGGTACTCTGAGAGGGTTTAAACCTCGCATAGGTATAGGTGTGAGGATAAAATATGTGAAAGAGACAGTTGGTTTAAACTGACTGTTTCGATATATATATATATTGCGACAGGGCAGGTATAATCAAACCCTGTTGCAATAATTAGACAAATACGTATTTGTATACTTAACACATTATTAATATATATATATATCTTATTACTAATGTATTATTAAAAATATATATTACTTTACTAACAAAACTAATATTTACAAGTTGATGTACAATCAACGGTCATTTGCGTGGTCGTATTGAATTGATTTAGTTATTTTAATTAAAAAGAACTCATAAAAGAGGTATGGGGGGGTTATACACTTGCTCTGATTTTTTCTCTTTTTTTTGCCAAACCCAGCTATACACATTGCTATGTATATGTGTGAGTGCATTTTTGAATCATTAAAAATGAAAATCCACAAAATAAATAAAAAAAAGCATTTTGTTTGATAAACTTTTTAAATATATACATATTAAGTCAACAAAAGAACTATAAACGTCAAGATGGAAGACAGTGATTTTGCAGAACAATGGAAGTAATTATTATAAAAATCTTGGAATGTCTAATTCTAATTAAATATTAATTGGAAAGAAATAGGTGTAAAAAGCTTTTGTGGTGCATTCCAACAAAGGCATATGGAATGTGATTGGAAATATAATTGAAAATGAATGAAAAGAAAGATAAATTTGATAATTAAAAAAAAAATAATTAAGGATTAGTATAAGTATGAGAGTGGAAAAAAGCAGACGTTAGATTGATATACAGAAATAAGAATTCAGAAATCAGATTATATATTTTTTAAAATTTGGTCAGGCTGGGGTAGAAGCTTCAACATACGAGATGTTCAAATCCTTCCCCTGAATGTATAGCAGCTGCCAATATCGGAGAAGGGATATCAAGCCTGGAAAATTGCCTCAATAAGTAAAAATGTTGGATCGTCATAAGATGTAAAATAAATAAATAAATAGAATTCAGCCATGAAATCCGGACTTCAAAAAAGTCCATTCACCAACAAAGGACCGGAGATTTCTTTTTCACCAGGTGAAATCAATCAATTCCCCAGGGAAACGCAGGTACTTTTTTTTCTCTATTTGCATATATGTAACTCTTAGTAAGCTTACTCCACGTAATTCAGAAAACTGTTCTTTGACACAATTGTGAACTTAAAATTTCTTTTCTTTTGCATGGAGAGTTGAAATTATTTCCTATTGTTTTTATTCGCATATTAATTCATCCATAATTAAATCTTCGTGGCAACATACTATAACAGGGCTGAGTTCAAACCCTGTTCTAAGTTAGAGGGTAATACTACCAAGCATACATATCTAATTAAATCAAGTATAATATTAAGTAAATTGTTATTTTTCTTTTTCATTGTGATCTTGTATGCGAGCGCATATATATGTATTTAAGTAAGTAAATAGAAAAACAGATTGAAATATAAGAGGGACAGGGGTTATATGGTTTGTGCTCTGATATTTATTGATACGTATGTTTATATTGCTGCATGAGTGAGTAAATGTAATAATTTCGTAAAAAGGAATATAGTTATTTTAATTTTAAAAAAAATATTCCAAGATGGTCAATTAAAGGAAGAATGTTACAAATTATAAAAAAATTAATTAATTGCAACGAAAGGACCCGATCAGTTGCAGATCACTATCTTGAGACAAAGACATTTTAATTAATAAAATAAAATGTTAACAATAAGAGACAATGAATGGTCGAGTGTAGATCACAAGGCAAATTGGAAATTCCTAAGTATAGATAAAAGAAACAAAGAAAAGAAAAGTTATTGAAAAGACGTTCATTTTGCAAACCACGTGGTTTAAGGAAAGAAGAAAGACCAATAGTATAATTAATTACAGTCGAGAAAGCTGAACTTAGAGAACTTCTAGAGCTGTGACTGCCACAAGCAGGATCGTAAGAAAAGTTAGTAAAAAGAAAAAGAAAAAATCAAAAAATCATGAACAGGTTGGGGTAGAAGAACAGAATGGGCCAGGCTATGTCATCCACTCTGCGGAGATACTACCATCACTGTCAATGTAGGAGTGAAGCCTTTCATAAAGCTATAAAAATAAAAGCATTCCTGGATGACATTAATTGCCTAATGGAAATTGACCAAAGAAAGAAATCTTTTAATAGTATAGCGCAGCATGAAGCCAGTGGAAAATTGCTAATAATCTATACCCGGGTGAGATAAATGAGGTAAACCAAACATTTTTTGTAAGTGATAATAACTATTTTGAATGAAAGCACATCCTATTAAACAATGCATAAAAGGGTTAAAGTAAATGAAGAGAATGTTGAAATAATACCCTGTACAAAGATACACCTTAAAAGACAATGCCTGATTGAAATTGTTTTCAAGCTATGATCTGTATTTGTGTGTATTGCATTTATGAACTTGTGCGAGTGTATTTACATGCAGATTATGTAATTATTCAGGCACAAACCAATATCCAATTATGGGATTCTAAGGATTTTGTTTTTATTATTTGTTTTATATTAATAAATATCAAGTAGTGTTATAAATTTAATTGTGTGTCAGTGTTAATTTCTTAGAATAATATTAAAAAAAGCAAAAAGTAGGAAAGCAAATGAATCGTTCATGCACTACATGCACATTTTTATATATTCCCTCCACCTCTTTCCCACATTCACTGACTACTACCCCTGAGTGAGCTAGCCAGAGGTACAAGCTCTTATCACCAGAAATAGATACTCATCCTCTCCCAGCATAATTCTTATTTATTCGTAGGGAAGATTGGCGCTTGAGGTCATTATTGATGCTCATAAATATTCTGGGTGAGTAATTAGAGTACATTGCAAAACCAATTGCATATATGTGTGTTCATATTACACTTTGTTAAATAAGACAGCAAAAACTTAGGTTTGAAATACGTAATAAACGTATACCACATATATATGTGTTTACCCTGGAACAAACTGTTACAATGGTGCACCAACGAAGGAGCTTTCAAATAGCAGAAAGTAGGGGAGGGGGATAGAATATAAGTTAGATAAGACAGTTTACTATGGAGTTTTGCTTATATGTTTGTTTTATATATAAAAAAGGAAAGAAATACAGTATAAGAGCTATACAATATAGCTTGTGTAGACGAATTATTGCTGGTAGTTTTATTTTGTCGGTGTTGAAATTAATTAGGTTAAAATCACCTTCAAATTAATATTTTAGTATATATATGTATGTATTGAACAGTCCATGAAAATTTTGTTGTTTGATTCGAAGAGAAATAATATTATATATGCGAGTTTTATTTTCCATTTAAGAGTTTCTTTATTGTGTTAAACGTTTAACTGCTTCGACATGTACAAAAGTGAATAAATAAAGCTTTTGTAAGTTTTTTTTTTATTTGATATAATTAAGAGTGATTAATTTTAGAAAACAGTATATTGACTATGTTCTATATGAACGCATATATATATACATCTAAACAATACATATAAATTTTTTTTGGATCCGTTTCATATATACGTATGTGATTAGGAGATTGATATTTGTGGAACAGTTGTACCCATAAAAGGGCATATTATAAAACACTGCTAGTGCTAGAAATCTATGGATTTATTTTAAACAAATTAATATTTTGGTTTGATAGGCAAAGTATCAAGAAAATACTAATCATCTCGGTGAAAAATAGAAAGAAAGAGATTAAGGAATAGGGTTGAAAAGGGCTAGATAAAAAAATTAGACAGAGGACACAGTATTCGGGGATGGAGAGCAGGTCTGTTGTGTCTGATATAGAAATGGTAATATAATATCTTAAAAGGGAGTCACATGGAAGGGGTGAAACTAAAAACGTACAGAGGGGAAAAAGAGGAATGGCCAATAGAGCATATTAAAAGCCTACAAATATATTTTGATACCCATGGAATACCAGAGAAAGATAAAGTAATAATAGCATGCCACCACCTTGAAGGATATGTTGAGGCTTGGTGGAATTCACTTTTACACCAGCCACAGACATTCCCAGATTATAAAAAGGGTTTGAAGAAGGCCTTCTGAAGAAAAGAGCTGCAGGAGCACATTAGAGTCCAGTTAATGAAAGAGAAGTTTCAAGAAAATAATGGAGAAGAATATGTACATTTTTTCAGGAGACAGGTGGCCACGCTAAAAACACTAGAAGCATGCAGACTGTCTAAAAAACAGATTCTAAGAATATTGTGCAGAAATCTACCAGAGGAAATCAGTTGGATGATAGAAGTAAGGAGGGAGAAGAAATCTACCAGAGGAAATCAGCTGGGTGATAGAAGTAAGGAGGTAGAAAACAGTGAAAGCAGTATATAAACTATTGAGTCAGATGGAGATAAGTAAACAGATGAGGCAAATTTATGAGCAAGGATTGAGGTTGGGAGAGCAGACAGGAATTCATGGAATAAGAAAAAAATATGGACAAGAGAAAAGGGAAATAGGAAATTTAGTGTGTTCATGGGAAGACAGAGTCCCAGGTTATGCATGTCAGACATGCCCCAAAATTCATACAACAGTGAATCAAATCGAGATGGAGACCCTTTGGATTTGGGTAGTCAGGTTTTGGTGATAGCAGAAAGACAATACCACAGAATTGGGAAAGAACAATTGGATATACCTACACTACCAACTGAAAGCGGCTCATGTAACGATGTAACGGTGGCCAATAACCAAAAATCGAAGATTGAGTCCAGACATATATGGCTAGATATTAAAATTGATGGAGAAAGCTGTCTGCACATTTTTTGATAATGAAAGATTTGATATAAACAAAGACAAAACTCCTCATACAGTAGTGCCACCCTGTGCCAAACAGAGTAATCAATGGATGCCAGAAGGCTTGTGCATAAAATCCCTATCTAGTGCCTACTCATCCAATATCCCCAGACTAGTTTCTGGCTTGTGGCCATCATCAGTGAGGAGTCTTGGATCTGAGAGCACTGCACCTAGATCTTAGGATCTAATGCAACCCTCCAGCAGCCACCTTTTAACTCTACTTTACTACAAAACTATGAGAATGAAATTGAAAACATTGTTAATATCTTCAATCTAAGCTCAATAGTTTATATAGTCATATGGGTCTGAACTCAATTCAGCACCCATAGATTTTGGTGTCTTTGGCTCTTAAACAACCATAGCCACAACTATCCTATTAGGCAGGATTGGTGTTTACAACATATTATGTGCTAGTATAGAGATGGTGATCATGTGATGTTTGAAAGATTTGGTATGCAACATTTTGTTAGGGTCAGATTTTTTTGCATAAATATAAATGCACTTTGGATTATGAAGGCAGGAAAGTCACGTGTAAAGGGAAGGTAGTTAAATTTCTTAGTGAGGGTTTATATAGGTCAGTTGGGACATTGTGTATGGTGGAAAACTGTACAAATGACATCATTATGGAAAAGGTACAAGAGGCAAAGATGGCCACGGGAAGTTGGGAAAGCACATTGATGCAAACATTGCAAGAATACCATCAAGTTTTCTTTGACAAACCGGGAATAATACCGAGTTTTGAACAAAGGATTAGAGTAAATGAAAACAAACCGTTTAAAGCCAGGTCATACCCTGTTTCTTATAAATATAGAACTGAAGTGAAAAAGCAAATAGACCAGATGGTGGAATGGGGTATTGTTTCAAAATGCTCATCAGCTTACTGCAACCCATTAGTGGTCATGAGGAAGAGAGATTGTATAATCAGGCTGTGCCTCAATGCGAAACAACTGAACAAAATAACCGTTCCTGATTACAATGTTCCGCCACCCATACAAGAACTTCTGGGAAGATTCAAGGGAAAAAGAATATTTTCAACAAACTTTGACTTAACTGCTAGTTATTGGCAGATCAAGCTACACCCAGATCACTGTAAATATACCACTTTCGATATGAGGGTTATTCATATCAGTTCAACTGAATGCTGTTTGGCTTAATTAACAGTGGGGCCGGATTGCTATGATTTTTGGATCAGGTGTTATCCCCTGAAGTAAAAGAAATGATCACAATGTATGTGGATGATGTGGTCATGGCATCAGACACCATAGAAGAGCATATAGGGCATATGACAATGTTTTTAAAGGAGTGCAAGAAAAAGGAGATCAAACTAAACTTAAAAAAAGTACATTACTTCATGAAGAGGTTACGTTCCTAGGTCATATGGTAGGAGCACAAGATATTAGGCCCCACCCTGATAAGGTCTCAGCCATTAGAGACTTTCCAGCACCCAGATCCAGGAAACAAGTACAGTCCTTCCTTGGCTTGTGCAACTTTTACAACCAGTTTCAGGAATGATTTGCAGAACAAATGGAATCCTTGGTGAGGCTATTGAGAAAAGAGGTAAGGTGGGAGTGGAAAGAGGAACAAAAACAAGCCTTCAAAAGGGTGAAGGCAGGATTTATTGAACACGTAGTGTTGACATTTCCTGATTTTGAGAGGCCGTTGGTGGTGCAGATGGATAGTAGTGGGTATGATTTGGGAGTAACAGTGTCACAAGTACAAGTGGATGGTCAGATAAAGGGGTTGTATTTCCTGAGCTGATTGATCAAGGGACCTGAACTCCATTATACGGCAACTGAAAAGGAAGCTATAGCAATTATTTGGGCTTTCCATAAACTTTGTACACCCTTGTTAGAATCAGAAGTCATCATGGTCACTGACCAGAAAAGTTTGGAATTCATCAACCATAGTTACTTAACCAATAGTCAGTTAGTATGCTGGAGTCTATACCTCCAAGAGTATAACTATACAGTGAGGTATTGCAAGTGTTTGGAGAATATAGTAATGGACATTCTCAGCAGGAATTCTATACCTTTAAAATCTCAACATTTGCAGACAGAAAATGTATATATTGCTGGTGTGAGCTCGTAAAAGGATGGGGTTGAAAATGACCTTAAACAGCTGGCTCAATGCTAGAGAGAAGATGCTCAATTGAAACAGGTAATTGAGTACATGGAGGATGGGGAGACCAAGGTTGTAGGTTGGTATGAACATAGGATTGGACATTGTAGATTAGAGGGATACATACTTCAATATAAATTCATGAATGACCCAGAAGAATGGAGGCCAATCATACCTACACAGATGACAGAGACAGTGGTGACTCATATCCACCAAGTGTATGGACACTATGGGGTGTGGAAAACCGAACATTGGCTCAGGAAATGGTATATTGGCCCAGCATGCATGCTAAAACAGTTGCTGTCATTGGCCAATGTGAAATTTGTCAGAGAGCCAAACCAGCAAACAGAAATTATGCAGCCCCAATGACATCCATAATACCAAAGAAATCATGGGAGATGGTAGCAGTGGACTATTATGGTCCATTGCCAGTGTACAATAAAAAGAAGTATTTGTTGGTGGTATATGATTTGTTTTCAAATTTGTGGCTGCATATTGACAAACAGGAGAATGAGGAAAATGGGTACAGAGATCAGGGATCTGACATATACTGACGTCCATCCGGAACCCCCAATCAAACCCATATGAATGAGTGATGCATGAGCTGGGTAGATTGTTCAGAACTTACATCCCCACCAACCATAGAGGTTGCATCAAAAAAATTAGTGAGATACTCAACTATATTAATTGGGCAGTAAATGAATCAATGGGATTTTCTCCTATACGGTTGCACTGTGGCAGTGATGCTCCTCAATTAATACCGGATAATCTGTCAAAAAGTGAGAAAAACTCAGTAGATAATGAAAGTGATCAAAGACAGGCATATTGCAACCTCATAAGAAAAAGCCAAAAGCAGAATAGAATGCCAATGAGATACCATAGGTTCAAGGTAGGTGACTGGGTGTTGATAAAGACACCACATGTAAGTGAGCCAGGGAAGTTCATATGTAAAAAATTCTGTAATTTTTATGAGGGTCCATTCACCATTGTGAGATGTCCAGGAAATCATGTGTTTTGGGTAGACACTGGACAGGAAATAAAGGGATCATATAACACTTGATCACTCAAACCCGTATCATCAGAGTAATAACTAGAATTATTTTGGGGTTTTAGGAGTGAGCCATCTAAATACTAAAATGGTATTTAAAGGCTTTTGAAGGGGGTATTATAACAGGGCTGAGTTCAAACCCTGTTCTAAGTCAGAGGGTAATACTACTGAGCTTACATATCTAATTAAATCAAGTATAATATTAACTAAATTGTTATTTTTCTTTTTCATTGTGATCTTGTATGCGAGCACATATATATGTATTTAAGTAAGTAAATAAAAAACAGATTGAAATAGAAGAGGGATGGGGATTATATGGTTTGTACTCTGATATTTATTTATATGCATGTTTATATTGCTGCATGAGTGAGTAAATGTAATAATTTCGTAAAAAGGAATAAAGTTATTTTAATTTAAAAAGAAATATTCCAAGATGGTCTATTAAACGAAGAATGTTACAAATTATAAAAAAAATAATTAATTGCAAAGAAAGGACCCGAACAGTTGCAGATCATTATCTTGAGACAAAGACATTTTAATTAATAAAATAAAATGTTAAAAATAACAGACAATGAATGGTCGAGTGTAGATCGCAAGGCAAATTGGAAATTTCTAAGCATAGATAAAAGAAACAAAGAAAAGAAAAGTTATTGAAAAGACTTTCATTTCACAAACCATGTGGTTTAATGGAAGAAGAAAGAACAATAGTATAATTAATTACAGTCGAGAAAGCTGAACTTAGAGAACTTCTAGAGTTGTGACTGCCACGAGCAGGATCATAGGAAAAGTTAGTTAAAAGAAAAAGAAAAAATCGAAAAATCATGAACAGGCTGGGGTAGAAGAACAGAATGGACCAGGCTATGCCATCCACCCTGTGGAGATACTACCATCACTGTCAATGTAGGAGTGAAGCCTTTCATAAAGCTATAAAAATAAAAGCATTCCTGGATGACATTAATTGCCTAATGGAAATTGACCAAAGAAAGAAATCTTTTAATAGTATAGCGCAGCATGAAGCCAGTGGAAAATTGCTAATAATCTACACCCGGGTGAGATAAATGAGGTAAACCAAACATTTTTCGTAAGTGATAATAACTATTTTGAATGAAAGCACATCCTATTAAACAATGCCTAAAAGGGTTAAAGTAAATCAAGAAAATGTTGAAATAATACCCTGTACAAAGATACGCCTTAATAGACAATGCCTGATTGAAATTGTTTTCAAGTTATGATCTGTATTTGTGTGTATTGCATTTATGAACTTGTGCGAGTGTATTTACATGCAAGTTATTTAATTATTCGGACACAAACCAATATCCAATTATGGGATTCTATGGGTTTTGTTTTTATTATTATTTTATTTTAATAAATATCAAGTAGTGTTATAAATTTAATTGTGTGTCTCAGTGTTAATTTCTTAGAATAATATTTAAAAAAAGCAAAAAGTAGGAAAGCAAACGAATTGTTCCTGTGCTACATGCGCATTTTTATATATTCCCTCCACCTCTTTCCCGTGGACACTGACTACTACCCCTGAGTGAGCTAGCCAGAGGTACAAGCTCTTATCACCAAAAATAGATACTCATCCTCCCAGCATAATTCTTATTTATTCATAAGTAAGATTGGTGCTTGAGGTCATTATTGATGCTCATAGATATGCTGGGAAAGTAATTAGAGTATGTGCAAAGCCAACTGCATATATGTGTGTTCATATTACACTTTGTTAAATAAAAGACCAAAAACTTAGGTTTGAAATACGTAATAAACATATACCACATATATACGTGTTTATGCCGGAACAAACTGTTACAATAGATGTTGTAGCGTATTTGAGTGTGTATGGGTTTTGATAAAGACAGAAAAGAGCAAACCAACAAAAGGAAAACTGATATGAATCTTTGAAAAAAAAAAGGAAAGAGACATTAATTTAACTTATGTAAATAATATATATATATATATATATATATATATTGATAGATACGCAAATATCATTACTAATAAATATGTTTAAAATGAATGGGTTTTTTTGTGTTGTGAGTTTTTTTTTTAAATAGAAAAAAAAGAGAGGGTTAGATGTACTGCCAGTAAATTTTACCACCAGCCCTGAGCAGAGCTAGTCCAGGGAATTTCCATATTGGTATTCCAGCTATCCCAGCATAATTCTTATAGAAATATAGGATTGGCACTTGAGGTCTTAAAGTGATGCTCATAAATATGCTGGGCGATAAAATGGAATAATTTAAGAATAATTTTTTTTTTTTAACAATTACGCATATACGTGTATCGTTATATATACATACACACAATCTTTCTAGATTATATATATGTGCATAAAATATATATGGAAAATGGCAAAATCCTGTTATAATGGTGACCCAACAAAAGGGCATCGAAGGGAAGTAGGTAAAGGAGGGAAAGAAAAAATAAAAGAAATTGGCATGAATTTTTTTTTTGAGAAAATAAATAAAAATATACATATCAGTTTTGTCAGATCATTATTGTTTTAGCTAAAAGAAAAAATTAGGAAAACAGAAGTTAAATATATTATATTGGCAGAGTTGGATGTGGTTAATATTAAGTTTATATAAAAAAAAAACTTTTTGGGCTATATGAGAAATACCAACTGAGTGCAGAATATAAAGGCATTTCGTAAAGTAATCAGTTTAGGTTAGACTGGTTTTTAAAGAACTTTCAGTTTGTTATGGATTTTTTTTGTAAATAACGAATGTAAATGTTTTTCTTGTTCGTGATTGATTTTTTTTTAAAAAAAAAAGTAATACATATATTTTAAAAGAAAAAACTAAACGAGTGTTTAAGTGGTTAACATTTTATAATTAATTCATTTTAATTAGATACAAAATAATTATTTGGTTTACTGTCACTTATTACTTATGTCATAACCAGATAAAAATAATTTATATATATTAAATTAATGTTTTTTTAAAAGAAATTCGAGTAATGAATTATATTTCATTTACACCCACACAGTAGTTATGATTTTAATATATTTTACACTTTTTACTTTTATAATCATTTTGACAATTTCTGAATTTGAAACTAACTTTGAAATGAAGGTTTTAATATAACAATAGTCTATCTGTACTAGTTTTCAAAGTGAAGTTTTATAAAAGTGGAAAAGAAGAGTAAGTCGAAATAACATAGTGAAATATCGATCGGTCCACAGTAAAATTATAAATATATATACCTAAGAAATATTGAAGGCGTAAGGAAGTCCGGGAAGGGGGCAGTACTGTGCTTTGTAAGTTTGGAGGTTCTGAACCTAGCACACAGAAATATATATATATATACATCACATAAAGATGATGAAGTTGATAAGAATAAAAGTATTTGGGGGGAAGAAGGAAAATACGCCAGTAGATCACCTTAAAAGTTTGCAAAGATACTTTGTGTGTTATGGAACACCAGACAAGGTGAGAACAATAATAGCATCTTGCCACCTAGAAGGGCAGGCCATGGATTGGTGGAACTCATTGCTATACCAACCACAGACATTTTTAGATTACAAGACAGCCTTGGAGAGAGCTTTCTGGAGTGAAGAAAGGCAGGACAACATTAGATCCCAATTGATAAGAGAGAAGTTTTAAGAGGATGGACCAGAAGGATATGTACATTTTTTAGGCATCAAGTAGCCACATTCAGGACATTAGAAGCATGTAATTTGTCAGAAAAACAGATTGTGAAGATGGTCTGCTGAAACCTGCCCATAAGAATAAGATTGATGCTAGAGGAAGATGGAGACAACCCATCTAAAAAAATAGACAATATATTGAGTCAAATAAAAATAAGTGCGGAAATGAGATGGATTCGAGAAAAAAGGGAAGTAGACCAAGGAAGAGACATAATATTGAGACAGCAACCGAATTCAAAACACATGGGGAACCTAATTTATTCGTGGGAGGACCGCATACCAAGTTATGCATGCCAAACATGTCCAAAAATACAGATAGCAGCAGGACAGACAAAAGTAGAAGCACTTATTGATTCAGGGAGTCAGGTCTCTGTAATAACAGAAAGATTGTATTATAAACTCCACAGAGAACAACCAAATATACCTGTTCTACCATTAACAGCTGTACAAGTGGAGATGGCCAACAACAGAAAGGCCAAGGTTGAACCCAAACAAATATGGCTGGATGTCAAAATCCAGAAAGTAAGTTGCCCCCATGTATTCCTAATCATGAAAAATTTGATTTGTGATGTCTTGTTGGAACTGACTTTTTACACAAATATAAATGCAAGTTGAACTATGAAAGTAGACAAGCCATGTGTAATGGAGAGGTGGTTAGATTTATAATTGATAGCACAGATAGTTCAATAGGGGCTGTGCAAGTTGCCGATAAACACAATGACGACTTGATAAGAGAAAAAATAGACCAGGCAAAGATTGCTTGGGGAGAAGAAAAGGAAATACTAAAAAAGATACTGAAGGAATCATCATCATCATCATCAACCATTATCAATCCACTGCAGAATGAAGGTCTCTCAAAGTTTAATCCATCTTCTCTGATTTTTAGCTTCTTTTTTCCACTTAACCCCTGTACATTTTCTTATTTCATCCATCCATCTCACATGTGGTCTCTTTCTGGGTCTTTTACAATCTCTTGGAATCCAGTTTAAAATTTCAATTGACCATCTATTATCATTTCTTCTAGTAATATGTCCAGCCCAACTCCATTTTAATCTTTTAATTTTTTCAATAAGGTCAGTAACACCTGTTTGTTGTCTTACCCATACATTGTGTTTTAGATCTCTTCTTGTTTCTCCCAACATACACCTTTCCATACTCCTTTGAGTGCTCTGAAGTCTCTGTACTGCTCTTCTATTAAGTGTCCAAGTCTCAGATCCATAAGTAAGAACTGGTAAACACATTTGTTAAAAACCATCCTTTTCAAACACATAGGCATATTTCCTTTTAGTATCTAGTTATTTCTACCAAAAGCACTCCAACCAAGTTTAATTCTATGATTAATTTCCTCCATTATGTTTCCATCTGTATTAATAATCTGACCAAGGTATTTGTAACTGTTAACTTCTTCTAATTCTTCATAATCAATCTTTATTTTCATATTTGGAGCAAATCGATTAAACATTACTTTAGTCTTTTTAACATTTATCTTTAGTCCTACTTTTCTACTTTCATCTGCTAACTCCTGCAACATTTCCTGCAGCTCTGAAGCATTATTTGCAAAAACAACTACATCATCTGCGAAATCTAAATGACTTAAATACTCTCCATTTACTTTCACTCCTTTAGTTTCCCATTTTAATCCACAAAATACTTCTTCCAGCACTGCTGTAAAGAAATTTGGAGATATGGAGTCACCTTGTCTTACACCTTTCTCAATGTTGATTTTTCCAGTATCATTATGTAATCTAATTGTTGCTGTTGCATTTTTATAAATATTCTTTAAAATATGACAATATCCTGGATCTATACCTTGATGATCCAATGCTTTAATCACTGAAGAAATGTGTATAGAATCGAATGCCTTTTCATAATCTATAAATCCAAAACATAATGACAACTCATATTCATTTGTCCTTTCTATGACTTCTCTCAATACCTGGATATGATCTATTGTAATAAAACCACTTTAAATCCAGCTTGTTCTCTTGGTTGGTGGAAATCCAAAGTTCTCTGTAGACGAGTTGTAATTATCTTCGTAAAAATTTTATATAAAACTGATAAAAGGCTGATAGGTCTGTAATTTCTAATATCTTCTTTATCACCTTTTTTAAATATTAATATTATTAATGCATTCTTCCAATCTTCCGGTACATCTTTATCATTTAGACATTTGGTATATAAATTTGCTAAAATTGTTTCTATTTCTTCACCTGCTTCTTTTAATATATCAATTATAATTCCATCATTTCCTGGAGTCTTTCCTTTCTTCATACATTCAATTGCATGTCTCACTTCTTCATTTAAAATTCTGGGTAATTCAGAAGATGTAATAGATATAGGAGGTACTTGTTCTTTATTACTATATAATTCTTGATAAAAATCTTCTACCAATTTCATGATGTCATCTCTCTTTTTAGTAATAATTCCATATTTTTTTCTTATTGCAGATATAAATTTCCTTTCAATACCAAAATGTTGTTTAACATTCTTGAGACTTTTATTGGCTTCTACAGCTTTCCTTGCTATTTCACAGTTATACTTTCTTATATCATTTTCAACTCTTTTCCATACCATTTTAAAAAATTTGAGATATTCAATTCTTTTTAATACATCAATTTTGTATATCTTCATATTCCTTCTTTTCTTCATAAATTCTCTAGTCTCAGTAGAAATTTTATTAGTCAATTGCTGCTTCTTTCTACCAGCTATCTTTGTTGCAGTTTTTAAAAGTGTATCAGTTATTTTCATATTAATTCATTCAAATCTGAATCATGTTCAAAATCTCCTAACACGTGAAACCTATTTGTAAGTTCTAATTTAAATTCATTAGAATGTTTCTGAAGATTAGAAATATCAACTGTAAATATTGTTTTTTTTAATAATTTTTGTCTCTTTAGTTTTACATTAACCCGTAACTTACACCTTACTAATCGATGATCACTTTCTGTGTTAAATTTATTAAGAACATTACAATCTTGAAATATGTATTTCCTGTTAGTCAACATATAATCCAATTCTGCTGTACCTCCATTTGGATGCTTCCATGTCCATTTCCTTTTAACATTTTTCTCAAAAAATGAATTCATAATATAAAGTTTTCCTTTTTCTACAAACTCCACAAGTCTATGTCCTCTCTCATTTCTATTACCATAACCAAAATTACCTACAGCAGTTTCATCTTTCATGTGTCTACCAATTCTAGCATTAAAGTCTCCCATAACAATTTTAAAATGTTGTTTACTCTGATCAAAAGCCTTTTGTACATCCATATAAAAATCTTGTACTACTTCATCACTATGAGAACTTGTTGGCACATAAACCTGAATTATCTGCATTTGGTATCTGCTATTAAGTTGTATAAGTAATTTTGCAACTGTGTCTGATTCACCATCAATCTCCACAATATTGTTCTTCCACTTTTTATTTATAATGAATCCTACTCCACTTGTATTTCCAATAGGTGTGCCTTTATAATAGAGTATATGTCCACTTTTTAAATCAATTGTTTCTTCACTTTTCTTCTAACTTCACAAAGTCCAATAATGTCCCATTTAATATAAGACAGTTCTTCTTCTAATTCTTGCAATCTTCCTTTACTTGAAAGTGATCTGCAGTTGTAAGTACCTAAATAAAAAGTCATCATCAAATGGCAGCCTGGGTCCACAATCAGCAGATTCTTAGCACCCTCCGCCTTTGGCCACCAACCGCTGTTTTGGTTGGTGACTTTACACTCTCCTGGGAATAAAGGCTATGCTTTATTTTTGTCTGTCATAATTGTATATATGTATTGAAAAAATATTTATCATTTACACAAACATTCATTCTGCCTTATCAGGCACTGAGAAGAAAAACCATGGTGTTTCTTGATCTTAAACTCAGAGGTAAAAAGCCAATAAACTCACCACGCTGGCTAATGCGTGTTCGTGAGCAGCCCATCCATGTTCGTATACTATATGAATAATCACATAGTAATAACAGCTGCAACAACGAGAACATATTGAGTGGACATTAGGAATTTGCCCTGCTTGGTTCCTTTAAGGCCTTCAAGAGGAATCAAAGGGTCTCCTTTCAGTTAATAGCAATGGAATACAATCAGGTATTTTCAGACAGGCCAGGCATGATCCCAGGGTTTGATCAAAGGATTCAGGTAAATGAAACACAACCAGTTAAGGCAAAATCATACCCAATTCCTCATCAATATAGGGAGAAGGTGAAGGAGCAGATAGATCAAATGTTAGAATGGGGCATTATATCAAAAAGCTCCTCAGCTTATTGTAACCCGATAGTCATCAAGAAAAAGGATAATTCCATACGGTTACATCTCGATGCGAGGCAATTGAATAAAGTCATGTTCCCAGATTGTAACATACCACCACCCATGCAAGAATTGCTTGGGAGATTTAAAGGAAAAAAAAAATTTTCAACATTTGATCTGACAGCAAGCTATTGGCAGATAAGGCTGCACCCAGAAGATTGTAAGTATACTGCCTTTAGGTATGATGGCTGCTCATATCAGTTTAACCGTATGCCATTCAGCCTGATTAACAGTGGGGCTGGTTTACTGTGAATTTTAGACCAGGTATTATCTGATGAGGTCAAGAAAATAGTTACAATGTATGTGGATGATGTATTGGTGGCATCGGATACTGTGAAAGAACATACCAAAGATGTGGAAATGTTTTTAAGGGAATGTTGGAATAAAGGGATCAAGGAAAACCTGAAGAAAAGTGTGCTCTTTCAAGAGGAAGTTACAATCTTGGGCCACCTTATAGGTTCGCAGGATGTCCGGCCACACCCAGATAAAATCTCAGCCATTGAAGGTTTCCCAGCACCTAGGTCCAAGAAGCAGATACAATCCTTTTTGGGTATGTGTAACTTCTACAACCGATTTCAGGAGCAGTTTGCTCAACATATGGAACCAGTAATTAGAGTACTGAGAAAAGATGTAGTGTGGGAGTGGGGCGAAAAGCAAAGCCAGGAATTTGTGAAGGTGAAGCAAGGGTTCATGAAACATGTAATGCTGTCGTTTCCTGATTTTGAGAAACCCTTTGTGGTGCAGACTGACAGCAGTGGGTATGGGCTGGGAGCAACAGTATCACAGATTCAAGAGGATGGTCAGGTGAAAGTGTTGTATTTCTTAGGTAGGCTGCTCAACGGTCCTGAGCATCATTATACTGCCACAAAAAAGGAAGCTTTATCCATTGTTTGGTCATTCCAAAATCTCCACACATTGTTGTTGGGATCAAAGTGATTGTGGTTACAGATCATAAGGGTTTAGAATTTATTAACCATATCTGACAAATAGTTGGTTGGTGCGGTGGAACCTATACCTCCAAAAGTATAATTATGTGGTAAAGCATTGTACGGGGTCAGATAACATTGTAGCTGATGCTGTTAGCCATAACCCAGTGTGTTTGCCATCATGTCATCTTAAAGCTGAAAATTTATATGTGGCAGGAATAAACTTAAGGGATAATGAGTGGGTAGAGAATGATCTTAGGAGATTGGCCCAGCATCAGAGGAAGGATGCCCAGTTAAGTCAAATAATTGCACAACTGGAAGGGAACACAAGAGAAAACAATGATGAGTCCAGATGTTGGATCAATTGATACAAACTTGACCAAGCTATTCTCCAATACAGAATGAAGAGCAGGCCGGAAAGTTGGAGACCTGTAATACCCCAGCAAATGCAGAATGTAGTGGTGACTCATGTCCACCAAATATATGGATACTATGGGGTGTGGAAACTGAAAAGTGGCTTAGACAATGGCTTTATTGGCCAGGAATTCATAAGACTGTTGTGAGGATGATCAGCCAATGTGAACTTTGTCAAAAAACCAAGCCTACGAATAGGAATTATGCAGGTCCACTGAGCATTATAGTCCCAAAGAAGCCACGTGAGATGATTGCAATAGATTATTATGGACCATTGCCAGCCTTTAGTAGAAAAAATATCTGTTGGTGGTGTATGATCTATTCAGTAAATTTGTGGCTGCATATCCCATGACTCAAGAAAATACCCGAAACACCATACATCTCCTTGAAAAGGAATATTTTACAGTGATAGGAAAACTTCAAAGCATTATCTCGGATCATGGCACACCATTTATCTCTGGAGAATGGAAAGTATGGGTTCAGAAGTCAGGGCTCCAACACATACTGACATCAATTAGGAATCCGCAATCAAACCCATGTGAGCAGGTGATGCGTGAGTTGGGTAGGTTGTTTAGGACATACATCCCAACTAATCACCGAGGATGGGTTAAAAAGATTCCAAAAATACTGAACTACATGAATTGGGCAGTTAACAAGTCCACAGGGTTCTCTCCTGTGTGTCTCCAGTTTGGCAAACATGCCCCTAAATTAATCAAGGCCAAAATACCAGGGTCAAAGGAAATTCCAATAAATGTGGAGGAGGACCAAGAGCAGGCATATCGTACACTTTTGAAGAGGAGTCAGGAAAGAAACAAACATACACTAGAGAGGTCTCATCAGTTTAAAGTTGGCGATCTAGTCATGGTGAAAACCCCACATGTGAGCGAACTGGGGAAATTTATCTGTAAGAAATTTTGCAGTTTATATGAGGGACCTTTCCCTATTGTTAAGTGTCAAGGAGACAATGCATTCTGGGTAAATACTGGGCAGGAGGTAAGGGGATCGTACAATGCTCGTTCCCTCAAGCCCATGCCATTATGAATGTTTCATAAGATTTAGGAGCCACTCAAATCCATAGACTGTATTTGAAGGCTTCTGGGAGGGGGGTATTGCAACAGGGCAGGTTTAATCAAACCCTGTTGCAATAATCAGATGAATACATATTTGTATACTTAACACATTATTAATATATATATATATTATTACTAATGTATTATTAAAAATATATATTACTTTACTAACAAAACTAATATTTACAAGTTGATGTACAATCAACGGTCATTTGCGTGGTCATATTGAATTGATTTAGTTATTTTAATTAAAAAGAACTCTTAAAAGAGGTATGGGGGGTTATACACTTGCTCTGATTTTCTTCTCTTTCTTTTGCCAAACCCAGCTATACACAGCACTATGTATATGTGTGAGTGTGTTTTTGAACCATTAAAAATGAAAATTCACAAAATAAATTTAAAAAAAGCATTTTGTTTGATAAACTTTTTAAATATATACATATTAAGTCAACAAAAGAACTATAAATGTCAAGATGGAAGGTAGTGATTTTGCAGAACAATGAAAGTAATTATTATAAAAATCTTGGAATGTCTAATTCTAATTAAATATTAATTGGAAAGAAATAGGTGTAAAAAGCTTTTGTGGTGCATTCCAACAAAGGCATATGGAATGTGATTGGAAATATAATTGAAAATGAATGAAAAGAAAGATAAATTTGATAATTAAAAAAAAAAAGAATTAAGGATTAGTATAAGTTTGAGAGTGGAAGAAAGCAGACGTTAGACTGATATACAGAAATAAGAATCCAGAAATCAGATTATATACTTTTTAAAATATCGTCAGGCTGGTGTAGAAGCTTCAATGTGTGAGGTGTTTGAATCCTTCCCCTGAATTTATAGCAGCTGTCAATATCAGAGAAGGGATGTCAAGCCTGGAAAATTGCCTCAATAAGTAAAAATGTTGGTTCGTCATAAGATGTAAAATAAATAAATAAATAGAATTCAGCCATGGAATCTGGACTTCAAAAAAAGTCCGTTCACCAACAAAGGACTGGAGATTTCTTTTTCACCAGGTGAATTCGATCAATTACCCAGGGAAATGCAGGTACTTTTTTTTTCTATTTGCATATATGCAACTCTTAGTAAGCTTACTCCACGTAATTCAGAAAACTGTTCTTTGACACAATTGTGAACTTAAAATTTCTTTTCTTTTGCACGGAGAGTTTAAATTATTTCCTATTGTCTTTATTCGTATATTAATTCATCCATAATTAAATCTTCATCGCAACATATATGTTGTAGCGTATTTGTGTGTATGGGTTTTGATAAAGAGAGAAAAGAGCAAACCAACAAAGGGGAAACTGATATCAATCTTTGAAGAAAAAAAAAGGAAAGAGATATTAATTTAACTTATGTAAATAATATATATATATATATTTGATAGATATACAAATATCATTACTAATAAATATGTTTAAAATGAATTGGTTTTTTTGGTGTTGTGAGTTTTTTTTTAAATAGAAAAAAAAGAGTGGGTTAGATCTACTGCCGGTTAATTTTACCACCAGCCCTGAGCAGAGCTAGTCCAGGGGCATTTTCATATTGGTATTCCAGCTATCCCAGCATAATTCTTATAGAAATATAGGATTGGCACTTGAGGTCATAAAGTGATGCTCATAAATATGCTGGGCGATAAAATGGAATAATTTAAGAATAAATATTTTTTTTAACAATTATGCATATACGTGTATCGTTATATATACATACACCCAATCTTTCAAGATTATATATATATGTGCGTAAAATATATATGGAAAATGGCAAAATCCCATTATAATATATTGTCATGATGTGTTTATATATACATTACATAAGTGTGTGTATATAAATGAATTACCTGATTTATATTTTTTTTAAAATAATATTGAAAAAATAAAATTATATTTTAATATATCATTGGCTGGAAAAAAAAGTTAAAGTAAAAAGTACAAATATTGAAAAATACGTTAAAATATTAATTAGAACTTATCTTTCTTTTTTTTATGGTATTCTATTTTTATGCAATTCTTTTAAAAGTACTTTTGATTAAAAATACTTTTTAAGTAAAAGTTTATAATTAATTGAAATAATTTATACAAGATTAATAATCAGGTTCTGGAAATCAGCATTCCAGACTGGAGGTGTTTATTATATCTATAAAGATATTACATATGGGACAGAGAAAGTTGAATAGCTCCATGTGTGTAAATTTTTAAAAAAAATCAGATATATTAATCTTTAACTGAGGTTTCAAATTTATATCTGTGCTAGAGTTAATCTCTAGTTTTGAAAATGATTAGTAATAGACATTAGTGCATTTATCTGAAATGAGTGGCATCAACGTTGTGAGTGGAGGAAGTTTGACAATGGTAAATTAAAATGTAACAATTAAATAAACAATATAAAACTAATTTTGATGTAATTAAAATTGAACGGTAAAGGAACAAAAAATGTACTAATTAAAAATAAAGATCAAATGAATTGATAGTGTCGGTGAAAATTCAATCAGCGGTGGAGTCTGAAAATATAAAAAGCTGAAATTGACTATTGTATATGTTATGATTCAGATTGTTCAAGAAGATTATTTAAAGAACTTCATAGAAGACAGTTAAAAAATAATAAATAAATAAGATAGTGGTCCACCAGCAGCATTGAACAAAATCTACAAGCAGCTAAAGCTATAAAACCCAGTAAGAAGAAACCATCTTTTTATGGATGTGTTAAGAGAAAAAATGCATTGTTAGATGGAAGCTGGATGTTTTTTTATTTTTTTCCACTCATCTCCTATATGACAATAGCTATATGCAGTAGTATTACTCTGTATTGCCTTTTGCTGATATTTTGAACCTACAACACCAAATCAATGGAAAAAGCCCAGGCCATAGAACATGGAGCAAAGAAGAAGCATTATGATACTGAAAATATATGACTATCATGAATCTTACCAGATCACCCATATGAAAAAACCAGAGACTGTACAAACATCCTAGGAAAATATTTTCATTGATGGCATTAATAGAACTTTTGAATTCTAATACTAGTATTAAACATTTAAATTTTATCTTAAAGAGAATTTTAGATATCATTCAGAAGTATTCATATTTTGTTTTATGTTTTGAATATCTGTTATTATTTGTTACATTATTTAATAAATGTGTTGTAAATTATTACTGTCATTTTACATTTCTCTCAATTTAATGACTAAATAGACAATTTTATTTAAATATTCTTTGATGCCGATCTCATATTTTTAATAGCTAATCATGGGTCAAGTTTTTGAAGCAAGTTAACATTATCTCAGGGTTCCAGTCAAACAGCTGGTGGCACCTGTAGGGGTTAAACTCATTATAAATATTCCCATGAGGTATTTCATGTTTCATGCAACCAGAGAGTGTTATCTTGGTCTGGAAAAATGACCAGCATTTTAATATTTTTATTAAATCCTGGGTCTGATCAGGGGTATAATTAATATGGAAATATTAATCATATTTATGTCTCTTCTTGAGTAATGGGTTCATAAAGTAAAATAATTAACAATAATTTGTGAGCTAATAACTTAAATTATAAGTGTCAAAAATAGTAATATGAAACAAGTGAAGTTTTTGTTTCAAACTTGTAAATCCAAGTACAAATTTTACTTCAAATGTTAAACTCTGCAAAGTGGAGAATTCTCTTAAATAATGGGGCCCAACATGGGGCTCAGACATTTGTTCAAAACTAATTAAAAATAAAGTGTATTTATAAATAATCAGCTCACAGAAATATAATAATTAATTAAATTGAATAAATTTGTGAGAGAAAACAGACAGCACTAATAATAAATTTATATGCAAAAGAAGGATAAGTGGGATTAGTGTTATTAAAATATTATACTTTGTGGTAAAGAAAAAAATATATAAATACATAGTAGATATAAAGAAATAAGTGCAAATAGGCAATAATAAATGTTGGAAATCTTCAGGCAAATGATATTCAGGGAAAATAGTGGGGAAAATCAAGCAAACACTCATATTTATAAATTTGAAGAATGAATAAAGTAGTAAAGTGATTAAATTAAATACATTAGTAAATATAATATAGAAATAAAACAAACTAACTCCTTCTTTTTAAAACTTGATTTTTTATGACTATAATCATGAAAAAGAAATCCAATGTTTTTACTATTTTTTATAGTCTTTTTCAAGGCACACTAAAATAAAATATATATACAATAAATATCACATATTCCAAAAAAAAAAATTAAATTAATTAAAAATTACAAAATATATTCATAACCAAAATTTTCTTTTTTTTTACCTTATCTCACTCCCCTTTCCTATTACAATCACAACTTAAACACAACTAATTTCTTTTTAAAAATCTATATATATCATATAAAAACTTTTAATTAAAAACCTATAATTTTCTTTTATCTTTTTCTTGAAAAAGACTATAAAAAATAGTTGAAATGTTGGATTTCTTTTTCATGATTATAGTCATAAAAATCAAGTTTTAAAAAGAAGTTAGTTTGTTTTATTTCTATATTAGATATATATGAACTATTTTGAAAAGAAGAACTGTGTGCTGGACATATTAAATTAGTAAACATACTGCTTGTAAATAAAATAACCAGCATGCTTGAAAAACTAAAGTAAACAGCTGAAGGAAATAAAATCATGGCTGAAAAATTAAAAAACCAACAAAAATGAGCAGTTGAAGAAAGTAAAAGTCTATCCAAAGAGATTAAAAACCTGTGTAGAGAAAAGGCTGAAGAGCTTAAAAACAGACTAAAGAAACAGTTGAAGAGCTAAAAAGCAGTATTATGAGACAAACAGGAAATTAGAAGAGTAAACTGAAGTGCTTGAAAACTAAAAAAACAAATCAGAATGGGTTATGATAAAATGAAAGAGGAAAATATGAGTGAAATAAATGAAAATAAAATGCAAGTAGAGAATCAAATCAAGGTGGCTTGTCAAATAATAGAAAAAACTAAAGTAGAAAATGAGATAAATATAGTCCTAGTGTGAGAGGCAGCATCTGAAAATTAGATAGAAAATAGCAAAGTAATTGAAGATATTAAAGTCAAAATAAATAATTTAACAACAAAAATAAATAAAATATATATTAGCAAAGATAGTGGTAGGCAAGCTGAAGTATTATATAAAAGATAGATGCTGATAGAACTAAAAATGTATGACCAGCTGAGTACAAATGTATATGTTCACCTTATAAATAACCCTTCTATTATAAATCAGTTTTTAAAAATCCAGATATTTGTTGGCCACCTAGGTGAAACTCCCACAGGAGCAGTATTTTACCTTAAATCAGCTAGATGAAGAGGCCATGATTGCAATTGTATTGAGCCATTTAAAGGGGAATCTCAATGTTGATGGGATTCTTTATATCACAAACCCAGCACTTTTTCTGATTATAAAAAAGTGTTATTAGCTAGTTATTGAAGTGAGGATTATCAGAAAAATATTCATCACCAGGTGTCACAAGAAAAATGATGACCTGGTGATCCATTTATTTTTTTCTGGAAGGCAAGTGGCAAAGTTATATTCTTTAACAGCCAACTCACTATCTGAAAAAAAAATTATTTGGATAGTACATTATAACTTACCTCATAATGTTGAACAAATTCTCATAGGTATCAAGAGGGAAACAGTGGGGCAAATGGCAGAATTGTTGAGTGCTTTGATAGCACCAGACCTACATATAATGCAAAAAATAGGGAATTTAAACCCCAACCTACATGCCTGGCTATAAATGTCATATGATATAGCCATAGAGTACATTCAGGGAGTGGTGCCTGAAAAAAATGATTTTCTAATAACCCTGAAAATCTTTTGGAGAACCAGGAATGATTGTGATATCACTCGTATAAGACTAGAAGAAATGCTGCTAAAGGGTGATTCACAGTCCCCCAGCATGAGTGGCTATTCATTAAAAAGAAAAAATATTAAAGAACCACCAAATAAAAACTAGATATGTAGTCTGACAGATTTTCCAGTTTGTCCTAATTATAATGGCCAAAGATTAAATTAGTTTTAAAAAGATAAATAAATAAAACAAATAAAAATGATGAAAATAAATTTTTAAAGGATTTAGTTTTTGAAAATATCAAAACAAGCTATAACCAGTAATAACACCACACATATGTCTACTCTATTGCTGTGACAAATCCTTGTAAGTCTATAACACACAGTGGAACATGACTTAAATAAATATGTAAAATTTAAATGTTTTGGAAAAGGTAAAATAGATTAAAATAACATGTTCAAAATAAAAATCAAATAAATAATTGTAAAACTAATAATGATAAAAATAAGAATGAAAATAAATCATTATCAAACATATAAAACAAAAATGTTAAATTAAATTGAGATGTGTGTGAGTATTTGGGCAAAGGCATTAATTTCAGGTCAGATTTGGGATTGGATTAAGCCTTTCTTTGCAGTGACTTTGTTCTACAGATGGGTAGGTGCAAAGACTAAACAATATTGATGATTATGCACCAGTAGAGAAAGTCCTGGCCCAGTAATAATAAAATGAAGAAAAATTCCCAATAGCTAAATAAAATAAATATTTTCGTAAATCAAATGTGTAGTAGAAGTAATCCTGCCATTAGCAGCTTTAAAGTCCATGTTAATGAGCCATTGTGCATAAAATTAGCTCATGCTGTAGTCACAACTTCTGCAAGAAATTAAAAGTTAACACAAAATCGATCTCTGTGGTGGATTGCCTATACTTTACTGGATACCTCTTTTGATATTATCATTCATTGTTTGATAATGAAAGAAAAGCTGAGATACACTTTGGAAAAATTTACTAAAATTATTTTATAAAGGATTTAATGTGGTCAATACCTAAGTAATGGGATTGATGCATTTAGGTGTAATGTAATGATGTCTATATATACACATTGTGTAAGTGTGTGTATATATATGAGTTATATGATTAATGTTTTTTTTAATAAAATTATATTTCAATATTTAATTGGTTGGAAAAAAAAGTTAAAATAAAAAGTACAAATATTGGGAAATAAGTTAAAATATTAATTAAAACTTATCTTTCTTTTCTTTTTGTATTCTATTTTTATATAATTTTTTCAAAAGTACTTTTGATTAAAGGCACTTTTTAAGTAAAAGTTTATAATTAATTAAAACAATTTGTACATGATTAATCAGGTTCTGGAGATCAAGATTACAGACTGATTATATAAACAATATAGAACTAATTTTGATGTAATTAAAATGGAACAGTAAGGAAATAAAAAAATGTACTAGTTAAAAATAAAGATCAAATGAATTGATAGTGTGGGTGAAAACTGAAGCAGGGGTGGACTCTGAAAATATAAAAAGCTGAAATTGACTATTGTATGTGTTGTGATTCATATTGTTCAAGAAGATTATCCAGAGAATTTTATATAAGACAGTTAAAAAAATAATAAATAAATAATACAATTGACCTCATAGTTGACCAAGGTCAGCCAGCAGCACTGAATAAAATCTACAAGCAGCTAAAACAATGAAGTCCAGCATGATAAAACCAACTTTTTACAGTCATGTTAAAAGAGAAAGGCACTGCTAGACAAAAGCTGGGTGTGCCTTTATTTTTTCTCTGCTTGTCTCCCATGTGCCAATAGCTAGATGCTGTGATATTACTCTGACTTGTCTTTTCCCAATGTTTTGAACATCCCATGCCAACTCAATGGAAACCGCCCATGCCATAGGACACAGAGCAAAGAAAAAGCATCACAATATTAAAAATATATGCCTACCATGAACCTTACCAGATCAAAAAACAGGGGTGATCGCCCATATGAAAAAAACCAGAGACTGTACAAAGATCTTAGGTAAATATATTCATTGATGTCATTAATAGAACTTTTGAATTCTAATACAAGTATTGAACTTTTAAATTTTATCTTAAAGAGAATTTTAGATATAGTTCAGAAGTATTCATATTTTGTTTTATGTTTTTAATATCCCTTATTATTTATGTTATATTATTTAATAAATGTGTTGTAAATTATTAGTGTTGTTTTATGTTTCTCTCTCTCAATTTAATTATGAATAAATAGACAATTTTATTTAAATATTCTGTGAGGCTGATCTCATGTTTTAATAGCTAGTCATGCATCAAACACTTGAAGCATGTTAACATAAGTTTCAGGGAGTCTAGTCAAACATCAGGAGACACTTGTAGGATTTAAACTCATTATAAATATCCCTATGAGATGTTTTGTGTTTCATGGAGCCAGAGAGTGTTACCTCAATCTGGAAAAGTGACCGTTGTTTTAATATTTTTATTAAATCTCGGTCTTCCCAGGGGTATGATTAATATGTAAATATTAATCATATTTACTCCTCTGCTTAAGTAATGAGGTTGTAAAGTAAAATAATTAATGATAAATTCTGAGCTAATAACTTAAATTATAAATGTCAAAAAAATGAATAATAAAAACCCGGTAAAGTTTTGGTTTCAAACTCGTAAATCCAAGTACAAACTTTACTTCAAATGTTAAAAACTCTGCAAAGTGGAGAATACCATTACAATATATATATATATATGTGTGTGTGTGAAATTTGAGTTGAGTCTATAATGATTATGAATATAATCGAAAATATTTCTCTATGAGTTTTTATTTATATTACATTATAAGTTATTTACCGTTGTTTGGAATATATTCAAGTTTCTTTATTGTATTATTAATATTAGCGAACATTTTATTTTGTTATATATATATATATAAGGATGTGAATAAACTATAAAAAAATGAATGGGATAACTTCATTATTATCACCAAAAATCACTTTAATAAAATAAAAAAATTATTGATATAAATAATTACTATGATAATAAAATAAAAAAATTAACAAGCAAAAATAAAATATTCCCTGTCAAAAATTTTGCACTTATTTTCTATTTATCTATTATACTTATTATTTTATTTTACAGATGTATGTACCAGATGATGTAGACAATATACTAAATAACTACAAAATAGATTATATACAAGCACAAATATTGCTAAAAATAAATACATAAAGATATATTTTGCAAGATTTAATTAGTATGTTCAATTTGTTTAATATTTTATTATCAAAATAATTATAAGTTTATTAATTTACATTTCATAAAATTATTTATATTATAGATGGTTATTAAGTGTATAAACTTTAATTAATAGCATATATGAAAACTTATTTTTCCAGTATGAATGAAGAAACAAATTAGCATACTTTTACTTAAATTAAAATTATCATTAATAAATACATATATTTTTACTATTTACTTTAACCTCTTTTTTTGTGGTAGTGATATATTTTTGTATTCAAAAGAAACATGCATATTTTTCAAAACATAAATAGTTTATTAAAAAAATTACCTGGTAAACTTTTTTTCTTCTTCAAAAGGAATGTCATCAAGCAACGACTATCCATCATAATCACAACATTTATTATTTACAACTAAAATTAATTATCCACTTACAAATTTTATATAAACATATATATATTGTACCATTTATTTATATATGGTACAAATATATTGGCATTTGGTAATATTTAAAAAAGCTAAAAAAAGTAAAATTTAAAGATCGTTCAAAAGACACAATTTAGTTGTTGTTTTTTTAGTTAGTATGATTTATTTTTTAAATAACATACAATGAAAGTTATTTTTGTTTCACATTAACTATGTAATTTAATTAAAATTAATATTGGAAAGAATGTAAATGCATATAAATTGTTTTTCAGATAAATAAACAAAAGAAATTATAAATGCAAGAAATTATAATCAGAGAAGATCCTTCTAATGCTAATTAAAGATGGTGGAAATAAGTTATAAAAAAATAAACTTTGTACCTCAAAAATAAGAAAGAATATACAAGAGTATTAACTTGTATTCTGATAAAAACAAAAGATAAAAAGATTTGCAGAAATTTAAAAACTGGTGGTGAGTATAAAAACCAAATAACTTTAAGCATCTAGGTCATGCTTTGTCTGTTTTTTACTTTTGGCTGTTCCTGGATCATGAAAGATCCATGACAATTCTATGCGGAACTAATTTGTCATGTGGAATGAAAATCAGAACATTTGTGGACACCTTTCACCTGAAAGGTCACTCAAAAAAGCTTTCAAGCCCAGCTTTGAATTAAATTAACAAGCTCTTTCATCCCAAGAAAACCATGCATGAAATGACCTACAATCTACCTAGACCCAAAAACATATCAGTAAGCTACTATTATTCATACTCAATTTGTGACTAAATTAAATGTTTGCAAACTAAACTTAAACTATAAGATTATTATACCAACAGAGACATTCATTCTGTTATTATTTGAAGAACTTTTTCATTTATGGCCTTCTAGAAGAACCTTAAGAAGATATGAACTATGTAAATTAATCTTTTGAATTGTTTATTAATGTTATTATCTGGATGAGCTTATATATGTGATTTCTAATTTATTAGTAATTTACAATTTATCATTTAAATATTTTAATAAAATATTTTACATTAATATCAACTTTTCATTGTACATTATTAATTTTAGGTTATTTAGATTTTATTATATAAAAGATTATATGAACACTGGAGAAAATTCTATAACATTAATTTATAAAAAAAAAATGTAATTCACAGTCTTTTTAGTTACTTGCTTCTTAATTTACAATATACGATGTGATGGATATCAGAGAGTTTTTAACCCTGGTGCCCTTTTAAATAAATATAAAACTGGTTCTTCCAGAAATGAAAATCATAATAATAAATATAATATTAGGTCAGTTAATCAGGAAATATAACTATATTCTTGAAATATTCGAACTTATAAATGAACTGAATATTCTTTTTCTATAATTTGATTAACTTGCACATTGTAGTGTATAAAATAGATGGCCTAAACCCACTATGAATGGCACAATATATATAAATAATTTACAGTTGAAATTCTTCTATATGTTTTGCTGAAAATACCATGATGTGTTACATTGTCTACATTGATGTTATACATAATTCATACTTATTCCAAGTTATTAGTGTTATATTAAAAATTATCCATTTTGATTACTTGTTTTTATTTTTTCAATAAAGTATTCCATATTCAACATTTTTCTGTGTTTAATTTGACCTCATATATATTAGTAATAGTAAATGTTAATTAGTCAAAATATTCTTATGACGTCTATCATAGTACTTAACTCTGATATAACATTATCACAATGAGATCATTTTTATAAGATGGTGTTACATTTATATTCTCAAAAGACTTAAAGTCTGTTGAACAAACATTTTAATAATTTATTCTATACATTCATTTTAACCTTTAAATAAGGTTATATGTGTGTGTGTGTGTTCACTAGATGGAGGCGGCTGCGATGTCCTCTCGGCTAACAACGCTTGACTCATCTTTTTTTATTATTAAAGTTCTGTATAATTCCGAAAAAAAAATGTCAAAGTTCCTAAAGCTATCTTTGAATTTTGATCTCAGGATGATTTCAATAAGGAATGGATAGCTTGAAGATGCTGAGAGAACTATTGCCTTAGACAATAAACAGTTTAAAACTTGAATAGTTAGTTATTCAAGCAGTTTTTTTTTTTTAGTTTTTTTTTTTTTTGGCATAAATATTTGACACCAATAGAAAGTTCTTGGAAATGCTTTAATTACTCATGACGTTGATATCTTTGTCCTAGGAATTCAGATAGATTGTTGTTTTTTCTTCCTTTCAAGCTAAAGAGATCGGCAAGTAATGAACAAAATAGTTTGAGAAACTTCAGACAACTTAACTCTTTAATAACACATGTTTGTAGTTTGTTCATACATTATGATGATTTTTTTTCCTTTTGAATTTAGCAGTATTAAAACGACAATAAACAAATTTTTTATTGACCAAGACAAAAAGAAAAGAAAAATCAAGAAATAAAAAAATAGTAGTCCCTTCATATATTTGTTTATTTCTCTATTATTTCTTTTATTCAGCATCTCCATGCAATATTGAGGTGCTCAAGGTTCTTGTGTGTCTCGCAGTAGCTTGCTTATTATTACCAATAAAGAATTGTGCACACACCAAACAACAATCTTTTAAAATGTTCTGGGATTAAAGGTTAGTATTTTACAATAAAATAAAAATAAATGATTTCAAATAAATAATCTTAAATAAAGCATTTCTCTATCTTTTTATAACTTATTTACATACTTTTTATAATTATCATCATCATCAAGTGATGCTTTAGCAATTTAACCCATAATTTTGTTAACCTTTTATTACTGTATTATATTGCAATCATATTGTAAAATGTAAACAAAATAATACCTTTGAACTGAAATAATAATAACAAATAAAATTAAAATGTTTTACTTCCTAAAAAAAGAATTTAATCGACTATCAAGTTGTTGCATTATACTTCTTTCAAAAAAAATTTTTTACAACTGTAGATATATAAAGTATGATAAAACGTTTACTTAGTGTTCAATGTAAATAATAACTTTCCTCTCACTTTTTTTTATTTCTTAAATATACAATTTTGTAAGATTGGATTGTGATAATCCTTGCAATATATGTAAATTATCACTAAGACAATAAAGCTAGTAACTCGAATCTTTAATAGGTTTATAAGTGTAGATGATAATAATAAACCCTTTAGAACATATATAAAGGGCATACCATCTTTGTTGTTATAGGAAGTTGCCTTGGCTACAGGTTGACATTGTTGGTAGCTTAAGTATTGATTGTTATCAAATTATTCACTAGAATGTTCAATAGAATATTAAGTAAATTACATGACCTGTCAAAATTACTAGGGTTTTTTATTATTATTTTGTAAGCAATTGATTTTTCAAAAGTATTTTTAATTCTTTATTCCACCAAATACAGGCCCAAATGATTTGTGCATCTCCTAATGTAAAAAAGATCATACCACAATCTGCCAAGATATTGAAGTTATCTCCATAATAAAGTCGGATAGCAGATGTTATTAAAAATGGTTTATCACTACAAAATAAAATTAGAGGCAGAACACATATTCTGAATAATTTATAGTTTCTCCTGTAAGGTAATTTTAACACATTTGCACAATGAATTGCTTTATTTTGGTGATGAGAAACATAACAAATCCAAGAAGTGGTTATTATTAAAAGAGGGAATACAAGAATAGCAGCTGAAATGTACATTTTAAAAGTAGAAATTTGAGAGTGGCAAAATAAATTAAAAACTTTCAAAAATATATTCGAATCTAATAGAGAAATTTTACTCGATGACCATAATATGAAAGTTACTATAAAATTCAAACTAATTAATGATCCAACCATCTTTTCTAAGGTTATCAGTCTTGGATAGTGTAATGGTCTAACAATGTAGTATAAATCACTAATACATAACATGATAATAGAACTTGTTACAGAACTAGTAGAGAAACAATATATAAATTCCCAGAAAACATAAAACTTTTTATTTACGTTTAATTTTAATGGCTTTATAATAGCATCCCCTGCTTCAAGAAAATTAAATAATGAAATAGATGAAAACAATATTATATATGGAGTATTTTTTACTGAACAAAATTTCTTGCTTAAAATGCATATTGTACATGTAATTAAAGATAAAAGACTATTGATAAAACATAATACGATATGGATTACCAGGCAATAAAAAGATGAAAATAAAGAATTGCAATATTGATCTTCATTACTCACATTCTGAAAAGAGAAATACAGAGAAACAATCGAATCTCTCATGTTTATAGTTATTATATTTTTATATATTTTTTAAACTATGAAATATGACAGAGGTTTTTATTATTTTTTAATTAAAGTTCCTTACTTTTAACTATGTTAAGTATATAAAAATATAAAATAAATATTAATGATTTTATTATTTAACTGATATTTCAATAAATCTTTTCCAATGTACATAATTTATATGGGCAATGATTACTTTTCAAAAAACAGTTGATGTTTTGTAGCGAGTTATAGAAGTAGTTAAAAGTTTTCACAAAAATCTGAAATACAAGAATTAAAATGTATAGTGTAAATCAATTGTGTAAATATATATACAAATAAATATTGCCTAATATATAATGCTAATAATAAATAATATATCATATAACATTAAATACTAACAAAATAACAAATATTTACTAAAATTTTCTCACGAGCATGTTCTCAAGTAAAAATCAACCACATAGAATACACACACATATATATATAAAACAACCTATATTTTTTTACAACTGTCCTTTAATATCAAAGGAAGTTTTTATAAGATTGATGGCCTTACCTTTCAGATGATTAATCATCAGAGTAACTTTAACTTTTCTTGTAAATTTATTATTAATATTTTACGACTTGTATTCAGTTCATGAATACACAAAATTGAGTTATGATATCCATTTTTAACCCTAGTCCTATGAATATTATCTCCTTCAATAAGACTTAATTCACTTTGATGTACACAAATTTTCCGACAATTGCAAAATTACCATTGTGAACTGTTTTAAACCATTTAATAATGAATTTAAATCAAGGCCCTTTTTCCTGAAACTTTCATACTATTAAATAAATGACTATTCTTATAAATCTTATTTACAAATTGAAGACATAAATAATAAAGAAACTTTCATTAACATCAAAATTTCTATTAAAATCAGCTTGTAGATTTTTTTCGAATATAATCTTAATAAATTTATGATTATAACCCATTTCAATGCAATCAGAAGCATAAACCTCACTTTCAAAATTATTAAACCTCTTTTATTTATATAATAAAAATTTAATAAAGCATATTTTTTGCGTGCAAATAGTTGATAAATTTCAAGGCGTATCATTTTTTTAATAAAATAACTATTATTAATTTTTACTTGAATTAGGGCTAAGACTCTTATCTTTAAATACTGTACTTCAGTTTAAATAGTAATATTATCAATTTTCGTTTGGATTTTAAATTTATATTTTTGAATACATATATATATAATAAATTTTACATATGTATATTTATATGCTTTACGAGGAGTATAATTACTCTCCGATATTTTTGGTTTTCCATTCACCTTAATATAATCAACGACATTTTAAAACAAAATTATATATTTGGGTGTGTATGTGTTAATACTTAGAAACTTTATGTAGGTTAGAAATTAGTATCCAATCTTCCATTCTCCTAATATGGGGCATAAATACAAAATGAACTTTTAAGATTTATTCCCCTATCTAATTTATTTAGTCATTAAGTGTTATTTAGTCAATAATAGCTAGCTATTCTCAATTGAATGTAAAAATTCTAAGATAACTTGGGTCAGATAAGTGATAATACCTAGATAATAAAATATTATGTATTGTAGCATTATATACTTTTCACGACTGACAAGAATATCATATATCTAAGGTACTGCATTTATATTATCTTAATTAATGCTTAAAATTGATTAATAGTATATCCTAATCTATTGTCAAAATAACAATCACGTTGCCTTAACAACAGATTTCTGAGATTCTATTTGTTAATTTTAAATATAGGCTGAGGTGATGAGATTTTCATGTGATAAACAATTAACTAGGTGCACTTACTTTAAATATAGAAATAGTAATGGAGTTTTAAATGTGAAGGGGCATTTATCCACCCCCATCCCCACCCCCAGATTGGATTAGGTAATATTTGAGAGAATCATTCCCACCCCCAATAAAAATAGTTTATATCTGGATGCCAATTTTAAAAGTAAATAAACATGTTATTTATCCAAAACTAACTCTCAAAACCATTTATGAAATATCCTCAGAAGTTCTTCAGATTTGCTCATATAAAAGAATTTATAGTCGTAGGAATAAGAGGGATTCTTTTTATTCCTGCATAAATGCTATATCTTGGATTGAAGAAGAGAGTATTCATTTATTTAACACTCTCAACGGCGCGTGCTCAATTAGCTTGAAAGGCTGATATTGGAATGAAATATCAAATTATAATTTTCTTTTATATTAAATGATATTCCTTATTTATAAGCCATTAACTTAAATTATTATGTAAGACTAATTAGCATAAAAGTAACTTTAGAATGAAACTGATCAGATTTCAAAACATGTTAAGATTTTACATTTGTCTCCCATAAAATATAATTCCAATAATGCATAATTAAATAGAGAAAATATTAAATAACAAATATTAAAAGAAAGAAAAAATATATACAATTAACAAAATTTTTAAAGTCAAATAATCCACACAGTAAAATATTTACAGTACATTTTACATATTTTTAAAAAGCCTTAATTAATTAATTGAATAAAATGTCTTATCAGTATTTCTCATAATCAGTTCGGTTATAGGTACCTTGTCATCTATTTTTACTTTTCTATGCCTTGATCTAGTATCTCTATTTATGCTTGATCTTCTGTTTGATGATAATTTTTCAGTTTTTCTTTGGGAACAAGTTTCTTACAAGTTATTTGGAGATAATTTTATAATGGTGACTATTTAGCAACATACTAAGAATAAGTATATTTAACGGGTCAGAAAAACATCTTCAATCACTCAGCATATAAGGCAGCCAGTAATAAACAGACATTTAAAAGATGTCTTTAGCCTGCCATGGAGGTTTTCTTACACCTGCACTTGAATGCTTCCATCATTTTTGATAGTGATTTTGCAGGTTATCAGCATTTGCTGTTCCACACTCCTGATGATTCCATGTGATTTAATGGATCTACTACCAAACAGATTTTAATGGCAGAGAAAATGAAAGAAATAGAAAATCTGTTTGATCTTATATATGATGTCTAATTTATCACTGCTGATTTTTTATAAACAGGATTTCTTTCTTTTTAATTTTAACTTTTATTCTACAAGTGAAATTTAGATTTTTAATTTTCAATTGTAATTATCTCTAGGCTAATCTCCACTACCTTTTTTTTTTTGTTTTTAAATTTACTAATGTTCATTAGCAACAAGTTTCCTCTTAAATTTCTATTACAAAAATAATTTTAAAATTAAATATAGGATGTATTTTACTTTAAGTTTTTCATATATATATATATATATGATCAATAGATGGTGTTTTACCAAAAACACCATCAAAGCGTATGTTTGCTTACATAAATGTCAGAGTAAGCATTCACTATCTCTTTCGTTAGTTCCACCCTCAGATCATGATTTCAAGCTGATTTGCTATCATCAGTGAAAGATAGGAATAAGAAACTAGATCTAAACACTCACTCCCAGGGTTTATGAAACATTTTCTATTCAGCTTGCAAGCGTGAATCTTTTAGACACATAATGTCTTCAAACTCAGCATAGCAAGCCAGATAGCTATATGGGTCTGATATCAGTTCAGTATCACCACATAGTAGAAGCTCTGTAATATATATCATTGCAAGAAAACTTCAAAGGTACATTTATGAAAAACAAAAAACGAGTTAAACTTGCTAATGCTTGTATTTATGATCAATAGATGGCGTTTTACCAAAAACACTGTCAAAGCATATGTTTGTTTACATAAACGTCAGAGTAAGCATTCACTATGTCTTTCGTTAGTTCCACCCTCAGATCATGATTTCAAGCTGATTTGCTATCATCAGTGAAGGATAGGAATATGAAACTAGATCTAAACACTCCAAGCATTTATGAAACAATTTCTGTTCAGCTTGCAAGCGTGAATCTTTTAGACACATAATGTCTTCAAACTCAGCATAGCAAGCCAGATATATATATTAGAAGTATATAGAAAACATATTCGACAACAAAGTGCATACTTTATACTTAGAATTGTTTTATAATTACACGTTTGAATAAATTTGAGTGATATTTTTTGTCACTATCACTTATTATTTAAAAATATTATTTTTCTTTTTTTTATTTTATTAAAGCTTTTAGTCTATTATGTGACAAAATATCAAATATTAAGTGAAGTAGTTAATAAAAACTACAATCCTATTGATTAATGCAGTTTCTTTACAATACAATATATATATATATATACTAATCATCTTTGTTCCACTGGATGGCACAATATTCTATTCGTTGAGAAGTTTTAAAACATATATCTTATCCTTCAATAGTTTTTCCAAATATTGTTAATTTCCTTCAATTTATACTTTTTATTTATGCTCTTCAGTCTTTTAAAATCCTCTATAGCTTCCCTTAGCACTATCTGGTCATATTGTCCAATTTTTGCCACAATGTGTTTTATTAAAATTGATGTATATATGTTGCAGTGTCCAAACCTTCATGTGCTAATATCAAAGCTCTATCATTCTTTATCAAACCAATAATAAACATAAATGACTATTTACATGCTGTCAGTTTGACAAATAACATTAATTATCAAATGTTTTTTAATGCTTGGTTAAATTGAAAAAGATGTTATTTATATCTGAATCTGGTCAAATTCAACTTAATAATGTCTTCTATCAAACCAACCCTTTTTACAAGAAACAGGAAGTAATATACGTAAACGTTCATTTTAGATTTACTATTAGTTTGATGAAGAAAATTGACATTTTGATAATATCAAAATGTAAAAGTTGGCTCACTTTAATATTTATATTTGTCTTACAATGGTGCATTTAACATAGCCTTTTCTTAATATGAATCTATTTGAAAGGAAAAATGCTCTTGTGAAAAGAGATTTTGTTATGGACGACATTTGGACTAAATGTTAATGAGATAATACCTTTATGTATTTCTCAGTATGTGTACGTTTTCTATATATAAAAGATGTTATGGTATCATTATTAGTTTTAGAAACATATTCCTCCATTTCCATAGTTAATTCAATTTAGGACAGAATGAAATCTGTTTATGTTTTTTTGGTACACTATAGAACTTAGATATGTAGAGGATTTTTGCCTAGGGATGATTTTATTTTTCATACCATCATCAATAGGACATTTGCTAATAAAAATATTATTTGTCTTTTCAAAATAAGTGGTACAATCTCTTTTTGTTTTAATATGGGCTTTATCACTTAACAGATCCATTATGTAACTGTCCATGATGACAATGGCAGTCTCTTTGATTGCAGTGAGTACTATTACAGAGATATTTAATCTATTTAAGAATTACATTTTCAGTTACACTACTTAATATTACAGAATACAGTTCTGGCAGCTTTTGATGAATCTATATTACTGAGAGCTGTTTTAACATTGCAAATTTTTTTTCCAAAATGAATGTATGATGATGTTAAAGCAAGATTAAAATCTTTTTTTCCAGTACACTTTTGAAAAGGGTAACAACTTTCCCAGTTAAGGACAAGTGTTGTTGAAACCTCCTTATTTTACATTTATTTTATTAAACACAGGTTGCTCACAAAAACATGATTTATGAAACAATATTTGCCCATTGTACTGGGAATCTTTTTACCTACAATAATGGTGGTGCTTATATTGATGACTCATGTGTGTGTATAGATATTTCAATACACAGATAATATATATATATATATAATCTGTTAATTAAAAACTATTGTAACAACAATAAAAATAAATATAATGGTAATTAAGTATTATATATAGTCTTTCAATCTACAGAAGTACTTTCTGTTAATTCCTTAACTCTCCTCTACTGCTGTTAAAGTCAAACAACATAAGAGAAGAAAACATCATTAACTCAAATTCCCTGAATCCCGAATTTTAACATTAGCAGCTTGTCTATTAATTATATTCATTTTATTTTTATATATTAAAATTGCCTCCTTAATTTTGTTTTTATTATAGTTTCTCTCTTCATGAAGAATCTTAACACTTTCAAGATTAAACTTAAATTTATATGTACATGTTCTTTCATGATCCAAGAAAACTGAAGCAGTATTAAATCGTTATTATTTTTACTTTTCACACACTTGTATAAACAATTCAAACTTTTTTCAATTCTGCACCTCATTTCACCTATATATGATAACATACATCCACAAAAAATTTGATACACAACATTGATTTTTTACTTGTCAGGTAATTCTAAACGTGTCATATCTATCGAGCAGAAAACTAATGTTGTGTATCAAATTTTCTGTGGATGTATGTTATCATATATAGGTGAATTGAGGTGCAGTATTGAGAAAAGATTAAAAGAGCATGAATTGTTTATACAAGCATGTGAAAAGTAAAAATAATAATGATTTAATGACTATTTCAGTTTTCTTGGATCATGAAAGAACATGTAAATATAAATTTAAGTTTGATCTTGAAAGTGTTAAGATTCTTTATGAAGAGATAAACCATAATAAAAGAAAAATTAAGGAGGCAATTTTAATAAATGGAAAAAAATGAACATAATTAATAGACAAGTATCATGGGATTTTAGATAATGATGTTATATTTTTTTAATTTAATGGCAGTTGAGAAGGGTTAAGGAATTTATAGAAAGTGCTTCTGTGGATTGAAAGACTGTATATAATAATTAATTGTCATTATATTTACTTTTTAGTGTTATGGAGCACTTTTCGTAGAAATAACTTGATACTAAAAGGAAATATGCCTATATGTTTGAAAAGGAAGGTTTTTAATAAATGTTTTTTACCAGTTCTTACTTATGAATCTGAGACTTGGACACTTAATTTAAGAGAAATACAGAGACTTCAGACCACACACAAAAGTATGGAGAGATGCATGTTGGGAGTAACAAGAAGAGATCGAAAACACAATATATGGGTAAGAAAACAAACAGGTGTTACTGACCTCATTGAAAAAATTAAAAGACTGAAGTGGAGTTGGGCTGGACATATTGCTAGAAGAAATGATAATAGATGGACAATTAAAATCTTAAACTGGATTCCAAGAGATTGTAAAAGATCCAGAAAGAGGCCACATGTGAGATGGATGGATGAAATAAGAAAGTGTGCAGGTGTGATGTGGAGAAGAGAAGCTAAAGATTGGAGAAGATGGATTGAACTTGGAGAGACCTTTATGCTGCAGTGGATTGATAATGGTATATATATATATATATATATATATATATATATATATATATATATATATATATATATATATATATATATATATATATATATATATATATATATATATATATATATTATTGTAAAATAATATGTTGACATTTGAAATTCATTTTGTTAAATTAATTTAAAATGAATCTTAATGATGATAATCAAACCTTCTCTCTCATATAAATACTTCTATAACAATCCCTAGGTTATATTTCATAGTCATCTTGTTCATAAGAGTTTAAATGAATGTACTAGATTTGAATTCTATTAATTTGAATTTAGGAAACAACTTTCTTCTAATAAGACAATGTATAAATATATTACTCTCTGGCATCATCATCACACTTTACAAGGTAACATCCCTGCTTTACCTAGCCCGGAATCAGTGGAGAATTTACATATATGAATAGAAGATGAGATTATTGAGATAATAATACATAAACCATTTAATATGTTTAATGGCAACATTATTTATTTTAAATAATCTTCATTAATTTCAGAAATTATCTATAGATATTATTATTTGATTATTAAAATAAGTTAATAAATATCATAGATTAACTACAAATGTCACAATTAAATATAAAACAATATACTATAACCCAACGCTCAAGTTGCAATCAGGTAGAAGTAAAAGATGACTGGTTCAGATGAGAATGTTTTATGTGAAGTGAATTTAATATTGTTTGCATCTCTTAACAAAAAGTAAATTAAAATAAACATATGATTTTTTCCACATAGAATAATTACAAATAGATGTATTTAAATATAACAACTGCTTTATTATAAATAACAAGTGTATAATTTATAATTACATCAAGTATATAAAGAAAAGAAAATTATAAGCGACTAATAAGCATACTTTAATAACAAAATTCTTTAACAGTATCTATAAATATTATTGTTTGTTCTCTGTAAATAAGCTAATCTTGAGTTATGATTGTGTGTGAATATTACAATAAAAATGTAATCTATTGCAGAGGGTTGAACAATATGAAGTCAAAACCCAATCTTATTTACAGGATGATAAGAATACTTTATAATATCGTTAATTATATTTGGAACAATAATAGATTAACAATCTCATTCTATAAGAACTGGCTAGTTGTATAACTTTTTTGAAGCAAACAAAATTATTTAATTAGTACTCCTAAATGCTATACAAAATAAGTAGTTTCACTAATTATGGCATTTGTAACTTTTCTAGAACGATTTGCTTCTTACATTATATTTAAAGTTTAAATAATTAGTTAGGAGTATACCTCGACTATTAAATATGATTTATTATATTAATAGTATAAAAATGATTTTTTGCATAGTATAACATTCAAATTATATAAATATCATCGGACACTATACAGATAAATATTTCTTGGTAATTAAGCTACCTGTTAATATGAGACTGAATTCAAGGACTAATAAAACATAACGTAAGTTAAACATGAACTGGTTTACAGAAGTTTATAGGTTAGTTTAACAAAATGCAACCTGTCTTCACATAATGTAAATCATATATATTACACTCATACCTAATGTCATTAATAATAATATAAGCTTGTTACCTATATCTTCTTCATTTGCTAAATTTCCTATTAAAAGATTATTCAGAATTTATTCTTTTGGTAGTTTACTCTTAGCGTGCTGAAACCGCTTGAGGCGGTAATTTCTATGCAAATGCACAGAAATATGCAGTTTAAGTGGCCGTATGTCAGCATTATCTTGAGAACTTTATTATTTATTTATTATTACACTAATAATAACTTTAAGCTAAATAATTCAACAATCATAAATAAAGTTTATTCAGTAATTCCTTATTCATGTAATCTCAATTTTATGAATGATTTAAAATATCCAGTGGAAATATCATTTTTGTAAAGTATTCCAACATTTATAATTAACTGGAAACTATTTAATATAAGCACTAAACATTAAAACAGAAGCACAAGGTAATCTATTTAGTAGGTTTAAAATTCGTAGTAACACTTAATATAATGATTTTAATAAAAGACATTTAGTAATCCTAATCTGGATTGCATAGTTATCACACTATTCCATTTAAGAATGGCTACTTATCAGTCTATATTGCTTATCGTATTTTCAGACTATAGTATTCATAATTATAAAATTCATTATTATAGGACTGGGGTTGAATGCAAAGCAAACGGTTTAATCCTTTAGAGAACATTTGTAGACTAATATCCTTATGGTTGACATTTATCATGTGATTTAATGGAAGTAGATTAATCAATCTTTTGTTTAAACATATTTATTTTGCTATAGACATGCTGTTTTAGTAATTTATAAGCAAATAAATCATAATCCATAGAACTAGTTAACTTCAAGCAAGATGTTTAATTCTTCAGAGAACATTTGTGAACAAATATTCTTATGGTTGGCATTTATCATGTAGTTTAAAGCCAGTAAATTGATAATCCTTTTGTTTAAAAATATTTAATTTATTTTGCTATAGTCCAGACTGTTTTAATAATTTATAAAACTTAGCAAGTAAATTATAATCCATAGATAAAGTTAACTTCATTGATCTTCATTAAAAATTAAGCAATATCTCCAATGCTGCAAATTCATATGTGGATTTAGACTTACATTGTATAAAGTTTTAACTTTCATTAATTCATAGAAAAGTAATAACTATAGTTTTCAAACAAGTTATTTTATTTTCTTCAAGAAGAGACAAATGCTGGATATATTGCTAGAAGACATGATAATAGATGGGCAATTAAACTCTTAAACTAGATTTCAAGTGATTGAAAAAGACCCAGAAAGAGACCATTGTGAGATGGATGGATAAAATAAGAAAGTTTGCAGGGATGATGTGGAGAAGAGAAGCTAAAGATCGGGAAGATGGTTTGAACTTGGAGAGACCTTCATCCTGCAGTGGATTTGATGGTTGTTGTTGATAATGATGATGATCCCATAAGAAATTTTCCAAAAATTTCATTAATAGTTGAAGACAGTAAAGTATTTTTTTAAATAGTATTTGGTGATAATTCTTATGGTTAATGTAGTTTATCAATTTTGTTTGAGGTGAAAATTTGTTTTTTTCCATGAAGCAAAATGACCAGAGTTGATTTTTCTATTCTACCATTATGAGGGAAATGATCAAAATGGTTATTTTAAAATTTGACAGGGTCCTGAATGCACTATAGTTTAACATTATAACACTATAGTTTGTCAAAAAGTCATATTTATAGCCGTTAGTCAGCTATAATCTTAATTCCTCACCATTACCCACAACTCTTTACTTCTTTTAAGTTTTTATGGATAAAATTTGTCCCATTGCTATGATAATATGGTGAAAAAGTGTTTGGGTTTATTCTAAGTGTATAAATTTGAGATATTGATTGAAATGAGAAAAAATAATAATAATACCATATCTTTAGTATTATACCATAATTTGAATTATTAAAAAAACATTTACACAATTATTTAATTAACAACTAAAGACTTTATGTCTCTTTAAAGTTCTCAGATATTTTATTTTAATAAGTTTATTTAATAAATATCTTTTAATTGAATTGTAATACTAAATAAAATAAATTAGTTTAATTGTTTTACATTTATAAATTTTAAATTGACTATATTTTAAACATACAGAAATTGTATGCATGCACCCATATACTTTTAAATGGACTGTTAGTTTTATTATTCTAGATAAATGTAATCTCAATTGTATAATTCTCATAATATAATTATTGTAAAACTGTTTCAAATATTATGTTTTATAATATATTTGATTTAATATATCCTATTTTGCATATTTTTCTACATTATCAATTTTATATGTGTGCATGTTTATTATTTTTTGTACATAAAAAATCTAACTGCCTTTTCAAACAACAACAACAACAACAATAATAATAATAATAATAATAATAATAATAATAATAATAATAATAATAATAATAATAATAATAATAATAATAATAATAATAATAATAATAATAATAATAATAATAATAATAATAATAATAATAATAATAATAATAATAATAATAATAAAAAAACAAATTCACTATTTTAGATATACATTGATCAATAAAATTTGCTCAGAGGACATCTTTAAATACTTTCTACAAAATTTTATTCTCTTATGTAGTATCTGATTTACTTTTGAATTATCTATTTTAATAGTGATGTAGTATCTGATTAACTAGAAAAGAAAGCCAATATATCTTTTACTGTTTTCAGTTATATTAATTAATTATGATGGTAAACATTAGGTTACAATATATATATATATATATATATATATATATATATATATATATATATATATATATATATATATACTTCTTACATTATACTGTTTATTGATTCAACTCTATCAAATTGAACTGCTATTTCACTCAGTTTATTCACTTTCCCAGAGGTTTTCATTTTTAGTTGAGGAAGGTTGTAATGCACAGCTTGGTAAGAGGTGGTGAAGTCCATAATACATATATATATATATATGATAAACAAAACAAGTTATAAATTTCGTAACTTGCTCATAGCTTGCATTTTATGATCACTAGATGGAACTTTACCAATAGCCCACTATCAAGCTTTGTTTACATAAATGCTGAGAGAGATAGAATTCAATATCTCTTTCAAATTGTCTCCAACCTTTAAACCATGGTTTCAAGCTAGTTGGCTCACACACGTCAGTAAAGGGTAGGAAGACTAGAAACTAGATCTACTTCATATATATATATATTCACTAGAGGGAGCTTACCACTGGCTCCAATCATGCTTTATTTTATAAGTTTGAAAAAGAAAGAATTCAAAATCTCTATTGGAATGTCCTTATCCCCAGACCAATTGTTTTTGAGCTTATGGCTCACCTCAGTAGGCAGCTAGGACTCCAGCCACTAGATGTGTCTTCTTTTATTAATTATTATATGTGTACCCTTGAAGGTTTTTGTATTGTTATATTGCTGAGGCTATTAATATATAGTCAAATTGAACTGAGTTCAAACCCATATAGCTATCTGATTTGTAGGGCTGGATTTGAAGACATTTACATGTCTGAAAAATTCAGATTATCAAATTGATAATAACATATTAGATAAGTGCTGACTTTTGGGTTGGTATTTTAGATCTAGTGTCTGGAGTCCTAGCTCCCCACTGAGGTGAGCCATAAGCTTGAAACCAATTGGTCTAGGGATAAGTACATTCCAATAGAGATTCTGAATTCTTTCTCTTTTGTCACTTATAAATTAAAGCTTGATTGGAACTAGTGGTAATCTCCCTCTAGTTAACAATTTAATACAAGCTTAAAAGCAAGTTACACAGTTTGTGACTTGTTTTATTAATTATTATAAGTGTATCCTTGAAAGCTTTTGCAATGTTATATTGCTGAGGCTATTAATATATGGTGAAACTGAACTGAATACAGAGCTATATAGCTATATGGTTTGTAGAGCTGGATTTGAAGACATTTGCGTGTCTGAAAAATCAGGTTTCCAAATTGATAGTAATGTATTAGGTAAGTGCTGACTTTTGAGTTGATATTTTAGATCTAGTATCTGGAGTTCTAGCTCCCCATTGAGGTGACACCTAAGCTTGAAACCAATTGGTCTGGGGATAAGGACATTCCAATAGAGATTTTGAATTTTTTCTCTTTCAGCACTTATAAATTAAAGCTTAATTTGAGCTAGTAGTAATCTCCCTTTAGTTAACATTTTAATACAAGCTTTAAAGCAAGTTACACAATTTGTGTCTTGTTTTATATATATATATATGTGTGTGTGTGTGTGTGTGATATGTGTGTGTAATTTAGATAAAAGCAAATTTTCCTGTTACACATGCACTATGAATAGTAGCATTTTCCATCAATAAATATTTTTAAAATATAAAGAAATACATATATATATATGTGTGTGTGTGTGTGTGGTTTATATATTGTAACAATTTGGTTTTAAAGTTCATATATCTCTTAATGATATTAACAACTTTAAATAACTTATCTTAAGGAATTAGAATTTGTATTAAAACAATATTTTTTAAAATATAATAAACTTAATAAAATTTAATGATTAATTAAAATTGTTGTATTTTCTTGTTTGTTTTTTTTAATCAAGCTGTTTAAAGAAACAAGAAAGAAACATAAAAAAAGTTCCTTTTATTCTTTAAATTTCAATTTTGGTTTTAAATTATACAAAATAATTTTATTTATTATAAAAATTACAAAGCATAATGTGTTTGTACATTTGTTAATTAAAAAATATTTTGATAAAGACTTAATTAATTGTTTATCAAATATGCTAAATGCAGATAATTAACAAATAAAGTCAAATCTGTTATTTTAACAACAACCTAAAATTCTTTTTTTTATTGATTTGTTTTTTGACATTAGTCAGCACTTAGATTAAAAAATTACATAGACTGTATTTTTAAATTGATTTTTTTTTTTTAAATTTTATTATCAGAACTTTGATAACCTCAGAAATTATGTTAAGCCAGTAGTATGTGTGCCATAGCCTTTCATATTAGTGAGAAACATGTCTCAACAAAGTTGGTCTTGTAAAACTTTAAAACAAGCCATCAATGAAAATTTATTTTAATTTTAAGCTACTGTTTTGAGAAAGAAATTTGAAATTTCAATCTGATAAGTAATAATTTCATAGCCTAAACATTTACCAGTATTATTGGCAGCAAATGAAAATTTACATTCATCATTGTAGAAGTTAATTCTATGGCTAGTTTTAAATAAAGAAATAACCCAAGAAAGAGTCCAGTTAAAACAAATACTAGTTCAACAATTCATGAAAAAATATTGAGTAATAACACCAATTTTTTTTTAATATTGTATAAAATGCCTAGGGCCAAGGAATGTACATACTTTTTTATGTTTGTTAATTTCATTTGATTTAATAATTTTGAAAATAAATTAGGAAAATGTATTATTCCTAAGAAGTGCAAATGTATATATATATATATATATATATATATATATATATATGTTAATATGGTCTGCACTCCTTTAAGGAATGAGGATGAACACATCTAACTATAATCAGATTTAGAAGTCTTCTTATGGAATGCCATGAATGATGTGATACAAAAAATTAAATCCATGGTTGCATCTATTTCAAATAAGATACTGTAATATCTGAATATTAAATATAGTTACAACTTAGACCAGTTGTTCCAATCTTCACTTATCTTGACTATTCCATTATGCTCAGTATTTGAACTCAGGGTGAATTTTGCACTTAACTCTCTTCAGGGGTTCATCAATATTCTGTAGTAATAATAATACTTAATATAATCTCAATAGATTCTCAAAATTACTTTCAACCAAGTTATTATGATGTTAAATTAGGTTTATATATATATATATATGGGTATGTGTATTCAATCTTGTTTTATTATAGAAATAAAATAAATAATTTAAATATATCAGATAATTTCTTAAAATAAAATAAAAATTAACAATATTTATTAACTGTCAACAATTCAAATGTATCTTTATATATCAAAATTTATAATTATGAGTGATTTACATACATTTCTACTATATTAGTAAATAAAATTTAAAATATCTTCCCATATCCCCATAGTAGATATATATCATAACACTAACAATATTTAATAGTTTATAAAACAATAAATGAAATGTTATAATTTCAAAAAATTATAATATTACTAACTAACTAAATTTAAATTAAACAACATAAGTATAAGTGAAGACTTTTATAATATCAAATCCTTTTGAGAAAATTCCTTTTCTGTAAGGCCTCCATTTACGTATGGTCCCTATCATTGAAAGAAAAGATCTTTCATCCAAGAATATTAGTCATTTATACAAAAAAATAAACAAATATTACTAAATTAATTGAATTAGCAATAAACAAAAATTCTGTCTTGTCATAAGTGAATGAATTTAATATGAAAAACAATAAAATCTTAGCTTCATATTAAGATTACTTATTACTCTGGGCAGGTCACTTTACAAGGAAGACCTAAATTTTATTAAATAAAAAAATATTTAACCCAATGATCTTTCCATTTTCTCTTCATCTAATGATTTTTCAAAATGGATTGTTCCAACATAAGTAGATTTTAGAAACAAAAGAAATAAAATTAGGTATTTATGGATGTTGATACACTAAGCTAATATCATGTATTAAAAGTTCATAATATTGTCCTATTCATTCCCATAATTTGAGCAGTAATATTCATTAAGAATAAAATTCTTAATTTCTAGTCTTAAATCATCAGTGAGGCAAACAGTATACTTCATTATTCATAAATATTCCTTTCATGTGATGTTGACATCCCTTTTCATAAATCATCTTGCTATAAATTGAAGTTGGATATTGTATTATATAGATGAAGTATTTATATATTAGACATTTCAGTAGGAATGAGTAATTACACTGTTTCAAGTTGCAATAGTGGCATTTGATCCTATGACAAATTGTCTTTATTCACATTGCATTTTATATAACTTGAAATCTTCTTAAAGTAATTTTGTTTAGATATATAAGTATTTTTGATATTTATGTTCCTTAAAAATTCAAGTTTAGAATGATCTCATTAAGAATTTCTATAAATATTATATTAAAGATAATTTCATTTTTGAAATTATTATTTACTCTTTTCTTGAGTGATATTAAACTTCTTTGTTAACAAAGATTTTAAACAAGGAAAATTTGTTCAAACTATTGATATATCTTTTTAATGTGTTGGTATTCGAACACAGCAAAATAATTATGTGTAGTGACTAATTCATTTGTAAAAGATAGAATTAATTTGAAAATTATTTGATTTAACTTTCTTAGTAGAATTGATCTCCGATAATTAGCATGTGTTAAATTCCTATTTCATTTCATGATTTTGTATTTCATTATTATTGAATGCATTATAATTAATAATTGTATAATTGAGTTCTAATTTTATTTCCTTGTTAGTTGCTAAGATACAATTTTACCTAAGATTATTTGACTTGATTTTTGTTATTAAAAATTTATAGTCTAACATTTAAGTTATATATATGTGTGTATATGGGTATTTTAATGTAAAAGCATAAGATATTTTTAAGTTTATGGTTTGATAATGCATATAAACAAGTGAGTTTAATAATATTGTAAGTTACTCTTACAATTCCTCTTCCATACAGGGTTAAAATTTTCTAATATGATAAGAAAATTTCAATACTTTAAGTGTATATATGTGTTTTAATGTTATATGTATTTTTTTAATTTAGATTTATAAAGGGGTCATATTATCCTGGTGCTCCAATCATTGAAGTGATTATCTCTAAGTTTTTATTTAGTGTTGTATCATTTCTCTTTGTCCTTCTATAATCTGCATATGATAGTTATTTCAATTTTCTGATTGACCAAATTATGGTTTAAGAATGTAGGCATTACATATACCTTTCATTTCACCATCTATATCTATCCAGAATGCATTTGGACCTGTTTATAGATTATAGAATTTATGGCATTTGTTTTGGAGTTGTTTACTAAGGTTATGGGTGTTTATAAAAACCTTGTCTCCTATTTTGACTTGTTAGCTATTTTTCTATCTATTTTTAATACTAAGCTTTGATTTATTTCTTAATCTTTGATATGTTTTTTGTATATTATAATTTATATCATTCTGCTTGGCTTTAATTGGAGGTTGGTAATTTTTAAATAAATTTGGAATTTCTCTATTAAAATGTAGTTTAATATGTGTGAATTCAGTAGATCCCTTTACACTTCAATTAATATAATTTACTATGTATTTAATATTTTATTATGTAATATTAATATATGGATTACTTGTTTTTTATTATTTTCTTATAAGTGCTTATCACATAATGTGTCTTTCTCAATATATTAGATGTTTTCAGGTCTACTTTACTTAAAGCTATATTTATTTTTTATAGAGTGGTATACCAAAAGATTGTATGGTGGAAGATTTGGTTATTTGCTGCTAAGATGTATTTAAAGTTGACAATCCTGCTCTTTAATCTTGAGACTAACTGGATTTTCTCTGGCATCCATCAAATCTATCAGTTGCAATTTGTCTATGAATGTGACAACTTATGAACAATCAGTCTCCATTTCCATAATAATGGTATAATCCATTTTGAGTTTTAGAAAGGAATTCATAAATTTATTTATAAGAATTAATTTTTAATATATTTTTAGACAAGTTTTTATATTGTCTTTTTCTCTTTCTTTATGCTTTCATTCCTTGGTTTTTTTTAAAACTGTAATCCTTATAAGTATTACATAAATTCACATTTACATGTTGTGAAAATTTTACTTGTTAATTGGTTTAATTGTCTCTCTATTTATATATCCAATTTTTAAAAAAAAAAAATGAGACAAAAATTTCATTCTATTTCTCTATGATATGGTTTCTATATTTTTGGGAAATAAATTTTCTTAGTTTCATTTTCACTATAAACTGTGACCTTTATATTGGTATATTTGCTGAAGATGAATAGATCATTATAAGTTTTGGTAAATAATTTAATTTCCAATTTTTAATTGATAATTTGGTTTATTTTTTTTTTTAAAATAATAATAATAATAATGTAAAAAAAAATTTGATTATTCCAATTCATGGTCATAATCAATTTGGTCCATTTTTATTATAGGCTTATTAAGCATCTATATTTGAATATTTAATGAAGGTAAATGGACCTTCATAAGTATTACATAATTTATGGAACATATTATCCGTTTGTTTTTTTTTGTATATGGAGTTGTAATAATTGTAATAATCAGTTGATTATGATTGATTCTCTATTTGAATCAATTAATCTTTGTAGACTTTTAAAAATGAGATCTATTTAATCTTCTCTAGTATTTCCTTCTTTATTTATCTGTGTTTTATGTTGAACCTCATTATGATGTGGTCGACGAGCAAGTGTATTTTAAGACATTTGTAATTCAATAAACTTGAATTTTTGTTTAAATGCTATATCTGTATGATTTACTTTATTATGAATTTCTGTTGTGCCTTCCATCAATTTTTCTAAGGTGGTGTTTTCCGATATTCTATCATTTTTATACAAGTTTTTTTAATTTCTAACTGTTCAAAATTTTTATCCAAATATTTCAATGATTCTTTATTAATGTGTGAATTATTAGTTTGCTTCTTATAGATTTGATTAATCTTAAGATTTACTTCTTGTAATTCTTTTTTATTTCTGTTTGTATTTTTCCCTGTTTTTCAGCTATTTCATTTTTAAAAATTCCTCTGGTTCTATACAAGTCATTGCATTGAATATTCATTTGATGAATGATACTAGCCTGAAATTCTTTGAATCTCTGTTGACATCTAGTATCTTTTTCTTCAACATTTTTTTATATTTCTTCTAAGATTTGTCTTATTTCTATATTATCTCTTTGAACATCATTTAGACCTATTGATAGATAATTTATTCTCCAAACCCTTACTTCCCAATTTTAATTCTAATTTAATATTTTCCATATTACTTTTCAAATTTTCTTCTAAATTATTCATGTTTTTGGTTTATTTGGTTTATTTCTTTTTTTTATATTTTGGTTCAAATTTTCTTCTAAATTATTCATCTTTTGATTCAAATTATAATTCATATGTATGATGGTTTGTAACATTTGTTCTATAGACATGTTATTTGTTGTAACTTATGATATTTCGATTGTAGTTATTGGAGATACTTCATCATTGATTCTAGCATGGTTTGAGATATCGATTCATCAGGAATGGGTGTTGTGGAAGTTAGTTATTCTCAGTCATAGTGATTCCTAATAATTGGATCAGCTTCAATATTTCTAATATTTTCTTCTTCTTCTTCTTCACTAATATTAATATTTTGTACTTTTTTATTATGTTTCTTTATTGTATTGATTAATGTTTTTTCCACTCCTTGTAATCATGAACTATGTTTTATCTTGATTATAAGTTTGTTTATTACTTTTTTATTAAGAGATTATTTGTCATAAGATTTCATGATATATCTTTCCTTTTTAGAGTAAATTTAAAACTTTTCCTACCTTTTTTAGATGTTATTAATTAATGCCTAATTTAAAATTGTCTTTTTAAGTGCCTGACTCATTTATTTAATCATTCATTATTTTATTTTAAGGTCTCTATTTATTGTATTATTTATTATTTTAAGAGTTCATATGAAAATTATCTCATCCTTTGATGGTGGAAATTATCTATCATTGATATACGAATCAATCAAGATTATATTCCATAAAAATTACCTATATATATAATTAAAAATTTTGCAAACTATAATCATGTGTTTACATCTAGATTTTATTTTCTTGTAATCGTATTTTAGCTGAATAAATCATAGCATATACTGCATGAGTCCATGTATATAGATTTTTTTATTGCTGACAACAGGGTTTTCTGTTTGACATGTATATTTAACCTAAACCTATTTTAAAATCACATACATATTTTATGTATTATCTTAGTAGAGCCTACGATTGAAAATTTTTTTAGTTATATTAATTTTCATATTTAATCTTTTATTTTTCATTTATTTATTTTTAAGATTTTGTTTCTTCAATCTCCCTGTCTTTTTTTAACTTGGCCAAAATATCTAACTTTACACTTTTTTATTCACTAATTAATATAACTTATATAGTGCTACAACTATATGGAACCCTCCTAGAAATGAGGAATAAATTTGTATCATTTAGGCTGAAATCCTAGTTTTATTTTATTACCTGACATAATATTTGGATTTATTCGTATTATTTGCTTTCTTTTTTTTATCTTTTAATGATTTTTATGTTTTTTTTTGTTTGTTTGTTTGTTGTTGTTGTTGTTTTTTTTTTAAGTTTTATTTCAGTTTGTTTTATATGTATATTCTCTGAAAATAAATCATTTTTTATTTCCTAGGAATTTTTTTAATTTATATGTTTCATTTCAGAATGAAAATTATGATTTGCGATTCAGATTTTTAGCAACATAGTACATCAATACTTATGCATTTGATTCTTTACAACAAATTATTTGTCACTTGTTACAAAAAGATGTATTTTATGACATTTTTCATTCCACTGGTACAACAAAACTCAACACATTACTGCACAGAAATTTCATCCTTGATAATATCAATCAGTCCTGTCAGTGAGAAATTAGTGAGTGCTTCATTCTTGCAATTTATTTTCCAGATGTAGATCCAAAATATTTCTTTTATGAATTCACACAATATCGGGTTTGAAACCAGCAGTAATACATTGCTATATCTCATGAATTCTTTATTTTTGCTTTTTTTATATAACATATAATAACAACATTCCACTCTTCTTACACTTTAAAGCAAAATATAATTATTAATTTTACAGTTTCTACTGTTCCTAGCAGTCTTCATCAGAACTTATTATCTGACAAAGACTGCTAGGAATAATCAAAACTGTAAAATTAATAAATATATTTTGCTTTAAAGTGTAAGAGAAGTGGAATGTTGTTAATAAGTAATCAGGTGGTTTAATGTAGGCAGGCAGGCAGGCAGGGGGAGGGGGAAGAGAGAGACAGGCGATGATAGATAGATAGATAGATAGATGATAGATAGATAGATAGATAGATAGATAGATAGATAGATAGATAGATAGATAGATAGATAGATAGATAGATAGATAGATAGATAGATAGATAGATAGATAGATAGATAGATAGATAGATAGATAGATAGATAGATAGATAGATAGATAGATAGATAGATAGATAGAGATAGATAGATAGATAGATAGATAGATAGATAGATAGATAGATAGATAGATAGATAGATAGATAGATAGATAGATAGATAGATAGATAGATAGATAGATAGATAGATAGATAGATAGATAGATAGATAGATAGATAGATAGATAGATAGATAGATAGATAGATAGATAGATAGATAGATAGATAGATAGATAGATAGATAGATAGATAGATAGATAGATAGATAGATAGATAGATAGATAGATAGATAGATAGATAGATAGATAGATAGATAGATAGATAGATAGATAGATAGATAGATAGATAGATAGATAGATAGATAGATAGATAGATAGATAGATAGATAGATAGATAGATAGATAGATAGATAGATAGATAGATAGATAGATAGATAGATAGATAGATAGATAGATAGATAGATAGATAGATAGATAGATAGATAGATAGATAGATAGATAGATAGATAGATAGATAGATAGATAGATAGATAGATAGATAGATAGATAGATAGATAGATAGATAGATAGATAGATAGATAGATAGATAGAGATAGATAGATAGATAGATAGATAGATAGATAGATAGATAGATAGATAGATAGATAGATAGATAGATAGATAGATAGATAGATAGATAGATAGATAGATAGATAGATAGATAGATAGATAGATAGATAGATAGATAGATAGATAGATAGATAGATAGATAGATAGATAGATAGATAGATAGATAGATAGATAGATAGGAAGTATTTAATTGGAAATCGTTCTTCTGTACTTGTTTTGTCTGAAAATAAGATCTAGCAAGAAAATAATTCCTAGTAAAAATTTTCAAGATGCTTGTAATATAAGCCCTACATCAAATATAAGCTCTAGTTAAGACCATCACCAGTTGAATGGGCTTCTTTTCATTTGTTGAAGCACACGTGTATTTATTGAATTATAAAGAAATGAATGTAATGACTTTAAATAAAAGATAATATAAATTACAATCGTACTTGTGTATTTTTGCATTGAAAATTTTCAACAAATATAATACAATGTGCATAGAGAAACAATTTCCTCTCAGCCAAATCTTGAACTTAAAATGATCAATTTATTGACTTTATGAATGATTTAACAAACTTTTAAAATTCTGCGTAGCACAAACTAATATATCGGCAAAAAATTAATTTCATTTATATAATTTTAGATACTTATTTTATTTATATGCAATACTTAAATTTAGAATGCTTGACTTAGTTTTAGAGTTTGATCTGGTAACTTTTAAATATTCAAAATTTAAAAAATCAGCTTTTTATCTTCTTTTTTTTTTATTTAAAGGTGTTTAAATAACGGAAGTGATTTTAATAATTGAAGTTTAGTTTAAGTAAAAACAATCTATCTCCTAAAGAAAAGTTTTTAAAGAGAATACCCGAACGGGGTTATTACAAATAATTTGGAAAGGGTTTACAATGTGTGCCCTTGATAACGGAAGGATGTGGTTGTGTCCTATATGCCATGTACTGTAATAGTCGTACTTAATGTGGTGTAAAATACAAAAACGTTTCTCAATTTTTGTGCTTGGATTTTTTCATCATTTTTCTATGGATAATCATTCCTAAGTGTAATCAGTTTTGTCACCACTTCTATCTTGATTTAATGGTAGATTTAATGGAAAAATATTTTGACCCCAGCCATAATCTATCATTAAATGTCGAATGTGTAGAAAATGTTTAACTATTTAAATTTTTCAAACAACTCATTAGTAATAACCCACAAATAGACAATGCAGGTTAGTAATTACACAATGTTTCAAGCACTATTATTATTCTGCACTCTTCTTCAGGTGTTTCTGGTCTGACTAGTGACAATATTAGGGTAGGAGATGACCTTACATCTTTAGATCCTTGAATATCAAATTCTTTTTTATCAAAGTAACCTTTATTAATAAAAGATTACAAAAATTTTGGGTACACTTACCCATTGAGGATTACACAGTGATTCAATGAAACAAGGTAAAATGTACATATGTTCAAAAATAATTACATCCATAAAAATTTCTGTAATGTGATTAATGTGTATCTGTACGTGGATCCACATGGCCTGGCTGTTGAGAAGTTAACCATCACACAATGGTCCCACCCCTGGGGCCCCAAAGTGAAGACTCAAATACTTCAGCTGAGTAGGTGAAGTCCAGCTTTGTGCCAACCACAACAGGCAGCGAGGTCCAAGGCCCAAGTTCACCAAGCAATAAACTCTCGAACCACAGCTGAGCCATGTCAAGACCATTCTGAATACCTCTGCCTCCCAATTAGCAGTCCAAATGAGCAGGGACCACAAGTGGTCTACCTGCCCAAAATTGGAAAGCCAACTTGGGTAGAAACTAAGAAGTAATAAGTAAAGAGCCAGATCGACACCACCCAAAACCAGCCTATCAGGGGACACAGCAGCCAACCAGAGCAGGAATAGCACCAACTTTGACCATGTAGCCCCCCAGCAGGTGTTCTGGGCAGTGGCAAAATTGTTAACAGCCCACACCATCAACCAGATACCTAATGTCTACAACCAGCCACCCCTGAAGAAAAAGAGGGGAGTGCAGACACATGCCCACAAAACATAACTCCATTAATGTTACAAAAAAAAAGGCAACAGTCAGTAAAAGTTTCATATACATATCTAAGAGGGCTCCTGATCCCTCCAATTTTTATTTTAATAAGACTTTTTTCTAAGAGCTAGATTAATTAAAGGCTTCCAGACATTATGTATTGCTACACTGGGTTGACTTATAGGATTATTTGCCATTGTCATATAAGAGCTTTTATGAATTTTCTTCTTTGCACTTTTTCCTCTCTATCGTTCTCAATTAAACATATGTTCATTAGTACATACATGGTTTGCTACTGCAGACACATCTGTTTTTTTTTCTTTTAACCATAATCCTATGAGTTAACCCAGTGTATAAATACATAATGTCTAGAGAGACTTTAATTAACTTTGCTCTTACAAAAAAGTAATAATAATAATAATGAGAGGGATCAGAAGGATTTGAACTATCCCTCATATACAAAAATATGAAATTTCTACTATCTGTTGCCTTTAACAGAATAGTGCAGTTAGAGCATTTGCCTTAAATTTGATATTCCAGACTGTAAAGATGTGAGTTCAGTTTCTATGCACATACAATCACTGGTCAGACCAGCAACGCCTGAAGAAGAATGGAAAATCGTACTACTCAAAACATTGTGTAAATAGTAACTTGTGTTGTATATTTTTATATTATTACTAACGAGTTGTTGTATTTGAAAAGTTTAAATAAAGTTAAAAATTTTCTAGACATTCAACATTTAATGATATATTATGGAAATAGTCCAACTTATTATAACATCTGATATACTATCATCACAAATCTTTGGGCAAATGTTTGGGAGGTTGATTTGAAATTTTGAATAAATGTATATTTTTTTGTATGTGAATACAATTGAAGAAAATAAGACATTCCTTGAAAATAAACCCTAAGGTATCTTTTGGAGCAAAACATGGTAAATAACTATGAAAGCCATAAATTTTGCATATGGAAAAATGAAAGTAGGTAAAACCAGAAATTCTATCTTTGATTCAATTATCTAAAAAGAAATGTGCACGATGAATCCATTTAAATCAGCATTCTTCAGTTATAATCAACATCGACTCATCGACTTAGATTTTTCAATAATCAATGTTGTTAACAACACCAATAAATCTTAACATCAAACTTGCTGATAAATTTTTGAAAAGTCCACATGCATCTCACTCTCTTGTTCACTTCCTCTGACTTAATAAAGTACAAAATCTCTTACATCACTTTTCAATGGAAAGCATTTTTAAAATAAAGATAACAAATTTGACCTTGAAGTTCTTCTTCCCTTTTGAATAGTTTTAACTTACATAAAGAGTTTTCAATATAAAAAAATTGAAGTTGATCTGCATGAAAAAATCTTTTTAGATATTTAAAGATATTTAACAATGATGGTCATTTATTTTTATACATGGCTTCTATTACTGGAATATTGATTTGAATTTGTCTAGTTGTTTATGCACTAACTGGTTATCATCCTCAAGAATAATTCAAAACAGTCTTCAATTTTATATATTATTTAAACTGATGATGCTTGAATCAAAAATTATATTTTTAAGGAAGCCATAGAGTTCTGATCTTCATTAATCACATCTATATATATCAGTTATTTTTCAAAAGTGATGATATTTTAAACCATTACAATTTCTCTCAAATTCTATTATTGACTTCAGTACCATCCACTTTCCTCTTATCCTGGGTCGATTATTATTTATGGATCTTCTTTGTTTTTGTTTTTAGTCTGAAATTTTCACTGAATAGGATCTTATCTCAAATAATTTTCAATTCATTCTTTTGAATATATGGTCTATCCTGAATTTTCTGGTCTTTTTTTCTTTTTGGATATAGTATATAGTTCTGCCTTAATAGTGGATAGGATTCATCTTTACTATAGTGATACAAAGTTTTTTCTGGTTTTTCTAAGAAGGGGATATTTTCATTTTCTTGAGAGCAATGCTATTAACATTTCTCTTTTTTTGTGATCTTTTATTTAATATTTAACAAATGTGTGTGGTACTAAAATATGATTCTAAGTAACAATGTAATGATAAGAGCTTAATCTAAATCTTACATTCAAAATTTTCAATAGTTATTGTTGATTAAAATAGCCTTTGCTACGATGACACTAATTTTATTAAAATACGCAAAGATGGTAAACAAATCATTAATGATTTGTTTTAAGATTTTATAGTATTTTCTTTAAATTTTTATGTTTCTTACAAATTTTGGTTACCATCATGGCACCAATCCTATGTAGTAAATTTGTTGAATTCTGTTTTATTCCACAGTTTTTCTACTTGTAAATAAAATACCAATTCAGTGAAAGATGTAATGTAGAACAGATCAAATATTATTAGAATATATATGTGGTGAGCAAAAATTGATTGTGAGAATAATTCATGGTTTTAAAATGCTGGATTACATTTCTTGTGGCAATCATGCTTGCTATTTCTCCGGGGAATTATATACTAACTAGCTCAACATACCTGTAGTTTTTTGGCCTCTAATTATTCTTGTCTAATAACTAATTCCAGTATTATTTTATGTTTTTAATATATCCTTAGTCTTATCATACAGTAATGAATATTGCTCTGAAATCAAAAGTAAGAATAAGTGCTTTCAAAAAGTCTGTTTATTTGTTTCTTAATTTGTCACCCTGTTTTTTATTCAGTTAATTGCTCATGTATACTTTTCCCTGATTATAAATTTAATTTAAAATTGTCAACATGCAAACAAATAAATACTTAAATTTGAAATCCCATTTTCTTTTTTTTTTCCAAGTTCTAACTTCAATTGCATCTAAATTTCTTCCAAATTCACACCACTACATCTTGCAAGGTCCATTTTCACATAAACATAATACCATCTCTTTATCAATAAACTGCAGTTAAGTCTATGTTAGACATAAATACATAAAGTCTTTTATTTATTTATTAAAGAATTGCCTTCTAATTTAAAGCCAATATGACTTTCCTGTTTTATTTTATAATGGGATAATTATTAAATCATTTGATTCTGACTCTAAAGTTTACTAAATAATTCTGGGACTTATAACTTAATTAACCTAGTGGTCTATATAAGCATTCCTAAATTCACAAAAAATAATTTTTATAGATGTGCCTATATGTTTAAATATTATGAATGATATAGTATAGTTTCATATTTCATAACTTTATTACTGTTCAAAGTTATCAGCAATAACTTATAGAATCACATTGTATTCATCCTCTCATATATTGAGTGCATTCAACCAAAACTACTTCATTAGTGTAAAATATTTTATCTTTTATTATATTTTTTTCTTAATTTATTGTTTTTTATTCAGGTCATTTTTTATTTGACTAAACTTTCTAACTTTACCCTCGTTTTAAAAAAATAATATAGCTTAAATAAAGTTGTATTGTAAAGTACAAAAAAATGTATATAATTAATAAATCATGAACGTATTAAACAATAAATAAATTATAGAAGCATGCTTTCAATTAGTGACATATAATCCTTAACCACTGTCTACATTTTACATTTGTATACAGTTCGTAAAGATTAAGTTTCAGTAATTGAAAGCATGCTTTTTTAGTTTAGCTATTATTTACTTTTTCACTGTTGAATACTACTATTATTAATATATATAATAAATAATTCATTATTTGTACTAAATAACTTTACTTAGTTTTTTATATTTTAAGTATTAAGCATATTATTATATGGTTATATTATACCTAAGATTGTGAAGTCGTATAATAGCTGGAAATGCTACATAAAAAATTGAAAAATCACTTTATATACATTTTAGAAATAACTTCTTATAATAGTTTCTTGGAGTACTGCTAACAATTCATGCCTATATAGCAGTTTCTCAGTTTATATTACTACTTTAATGGTGTCTGATTTAGTCAAAGTGTGCGTATTGCTATTACATGTCCCCATAATTTAACTTTTTAATCCTGCTATATTTTAATCAAGGAAGAATAAGATATTCATTTCATTAAAAATCATACTTAAGAAATACAACATAGGAACATGTGTTACATAAGTAAAAAATATTTTAAATTAAAGATAAATAAATGTAAAAGATCGTAGTTCCAATCATGATAAGCAATGTATGTTTATTATGGCTGCACAAATGACCAGAACTAAATCTCTTTTCATTTATCTACATCTAATTTAAGATGTGCTTTTCTATTAATCCCATTTTTCAAGATTGGCTTTTTTTACTAAACAGTACTTTTAATAAAATGAATATCTGATTCTGTTTTGATTAAAGTATAATCGTGTTGGAATAGGCTGAGTTATAGTATGTAATTATAGTATTGAATATTCACATTTTGGCATCAAATTGATTAATTCGCGCGGTTATTATTGTAAAAATATTTTGGACACAATAATTTTAGCTAGTATTATTTCACATTTATTTATATCTAATTTAAGATATGATAAAATATTCATTAAATGTGGTCTATAGATTACTGATATTTACAATTACCATTCCTGAACGCTTGAAAAAATATTTCATTATAATTTTCTGTTTTCATTTAGTGCAGATATCTACATTTTATCATATATCGTAAACTAATTTTGCATAATTTTAAATTAAGGTTTGTTTACGTATTTTTTTTGCTACATTTTAACTGATTGTCAAAGTTATTTTCTTGCAGAGTTTTCTTTCTACTTTGTCTGGATAACAATCATTCAATATATATATATATACAAAAGAAACCCCAAAATAAGGCTGATAAACACTCAAAATTTAAAAAAAAACTGATTGTACATTAAGTTTATAAGTAATAACTTTGAACAAAAAAATAGCTTTACTCCTTATAGTTTAGTGTACGTGCGTTGCGTCCTTTGTTATTAGACAGTGAGATAATTAGAGGTTATGGTATTGCGATGTAGCAATAACTATTGATATGTGCATCTAAATAACATATGTTGTTGGAAAAGATTGTGGAAACAAAAATAAATTGCCAATTAATTTTACAAACTATAAGAAATCAAATTAAATGTTATTTTTTAAAATAATATATATATATATATCAATTTAACTTGTAAAAAATACAATTAAAAAATGATTCTGTTAATACTAAATTTACAAAGCATTTACCAAAGAACCATTATATCAATAAACGCCACTGCATTAGATTTTATCAACTTAGGCAACAAGGAAAGTTTAATCAAATAATATAATATGCATTCAGAGACAGTCGCAAATCAAATGTGTAGAAATGTCAGTCAAATGTCAACAACAAAAAAATATTTATTTAAATCTTCTAGTCTGTTTATTTAAATTGAACTCTTTATTTTTTAACTTTTTACAATAAAAGGGACAAATACTTTATTGATTAAATAACATAACACAATATGAAATAAATACACATAGGCCAATAATATATAGTATAAATCTTTTACCGAATATAGTTTCTCCATGTGTTGGTGGTGGGATAATGAAAGAAAATATTACTTATCAAATTTTCCAATAGCTGGCTAGTAACGGTTTAAATTTTTTTTTATTATTCTTTTATCTTTTAGCTAAATACAGTTAGATATTCATTTGCTGCTTAATTTTGAAAGATTAGAAAATGTTCCGTTTGATTGAAATTTCAGAAAAGTTTAAGATTTATCCAACCTAGATTTTAATTCCAATTATATGGTGGCTAAAAGATTGCATTTACATTACAACATGGGGTTATTCACATATTGTAGATAATTGAATTTCCTGATGGCATTTTTTTCTACAAAAGCAGCAATTCCTAGAAATGTTTACTTAAAATATTAACCAATTAAATTTTATTTTAAAATGAATAATTAACATAAAACTTTTCTAAAAGCAACAGTCAAATTAAAATGTAAATTCAAAGTGCAGCAAATTGTTTTTTAGAATATATAAATCTGAAATTATATTTCATTAGCAGCAGTAAATATTTCTAAAGGCATGTACTGCAAGCAAAAATAATTAATTAAAATAAGATGGTTGTGCTAACCAATTTTAGCTGCTAATCTACATCAGTAATAAATATTGAATCATAAACTTAACATCCAATAAATATGTTTATTTTTATAATATTTATTTACTGATAGAGTTTCAACTATTTCTAGATATAAAGCACAAGTTACTTGCTTGTCTAGCTCTTCAAGTCTAACACTATATCAATAATTATATATTTCAGTGACCTAAGGCATATAAGTATAAACACATTTATGCTTTGTCAAGATAATGATAAATATCAAATGAAGATGTACATAAATTAGTTTACATAGAACGTATACATCTAAAAAAAATAGTCCAAGCCATACAATATTCTATGATTTAATTTGAACAATATCTGATAATCAATGATTGTTCGTGCCTTATATTAGCTGGCTCATAAATACATAGTAAATTTAAAGGGTGTAAATTATATGATGTTTTCTTTGTGTATATACCACTTTTCCCAAAATATCAAAAGTACTTTATTAAAATACATAATTTTTGATTTGATATTACATTTATGTAACTAAATAATTAAGTTGGTTTGGGTTTAAAATCCAAAGGTGATAAAAACTTTTAAGTTATTGGCCTGGATAGTATAAAAGATGTAAATAGAAATTCACAGTATGTATATTCAATCTAATGTTTATCAAAACAAAGGCCAAATACTATTAATGTACATGTTACATGTAATCTAAGACAATTATGCAAATTGATAAAATATAATTTGTCATCTAGATTAAACAATATAAAAATATTGTTTTTTGTGATTTAGATAATCAAATACTGCATCTGGTAAGCAATCAAATATAATTGAACCAGAAAGTAATTTAATGGAATAAATATAATGAATGTTTATCACTGATGTTAAAGAGAAATAATATTATTATTAACATGTAGAACAATGACAGCTGAACTACTCATTTAATAAGTAATTAGTACTTTTTAAAATAATCCAACTTGTAAGTAAAGTGATGTCACATGAAAAATGTATTAAATCCCAAAAAAATCAGATGCAGTTATTCCATATCCAAAGCTCTTCACCGATGAAGGTCATAGGCTAGAACCTAATCTGGAAATTAGGAAAGCTCCGGATAGGGATTTATTAAGTACTATCATTGAGCATCTATAATATATCTTAATAATTCATAAGAAGAAAACACAGTATATGCCAATCCATTCTTGTTGAATTTTTTACAAAATGTTAAGCAATTTTGATGCCAAACAATAGAACAGGTGATAATCTACCAATAGGATTTTAAGACTGTTGTGGAGAATAACAGCGTTGTTATTTTAAAATATTTAATATATTTTAATGAGAATTTCAAATTAATATTATGACAGGAAATCCTGAAAAAAAGCAATGCAAAATAATAATAACTCAAACAAGAGTAATATATTTTTATCAGTTGTATTACCAAATATAAAAGGGATTTAAATCTGACAATAATACTGCTTTGCATATACTGTGTCATATAGCAAATTTTTATTAATGCTATGAAAAAATACAAAATTTTGATAAAATAAAGAGAAAAAAATGCAAATTGGAAGTTTTAACAAATGACATGTGGGGCTCGAAAATTAGCTTGCCTCAAAATAAGATTTTGTCAAACATCATTAAAAAAAAAACTTAAATTGATTAAATTGCTCTAGATAATGAGTTAATTATTATTGCAATAAGTTATATAATAACAAGGGTTAGATATACAATTGTGATAGGATATTTTTAGTAATTATATTCACACACATTTATTGAAATATAGGAATAAAGTCATTTAAAAAAGAGAGAAATGACTCCCAAGATGCACATTTCATACTGAACCAGCACTCATCAGTTGACTCAGGTATCAATGCTACAGCTAAAGTAAGGTTGACACTTGTAAATCAAAGTTTTACAATTTTATTAAACTTTTTTAAAGATATAACTCTTATACATCACTTCTATGAACTGTAATAAATCAAAAGTAGTGTGATAAGACGCACCTGAAGAGAAGTTCATGATTTCGAACCTTATAACATTATCCACTTATGAATATGAGAGGATTAAAATAAGCTCTTGACAACGCTTAGCCTTAGTTTTGTTTTGTTTTCGAATTCATAAATCTCTTTCAGATGCATCTTTGCACCACTTTTGATTTAAACTTGTTTAAGCAACAGGTTGATAACATGTAACTAACAACTGCAGACCAAGTTATGTCTGTGAGAGTAAGATTATCTGTGGTATAAAGAAATATTTAATAAACAGGAATTTATCTTTTTATTCATTTGTGTATTATTATCAAATAAAAAATATAGCAATCAACTCTTTTAACATATTAAGAAATATTTCTAAAATTATGCAAGATTTGATATTTAAGACCGGACGAATTAGTTTTTTTCTGTTAATAGATCTTTCGGGTAGATGACTTTTTTTTTATTAAAGACTATGGATAACAGAACTTATTTTAGATTAAAAATACTCTTTGGGGCAGCAATAATGTCGAATAAATTCTCAACTATAAAGATGCAATGAAAAATGACGTTAAGATGAGGAGCAAGTAGTATTTCTGCAGTACTTTCTAATATTTCACTACCTATATAGATGGAAAAATGAATATCTTTGAGAAATAGCATTGATAAATAAGAATTATTTTAAAAGCACATGATAAATATGTAGTTTGTTATTGTCAATATATAATATTAATGTTGTAATGAAAGATAGTGATTTGTGCCTAATGATATCTTCCAGTAAACAATATTTTTTAAAGTCAGCTTAACAAGCAAAGTCTTCTCATATCAGTTTTTTGGTCAAAAGATTAATCAGCAGAGTCAAATGGTCTAATGCCACGAATGACAGTCCCATTCTAATTCTATCTTTTCCGTACTCAAACTTTTTATTAAAATTCTAAGCAATAAAGCAGTTGATCTGAATTATTATTGCAAGACCAAGTTTAAAAGCTCCTAATAGATGCATTATTATAATGTTGCCTACGTGGTTTAATACAATGATAGATTGATGGACTCCAGAGCTGAATGGCATAGGGAGTGGGAAACTTAATTTTGTCCTTCTGGTGTTTAAACTTTGTGTAAAATTTCATATCAACTCTCAATCTACTAACCATTGGATTGCTATTATTATTTTATTATAATATTCTTATAACAGTTACCTTTTCATTCTATTAACTTATAAATGATCCCCCAATTATCCTGTCATCCTTTTGTCAATATCATTAGCAATAATTTTTATATATGCTCATCTTTTTACTAACATGTTTTTTTTTTTCAGGATTATTCAATGCTAGAAAATTGTGTTTGCAACAAATACAGTTTATAAAATAACATTCTTTTTACATTAGTAGTGAATCTTTATTTACACTGCATTAAATGTTTAACATGTATTATCAATGAAATAATATTTATGCCTCAGTAATATCCAGGAATCTTTCAAATTGTATAATATATACAAATATTTAAAAGATTAGTTACTAGTCAGATGATACAATGTTAGAACGAAAGTGGCAAACTGAGTTTTGTTTTAGGGCTTTTACCGCTCAAATCCATCATTCTACCGCTCAAATCCATCATTCTACCGCATACTAAACCGGCTAAGTAATTAGTACCAAATAAAATAATAAATATGTTGCATGTAAATAAAATACATATTTTAAAAATAAAAAATATATTTATTTTGTCTTATATCATTTTTGTAGATCTAGGCTAATGATGATTTCTTGCTATATGCATTCGCGAATGATAAAAAAGGTCTTAATTCATTTACAATGTCGTATTCATTTCATAAATTGGAGTTGGTATTTATTCGTAATAATAATGAGTTATGTATGCTATCAAAACTATCAGTAATTATCCTTTGCGGCAATGCAGTTAGAGGCAATATTATACATTAGCATATGTAATTTAAATAACATTAAAATTGTGTTTGTCAACAAAAAAGTCAAAAAAATGAAGAAACTACAATAAATATATATACATATATCTCAAGTTTTCCTTAGATATGTTTTTTTTTTGTATATATATATTATGAGTAACCTAAATTAAGTTAAATATTTTGGAAGGATAAATCCGTTCTTGAAAGACTTGTTTTTGCATTTGCTATTAAAAAAAATTTTTTTTAGCATCTTCTATTTTTAGAATTTGAGTATATATCAAAGAAAAACTAATGGTATTAAAAGTTGTTTTGTGCAATCTTTCCAGAATTAGAATGTACGATTTAACTTTAGATTCACAAATTTCTGATAATTTTTATTTCCTGCTAATAGCAGTTTTACATCAGCATCATTAAAATGTTTTTTTTTCTTAGATATTTCAAGATTTGATGAACTTTGATTAGAAAAGGTTTGGAAACACAAATAGTCTGAAGATACTACATACAGGGACAATGCATGAATTGACTGCCACAAACATTTTGTTTATGAAGAAAATTTCCTATAAAGGAACATGGACGCATTATCTATATTAAAGATCAAAATACAATGAAGTCATACTAGTTCATATTACACGAGTAGTACAATTGTAGATAGTTGGAAGGATCATTGATTATCTTTAAAATTAAATCGCATAAAGAAAATAGTCAGTCAATTAGAAACAAATTTAATATCCGTTCTTTAGATCAATCATTATTCAACAATTAATTCTTAAATGTGGACTTTCAGGATTGCCGTGATTCTAGGGCATATTCTTGAGTTTTCTAAAAATAAAAATTATAACTATATACTGACAATAGTATTATTATTAGAGTTTTAGTTAAAGAAAACATCCTGGTATTTTCTGCTTGACTGAATTATAAATTGTATATGCAAAATTAAAATTTATAAAGAGATTATAGACAGAAATTTAGTGACTGATAAGATGGTGTTAAAAGGATTGGTGGATTAAAATTACTAAGAAAATGTAAAAATGCTAGATGCTTTTCTTTGACAACTTGAACTTAGCAGATAAATCCATACTAAATTCAGAAGTAAAATTTTCTTATGTGACAACAATGATATTTCAAATAGGTGTAAGGAATAGTTTGATCATCTTCTCAATAATGATATGGTAGATTTGGACAAAAACATCCAACTTAGAGACGTCAAAACGGTTCTTTGTAAACTTAAAAATGGACAAAGACTGCAAATTATGATATTTGGGGAAATTTGACAATATAATGGTGACATATTAGTTTTAGACAAATTGAAATTTTTCAGATCTAATGAAGTGTTATTAAAGTTATGCAGCTTAACTTTGAACTTCCTTCTATAGTTTCATCTTTTAATAAAAAAAAAAAAAAGGGAATCTAGAGATGTGGAGTATTATTGTGAAATATCATTGTTATTCACTGCAACAAAATTACTTTCAAAAATGTTAATAAATAGATTTACTGTAGACGAATAGTTGTCAGAAACTTAGTGTAGTTTTATATCTAAAGACATATTTTTATCACACAAACATGCAAATAAAGTATCAGAACAAAGAAATAATATATTGCTTTTGGTGATTTGATCAGAATATTTTCCTCTATTAATAGTTTAAACCTATGGCCCTTCTGAAATCATTTATCTGTTTACCAAAGTTTATTAAATTTTAATACAACTTATATGAAGTAATGAGAGGCCGTATCATTAATACATATAGAATATCTGGAACATTTGAAATGAAAATTAATATTAAAAATATATATTGGCTTCATGTTTGTTTCTGGTTTTATGATAGTAATCTTATAATTGTTTATAGGTGACCCGACTTCGTGAAACAGACATAGAACGTCATCTGCATTTGATGGTAAGAATTGTTATTTTTGATCAATTAAAATAACTTCATTTTTGACTTCTGTATTTACTGCGTGTTGACTATTGTGCTGTTCTTGCCATTATAATTTAAAGTGTGCAGTTAAAATTTGAATGCGACTTATAAAGATACTGAATTACTAATTAATGTTCAAAATCTCAAATCATTTATCAACCAGTGATAGAAAAAAATCTTCAACAACTTTTATTTTGTTATGGTTATCAGCTCAGAATGTGAACCAATTTAAATCTCTTGGAAGTTTTTTAAATAGAAATGCATGCTTAAATGTTAAGATACAATACAGTTCCAGTGTGTTGTTGCTACTTTTAATATCTTAAAAGAAAGTGATATAACTACTGAAATTAAATTAATTGTGTGTATATATATATGTATTTATTTTATTGAATTTATTTTATTAAAAATATGAATTATCGGAAAAGCATTCTAAAAAAGTGTAATGCCAGTTGTTTCCATTAGGGAGATACAGCATAGAATATATTTATTGTTCACAGATTGGTCTGTGTAATCATCACAAATAATCTCCGCAAAATTCATTTCTAGAACAGTTTTTATCTCTCTCTTTCGCGCACTTCTTTTTCTTTTTTGGGAGGGGTTATTTTAATTGAGAATGACTATATTCGTTTAATGGTCGTTGTTTTATTATTATTATCATCATCATCATCATCATCATCATCATTATTATTATTATTATTATTATTATTATTATTATTATTATTATTATTATTATAGAGGAGTAGTTAAAAATGATGCAAAAATCCCTCATCATGTTTAGCTACAGGATTTTCAATTAATTTGTTGATTTTATATTATAGAACCTGAGATCATATTATATTTTAATAACAGAAATTATAATTTATTAATATTATATTAAAATTATTTAATGTACTTCAAAGTCATAGGAATACTATAGATTTGTGTTATTGTATAAATTTAGGGGGGTAGTGTTCCTATGCCATTGAGGTATGTCTTTATGGAGATGTTCTCAATGTTTGCCAACTGTTATATCTTTGCTAAATGTCTCATGATTATTATTTATTATTTATTCAATCGAACCATATATTGATGATTATTGAATTTGAGCTAGTCTAATCATAAAAAAAATATATTAAGATATTATTGGTATATATTTCTTATTTTATTAAGTGAGAGTGAGCCGGAGGATTATTATTAAATATTATCCATTTCTTAAGTATCGATTAGCAAGGGTACAATATATTGTGACGGTATACAATATGCCGTTACTTTAATTTAAAATTAAAATAAAAACTTAAGTTCTAAATAAAAATTGATTGATTTAAAAAAAAACAACTTAACTTAAAAACTGAAAATTGAAAGTTATATTTAATGTATATATTGTTGAGCAGATGGAAAACTTAAACTATTTTAAGAAAAAAGTATTTGAAAGTATTTTTTTTTTTGTAAAAAAAGTAAAAATATAAAGATTGATATTTTGAATATAGAAATAATGTTGATTTCTATAATCTTAGAAAATGGAAATGATTATTTTTATTAATTAAATGATTGTTCTAAAGCACACTAGGCCTTGGGGCACTCGAATAATTAAATGGTCAGATAAGAGAATAAAAAGAAATTAAATGACCAGTGCAAGCATGAAACCACAGCAGGGACCGTAAATGAAACATGAGAGGATTAGTGACGTCTTGCTCATTGAATCTGAAGATTTGCTGATAGAGGCTAATAAAAGCATAAAAACCCAAATTTTTGAATTCAGGAAGATTATTATTATTGTTGTCGGAGAACTGACTTTGAATCTACATATAAATCTATAGCTGTATTGCAGGCTTCATGATGTAGAAGTCTGTAATAGATTTAATTTTTTGACAACCAGCTGAGACCTTCCTATGACAGTTATGGACTAAAAAGAATGGCAAATAGTGGCTTTGTTTTTTTTTAAAAAAAAAAAACAATCTATGTAAGTGATCATGGGAGATGGACCTCTAAATCTGCAGAATCCATAAAGTATAAACTTTTACCAATTGAACTTTCTTTTAAATAATTACAGTATAACTTCAATAAGTAATCAATCCAAAAAAAAAGTAATATAAATAAATGGACTCTTATCTGACCAAGAATAGAACTCTAAATCAATTATAAATATTTTTATATAAGTTTGCTATTTCAATCATTTCCATTTTTTTTTATGTTTGTATTTAACTATGTTATTCATGTCTATCTGTTAACTAAAATGTATTAAATTAAAGTTGGGTATAGATAGCTGCATGGATAAAAATTAATAACTATGTTTAAATTCGTTTATGTTTATTTTAAAGGGTTTTAATTTCAGGCTATTTGTTTCATAGTTAGGTCGATGCTTGTTGAGGGATATATGGGTGTTTATATCAATGTAATGTGAAGCACATTTAGCATACAGGGCAACATGCCCAATTGAATGCATGACCTAATATTGTAGTCATTGTGTTGCAATGGATGCAGACTATTTCCTGCACCATTGATCCCTTCTAGATCTATGGACAGGGATTATAAGTTGGTAGATAGACCGTTCTCCCCCATACATAGCACTCTTCTTTAATTTATATACATGATTCCTTCACCAGACAGACATACATTCCTGTACTGGACAAGGATCATGTCCTTCAAATAATATCATGCTGTCAGATGCACATTCCTGTTAGCATGGTTTTATGCTAGCATCTTCATATTGCATTGGTTGCGATTATATATCTGGAAGCAGGTGTTGGTTTGGCTACGAACTTTTAGTCTGAGATTGAATGAGTGTTTTAATAAGTTTTTAAGTGAGAAATCTATGTAGCCTATCTATACTCAACATGCTAAAGTAAAATTTATTAAAATGTCCATCTGTGCGGACTATTTAAAATAGTAATTTAAATTTAAAAATTAATGTTAAAATCTAAATATAAATTTTATTCCTCAATTTTAAATGTGCGTTAATAAAATCTGTTGTGTTATTAGTACTGGCAGTGATTGTTTTTATTATTCTTTATAAAAAAAATATATTTTAATAAATATATTAAGTTTCTGCATCTCCTTGAGCTAGTGGCAAGGGCAAATGGTCAATAAAATAAAAGTTGGATTTTTAACTTGTGTATCTGCCTACTATATAAATTTTCCAGGTTCAAATGGCCTGGTGGCACCCTGTACAGCAGATATGGTAAGACTCCCCATCTTTCCAACAGTTATAATATATATATTGTAATGGTCAGTATTGTGTGATCAGCCAACAAGATTCAGAGACATAGCAAAAGTACTTCAAACCCAGCATGTTCAGGATATGGTAGTCGCAGAACAATACTAAGCTTTAACCTATTTCCCAGTGCTCCAAAACCTCCACTATCTGACCAACACTCCTGATGCTATTAATGACAATCATTTTTCTTCAGTCCCAGTGGTCAGGGTAAAACAAGGACTCTATCAATTCAAACTCAGCCTGTCATGCACTAGAATTATTAAATTAATCTAAGATACTCACAAAATACTTTGATACAGCTCAGAATATTATTTCAAATATTTCATAGGTTTTGAATATACATATAGATTATTTTTTTAAGTGTGGATATAGTTGGGTGGATGTAATGAACCAGGAAATGATATGACAACTGTATAGATATACATGATTTATTAGCACAATTCAGTAGAAGATAGAAATAATAATAACAATGTTTGGATCTTATTATGATCCATGTATGGGCTTTACATATGAATCAAAAACAATAATTACAATATTTCACTATCAGGTATTTATAAAGGTAACAGTATTTAGGTATCAGTGGGATAAATGCATGATGACTTCAAAGAAATCACATGTCAATAATGACAACAACAGTTATGAACCAGAAATAATAATTACAACATTTAACTATCAATTTATTGATAACAGTTAACAGTATTTAGATATCACTAGGATAAATGTATGGTTTTTACAAAGAAATCACCTGTAAATAATGGCAACAAAAGTTATGAACCAGAAACAATAATTATAATAATATTTAAACATCAGTATTAGATGTGTGTGAGCATTACAATGAAGTCATACTGTCAATAATGACAACAGAAGTTATGAACCAAAAACAATAATTACAAATTAACCAGAAATAATAATTACAACAAATAGTAAATATCAGTATTATATTTGTGTGTGAGCATAAAACAAATTTTATGTTGATAATGATAATATTTGATCAAGAAATATGCCACTATAAAAATTAATATGCCAATTGTCAAGAGTAAACACAATACCTGGTTATATTAAGTTAGAGGCCTGAAATATATATATATAATAAATTTATGTGCATGTTCACATACATAAGGGAAGTTAACATTTTTTTTATTATTATATTTACTTTTACTATTCCCAGCAGGAGTTATGGACCAAAGCATAATTCTAGCTCGCTTTATTATTAACAGTTATATGATAAATATGGTTTATCTATCCTACACAATATTACCAACAGGCATGATCAAGATATCTAATTACAGAAGACAGTGGCATCTGGGTTTGAATCCTGTACTAGCTATATTATTATTGGCATTGGCAGATGGTCAATCTCCATGTCGAGCATTAAAATATATAGAGAAGTTCCTATGAAAACACATTCGCAATAAGCATAGCATGTGTAGGAAATAATGGAGCATGGGCTTTGAATCCCTATTGTCATAGAGTACCCATTTATCGGCTCAAAAACATGGCTATCTCCAGGACTGGTAAAAATATCTGTCTGGCAGCTCGCACGACATTACTCGACATATATTCATTATTAAGAGCCATATAGGCACAGATCATTCTACTAAGCCACACTGATATATTTGCCCATAAAAAAGCATTAACTCATATCTGTATAGATATTTTCTTAAGCCTGTATTTAATAAGTAATAATGGGAAAATTTAAGATAACTATATTTTATAGGCTATAAAATTCCTATGTGCTTAAATATAAAGCTTAACTACAAAATTATCATCGTAAATTGCTAACGAGTCAAAAAATTACTACTGCTGAGAAAATACTTTTTCCCTAAATGTATGCATCACTAAATATATATATATATATATATATAGTGAGATGAACACAAACTTTTGTAATAAGTAATATTGCCCGCTTTATATTTAAGGAAAAGAAGCATGACAATTATTATTATTTTTTCTTAACACATAAATAAATGCATATATATATATATATATATATATTATCTCATTTAATTGTCATAAAGAATCTTAATCAAATCTAAATTAACTAGATAATGATTTTAACACTCATTTATATTCTTAATTTCTATTAACAAGGTACCGTACTTACATATATGAGTAGATGGTGAATTTTAATTCAGATGTCTGATTTTCTCTCTCTTTTTTTTTAAATAAAATGACATTTTTAACTAGCAAGAACTAAACAAACGATTTAAGAAATTCAAGTTTGACTGTTTGTTACTTTACAAATATAAAATAGTTACCCTTCTCCCATTTAAGATTTGAGATAACCAAATTTATGCATAAATTGGTTTAATAGTAAAAATATCATTTTGTCCAATACTTGGCTGGGTTGGCATAAACTAAAGAAAACATACATGACATATCTCAAAATAAATAATAAAAGCTAAATTTATAAACTTTATAGCATTTTTGTTCCATTTAAAATTAGACATTAAAATCTTTTTTTATCCTTAATAAGTAGAAATATAGTTATAACATAGATTGTCTTGTTAAAATAATAATAAAAAATTAAAACACTCATATATATATATATATTGTAACGGGCACATACGACGACGTTACATTGTTTTTTTATTATTAAACATGAAAAAAATAAAAGTTCGCAAATAAAAGCTTCTTTTTTAAGAATTAAAGTTGGAAATTAAAAAAAATCATCTTAAACTCGTATATATATATATAAAATCGCACAGATAAAAAAAATTATTAAAATAAAACTTTATTAAAAATAGAAAAACTAAATCTTTCAACAAAAAGATTTAGAGATAAAAATATATCTTTAAGTTTGGAAAACACATTAATTAATCAGAAAATGGAAATGATTGTTTTAATTAGTTAAATGTAAACTAGCCTTGGGCATTTAAATGTATAAGCAATGGTCAGATAATGGCCAATGAAAGAAACTCATCAGGAAATTGGACCTCAATGGAAGGATTATCATCATCGATAATGTAATGTCCATTGGATCCTAAAGTTACATATAAAAGAAAAAGGTTTGGAAACAAATTTTTAGTGAGTAAAGAAAATTTAAGAGAAGACAGAGATGTATTAAGTTGGAGAGTTGGAGGTGAAGGGATTGAAAGACGCACTTTCAATTCCTTCAGTTGTTATAGAAAAAAAATGAAACATCACTTTTTCTATATTGAGGACCATAGGATCATCGGGGGATTTAATGCTGGATTTCAATGGCAAGCAACTGTAAATGATGAACATCTCTAAAACCGTAAGCATGTTATGAACTTAAATGAATATTAATTCGAAAACACTAAGAACTTTAAAAATATAAACTTTCCCAGTATTTAAAAAAAATAGAAATAGATTCCTATCTGACCAAACTAAATTATTTATTAATTAGTTATCATTTTAATTGGATATATTGGTGTAATTAGTAGATGTAGTACAAGATTCGCTATGGGCAGAATCGCTTTATACGCTGCACACTCTCATTTTGCCTACGGAGGGAATTATAAGACAGAAACTGCAGTTCCTTCCTATGAAGTTTTTTTATTGCGCTTATTGTCAGATAGATGTAGTATTCCTATCTGACGATAGGCAATTTCACCTCTTAACCTATTGGTGCTGTCGTATTCGTATTACATTGAACACATCGATATATCAGGTGGATTGATGTTGGTTTAACTATGAACTTTTGGCCTAAGGTTAAATAAGGGATAAAATATTTCTTTTCAAATGCAATCTACGTAGTCTATTCATACTCGACACTCTAAATAAAAATGCATTAAATTTAAGTTGGGTATAGACGCTTGCATGGGTTTGTTATCAGTCAATTATGTTTTTTGGTTTTCATATTTGATCAAAATATATAGACATTCAGTAAATACTGATACCTTACAGTGAGTATCTAAGATGTATTATTTCGGATGTCTTTTAAGTTATTGGTGTCTATGCAGCATCTTATGATGAATGCTATTGGGTTTCTTATAAATTTCCCTCTGCATTTCCATCAATGACTTTATATTTTGATCATTTATGTTTACTTTGAAATGTTTTTGACCATGTAATCTATGTAACTGATCTATACTCAATATTTATAAAACAAACTTTTATAAATCCATCTGTGCGAACTTATAAAATAAAAATGTAAATTAAAATCTAAAATAAAAGTTAACTTAAATTTTAAAATGCTAAAGTAAACATATTAAAATAATAATGTTAAATTTTATATATATGTGCGTAAATAAATGTTTGTGTGTTAATTACTAGCAGTGGCTTATTTTATTCTTTTTTAAAAAAAATATTCTTAGATAAGAATTTATTGTAAAAATATAAATCTCTGCCATTGAGCTAGTGACAATGGGCTAACAACCGGAATCAACCAATATAATTTTTTTTTAACTTATGTATCTGCCTACTATATAATTTTTTCTAGGTTCAAATGCCTAGATGGGGCCCTTGTAGTGCAGATTACATTAAGTCATTTCATCCGGATCATTATAATATATATATATCATTGTCTTCTTGAAACACATCTTTTTTTAAGATATAGTCTTTTACTGAGCAGTTATAAATCTGAGGAAATTAAATATTCTAAAGTTTTTATAGAAGGCATTTTTAATATTTTTTTCTTTAAAGATTGAAAGTTCATGCTTGCTGTTTGATGTCACTTTGATGAGGCAAGTATCTTCTTACTGGTTCACACTTATTTCAGGACCGACCTTTCACTTTACTGGACATAGGACAGGCTGGATGTGAAGTTGGTTCTCCATTTTCTCAGTGGCATCAGCATGGAATCAATTACATTTCTTTCCCTCCATAGATGCACTTTCTGTAGATTTCCCCTGTGGAGAAAAATAAAAGTGTCTACTCAGAGGTTATGGTGATTATGTGACATCAGCTTACATTCAAAGGGTCTATTAGAGAGAGCTTGAGTTTGACGGTCTCTTTTTTTGACTTTTACTTTTTGACTCTTAAAAACTTTTTTTTACTCTTCTTTTGACTTTTTACTTTTGACTGCCTCTGAATTACTTTTATTTTTACTCTCTGTCTAGAAAACAAACCCAGTATTTATAGGCCTGTAACTTTAAACAAAACTTTACTCATCACAACCAAAAATCCTGTCTAGTCTTTGTTTTCTCTTATTTCTTTATTAACAAAGCTATAATAATTGATTTCAGACTCTAACTTTTGTTAGAAATGAAAATAGACTGGTTGACTGATTTTTAATTTAAACTAGTTAGCAAAATCCTATTAAGATTAAATTTAGGTATGAAAATTTTACTGCCTTTAAAGATGAAAAATAATTAGCATTTCCATTCAACTATATCTTTCCTGAATGTTTTAAAAAAGTAAACTCATAAAAAATGTTATTTGCAAAGAAAGAATGAGTCAACTTATTTTTCTATATATTTTTTTAAGAAAAACACAAAGACAAAGGAAATATAGATATTCTTTTCCAAATATATAACTAAAAAAATGTATTTCAATAAAACAAGACATACATATATGCCCTCTCATTCAATAACACATGCATCTGTATATTATTTTCCAACAAAAATGAAAAAATTAGCTATTTGATCTATAAAATCTATATATATACTATTTTTAAATAATTATCATGAAGCTTTGTGGGTGCATACACACTGATCACTTCAATATGTATATATTGTACTGGTCAAAACAGTATGCTCACTTAACAAGATTCAAATCCTAAGCAAAAGTACCGTGAATCTGATCATGCTCGAGATACACAGGTCTGGAGCAATCCTGAATTCTAACCTATTTGCCTATTCTTCGAATCTCTGACCCAATGAACAACAATCCTGATGATACAGTACAATTATTTTAATTCCTGGGCCCAGAAGCAAAGTGGTAGAGCATAAGATCAGACTGATGATGATGATAATCGAGATCAGAGTAGGCCAGGAATTACATATATTAAAGTTATATTCATTAATGCTAAGTTATTAGCTAAAGAAAATAGTTCTAAATATTAACTAAAAAATAATAATTCAAAAACAAACCAGGATTTACATGAAATATATATATTTAATAAATATAGAAAATGCATATATATGTTACAAAATGGTTTCACGCTTGGAGTGTATTATACATTTGACTTGGGATTTGTTTTTATAAAATCCCCTTTGCATTAATTATTTCATAAATATAATTTTATAGAGTGTGCTATAACTTGTGCAGGGATTAATATGCCAATGTACAAATGTTCACAAATAAAATGCTGTGGATGGATCAAACAATCGGAACAGATTCAGATTACAGAAAGATACCTGATAATTTAGCATTAATCATTTTGACAAATAAATATAAATATACGGTCTCAATCATTTATTTACAATCTTAAAATCATTATATATGTTTGATAGGCATTATTTGGACATAGCATCTTTAGAATAAGTATACAAGAAACAAACAATGTGCTACATTTATGAGTATAAATTATACAATCATTAATACAAATTACATTTATGTCTATGGGAATCGATAACAGTTTTTAAAAGAAAGCAGTTTTAAAATCAACATACTGAATGTATTTTATGAAATGAATCATCATCTTTAACACATCATTGCAACTTACTAGGGTTAGGCAGACGGTGATCAACTTAAAGAGCAGAGTGATGGTACTAGCATACAATAAAGAAATATGGCATTCATGGCTATTGTGGATATTTTATCATTTAAAAAGACAATACTCAATTCGAACTTAGGTGTGGTACATCCGCGCATTCTGGCAAATGGTACCGATAGAGATGCTGGGTTTGGAGACTGCAGCACATCCACCTCCCATTCCACAGGGAGTAGTGTCCCTGATTATGAATGAAAAGTAGGAAGGGAGCTACAGGCTTCCGACGTCCCCAATGACAAAAACATAAAGAAATGGAAAAGAAAAAATATCAGAATAAAGGAAAATGTATGCCAGCAATGTTTATATAATTTTATAATATAATTTTCATATAATATTATTTTAAAGTCTGAAAATGGTCTAACCTCATGCGCAATAACCTGTTTTCAATTCTGAGTCATTTAACAAATCATAATGAATAATAACTTTTATTTACAATATTAAACTAGCAAAATTTATATTTAATTTTGATTCCCATATACATATTAATTGATAGGATTAGCCCTCAGGCAGCAGCAAGAAAAGGTGGAATAATTATATTAAGGTTCACGATCTTTTAAAAATGAAAATTTAAAGACAAATTCAAAGCAGTAAATTTAGCAGAATTTATCAACAATAAAAGTTTTTAATTGACTTCAAGAATAACGAATTTAAAATAAAACCAAACTCAGGAGCAATTTCTATTTAATATAAACAAAACTGAATTGATAGGTTTTAAATGAAGCCCTTGCTTTTTCCAAGTTAAACAATTATTTTTCTCCTTTTCCAAACTCGCAAATTTGGCAATTTTGGCATATTAAAGCAAATAAATTATATCTATACATTAAACAAAATATATAAAATCTTAATGGAGCCACACACAGTTATATATATATATATATATATATATAAGTTAATTAAGCATGAAAGGTAAGTTAAAGTACATTATATTAGTAAAAGATTATGGAGAAAGAGTTTAAAAGCAAAATTAGCAGAAGCTTATAAATTAATATATAAATTAAAATATGAAGGTTGAACTATATATTACAAATTACAAAAGTATTGACTTATGAAGACAGCTCTACATAAGGTGAGAATACCTAAGGATAGCAGCATAACTACAGGCAATCAGGTTGGCTACTATACAGTCATCTTGTACGGCCGGTCAGATGGAACATGGCACTTGACGGCATCATGGATAGGCAGTTCTCTGAGAGAAAGAGAGAAAAGTACTTCTTTTCTACTCACAGTTCATAGCACTGAATTTCTGTTTACTTCTTAAAATTTTTAAGGTCTTGAAAAACTTTGAAACTAAACTCACTGACAAGTAACTAAACTCCACTGACTAAAAAAATATTTTTTTATATATTTTTTGATACACCTTCCCACCAAGAATGCAATATCAGTTGCCCACAGCTATCTCTCTAATCTCTTAAAAAACATTTAATTAGTAAAATATTTTTGAAACAGATAAGACTCGAAATACCATTTGATATATTTTTAAAGATTTGAAAACAAACTAACAAAAGAATTTTAATTAAGATTTCTAATTTTAATTAATGAAAACAGTCTGACTATAGATAAAGATAATTTCAGTATTTCAGGCCTTCCCCATTTTTCTTTGTTGTTACATTCCAATAGCTTAATTAAATGCAAATATATGAGAAAGATATTTACAGTTTATGTAACAAAATGTCTAATTTTCAGCAATAAATATTAATAGAATTATTGCTTCATTCATATATATATATATATATATGCATCACGCAAACTACTGTTTTACTTTACTAAATATAATTAATTTTCCTAATTTCTCTACTCATTGTGCATACAGTGTGTGGGTGAATGGCATATATTTACAGTGAGGTCTGAATTGCAGGCCCCATAGGAGGTTAGTGTAGATGGTGAAGCATGAAGCTTGATGATGATTAGACATCGACTGCTTCATTCTTCCCCACTTAAAGTGATCAAAAAAATCAATAAAAAAATTACCTTTGTTGGAGTCTAATATAATGTTGGTGAGAAAAACAACCTTAATAAATGAGCATGAAAACTTTGCTCCTTGTTGACAAAAAAACTGCCTTCTTATTTGAATCAAGTTTCTAGTATGGAGAAGAATCTTTCATTCCTTTTTATATTTTTATTGCAACTTCTTGTTGTTTTTTTCATTAACTGAAATATTTGGTATGAGGATCAGGTGGTGTGTATGGTTTCAATTGTCATGCATTATAGATGCCATTAAACCCATTTTCTCCTTCCAATAGAAAAGCATTTTCATGACATCTCCGAACAAGGTATGGTCCACTATACAAGGGAAAAAAATTGTAAATTCCTTTTTTACTACACTGCTCGTCTTGGGGATCTCAACCATACTTGATCCCCTTCCTGAAATTGGTGACATTGCATCTGTCCCCTCTTTATGCAATTTTTGACTGCCTGGGCCAACCGACTTCTAGCAGCTTCTTGGTCATGAATAGGGGCAATAACTATTTCATCTAGTGGCACCAGGTTTGGAAATAAGTTGCGATATGGCTTCCCATAATGAAAGCATTCATGTGTAAAACCGGTAGACTCATTTATCATCTGGTTTATACAGTTAACTATTTCTGGGGTTTATTTACCCAATCCCGGTGGTTTGTTGATATGTAGGTGCGAAAGAGATGATTGAGTTCTCTCATGACTCTTTTGCACGGGTTAGATTGGGGATTCCTAATCGATGTCAACCGATAAGTGACTCATTGCTTCAAAAGCCAGCTTTTCCATTTCTTAGAGGTGAAGGCTGAACCATAATCTGATAGAATAGAATTAGGTTTTCCTACCTCAGGGAATTGTTTATCTTGGAGGGTCCAAATCGTATTCCTTGAGTCTGCAGCCCGAACAGGATATGCTTGTACATGTTTGGAAAAAACATCATAGGTCACGAGTAAATATTGGAAATTTCTAAATTTGGGCAATGGGCCATAGTGGTCAATTGCAATTAACTCATTGGGCCTTGATGCAGTTATGGGTTTCATAGTTCCAGCATAAGACTTGTTCGGAAACTTAGTCCGGGCACATGTTGCACATTTCCGTAACACTGTGAGGATCTGTGTGTACATACCTGGCCAGTAAAATTGGCATCTCAAGGCTTCCTCAGTTTTCCATGGCCCATAATGTCCCAAGGTTTTGTGGACATGTTCGATCAGTTGCATCCTAATCTTATTTGGTGTCATGATTTTCCATGGGTTCTCCATGTCTTTTGTTTTACATTGCAGGATCCCATCTTTTAAACGGAATTGGGAGTATCGCTGCACATTTCTTTTGTTTGTACACATTAGGTGATTGGTTCCCAGGTTGGAGATAATGTTAGCATATTGGTCATCATGCCAATATCATAGATTTGTCAAATCAGTTTTCATAGGGGTCTTCGTGGTCATGGCCATGATTATGAGGGTCTGGTCATTCAGCTGGGGATTTTGGATACTGGCAGGTACAGGATGGTGGCTTAGTATATCTGCCACAATGTTCTCATGTCCTGGGCAGTAAGCCACTTTGTAGTGAAACTGTTGGAGGGCCAGGCTCCATCGGATCAGTTGATCATTTGTAAGGAAACTCTTATTCAAGAATTCCAAACATTTGTGATCAGTTACTATGACCATGTCAGACCCCAGGAGAAATTTCCGGAATTTCTGGCAGGCCCAAACAATTACAAGGGTTTCTTGTTCCATGGTGGTATAGTGTACTTCAGCTCCCTTTAAGGAGCAGCTACAAAAATAGAGCACCTGATGCTTTCCTTATTAATTAATTTGGAATAACACAGCCCCCAATCCCTGCTTGCTACTATCAGTCTGGACGTAAAAGGTCCTTGTAAAATCAGGGTGACACAACATTACAGCTTGAAGGAAATTTTTTTATGTTCTGAAAATCCTTGTCATGGGCTTCGGTCCATTCCCATTTATGATCTTTCTTTAGTAACTCTATCAGATTTTCTGTCTCATCAGCAAAATTGGGTAAAACCAGTGATAGAAGTTACAAAGCCCCAGGAAAGATCGGACTTGTTTCTAAGTTTTTGGTTTGGGGAAGTGCTCAATGGCTTCTACTTTCTCGGGGTGGACTTTGACCCTGTACTCAGTTACAACATGCCCAAGAAATGTAATTTCTTTTACCACAAAGTGACTCTTTTCCAAGTTAATAGTTATGTTTTCTTGGGCACATTCACGGAAAAATTGTTCAAGACATTTCAAATTTTCAGTGATGTTTTTCGAGGCAATTACTATATCATCCACATAGAAGACCATATTTTTCTGTACCTCTTTGGATAGGACTTGTTTTAAACATCGCATCAGTCCTGCCCCACTATTAATGAATCCAAAGGGGACTTGCTTAAACACATGGGTATGTCCTCCATACCGAAATGTGGTATACTTTCAGTCACGAGGGTCTAGGGCCATCTGCCAATAACTGGCGGTAAGATCTAAGGTAGAAAAGATCATCTGCCCTGCCAACTGGACAAATACTTCCTGGATCGGTGGCAGGATGTCTCTCTCAGGGATGGTCATGCTGTTTAATTTCCGTGTGTCCAAACATAGCCACAAATCTCCATTTTTTTTCACCACAACCAGCGGATTGTTATAGGGAGATGGGCTCCACTCAATAATATCCCACTCGATCATCTGTTGAATCTGCTTTTTTACCTCATCCCAGTATTGGAATGGGATGGGGCATGTTTTGGATTTGGTGTACGATTCCTCCTTCACTCAAATTCTATGAGTATACCCCTTTATTTTTCCAGGAGTCTGGGTAATCATCTGAGCATAATTTTCTAATATGCTTTGGATACTTCTTTTATCTTCAGACTCTGTAATAGCTGAGTCATGGACCTTTTCTGCAATCAATGCTGAATCAACAGGCTAGATCAAGCAGCTATGCTTTTCAGGTACAGCTTGGTGGGTCACTTTGAAATGTGTTGGTTCATTGTCAAACAGGCATTTTCTTCTGAAATAATTGATAATTCCATGATTTTGGGTTAGAAAGTCGGAACCCAACACCACATTATAGATTAGTCTGGATACAATCAAGAAAGTATGGCCCATCAATCTCTCATTAATCTTCATCTCTAGCCAGATTTGACTGTTCTTGTTCATGATTCTTTTCCCATTAGCCAAGGTCAATTGGATGGGATGTGTTGGCAATTGCATGATCTCCCATTCTCTCTCTATACTTTTAATCCATGCCTTTGATATGATCAATGCTTGGCTTCCTGAATCCACTAGCGCTAATACCTTGGTGGATTCTATCATCACTTCAATAATAAGACACAAGCTTGTGGTTGTAACATTCTCCACGCTTTCTTTTTCCCATATTATGTTAATCATCTGGCTACCATTTGGTTTAAACTGATTCCGTTGTCTCTTTAAATATTCTGGGCATTCCTGTATGTCCCCCTTCCCTTGTTCTGGGTTCAATGTTGGGGTTCCATCTTTTTCTGGATTCCTAAATCCATAGTCTATTCAAACCAAAAACTCAGTCATTTCATCTATCTTGTTGATTCAGCTTATGATCATCATTTCCTGCACCTTCATTGGCATGTTCTGTCATATGGTACAGATAATATGTGATTCTGACCATGTGATATCTGGTAGAGATCTGAGTCTTGCAGCTTGCTTTAAAAAGAATTGCGCATATGTTTCTTGGTGATTAGTTGGGAATTTTTCATTGGTTATAGTGTGCAAAATATACTCCTGTCTTTCTTCGCTCAAAAAAAAAATCTTGCATAGTGCCCAGCAGTATTCTTCGAGATCTGTTGGTTTGTGTGTCAATGATCACCACCAGTCTTTAGCAGTTGCCTCCAAGTGCTGGCTAGCTATGGCCATTTGTTCCCTATTGCTCAGTGCATAGAGTGAAAACATCACCTTCAGACTTTCCATATGTTCCTGTGGACTCTCCTGTGGTTCACCACAGAAGATCTGGATCTGCATAAATTGTGCAGTGATGGGTAGTTCCTGATGCCTCATTTTATTTACTAGAATTCCCTTCTACTTTTTTTAAAAAATTATTTAAGCACGAAATTTTTGTTGCTATATTTTCTGACTTTCTTTTTATATTATTTCTTCATTAATTATACACCTCTCTCCCTCCCCTATTCAACTGCCTCCATTCTGCCATTTTTTTTTGGTTGCTGATGACTGCTGCTTATAACAGGAAAAAACATTTTGATCATAACATGTATATGTATGATCTAATAAAATTCAACTGCATTGCTGCTTGACTTTTGGTTGTGTTTCTGCACCTATAATAGACTCTTACAAAAAAAATGATTAGTTATTTGTTTCTACAATATAATATATGTTTGCTCATTACAATTGTACACAACAAAATAGTGGAAATTAATTTAACTCTCTTTCAATGCCTAACATCCTCATTTGAACTCATTTTGATAACTTATTTATTTTTTATATTACCTGTTCGCACATTTTTATAATGGCGCCAGCCAATGGTATATAAAAAAAACAATTCCAAACACATCTGGGCTACTCAACTAGTAAATATAAATAAGTATTTGTTACATATTATTGACTCTATTACATATATAATGTACAGAAAATAACTAAACATGACATATACCTTGTTATAATTTCAAGGTTTCTAACTTATGGGTGAAATACATGGGTTTTATTTGCAAAACATTTTTATTTTCACGTATATAACATAAGAAACACATTTTATATGGCTATAAAACCAGATACAGAGCAAAAATCACTTATGGGTGAAATACATGGGTATCAAAATTCTTTTCAATTTTACAAACAAGATTTTTACATTTGTAGCTCTAAACATGGAAAAATAATATTTCTCTATAGTTGCACAACCAGATACAAAAAAAATTTTTACATTTATGGTTGCAATGCATGGACATTGGTTTTTATCTAAAATTTTCACATTTTATGTATATAAAATCAGAAAACAAACTCAGGTAGGAAGGAAATATACATACATATTATCAATGATCTCTTCAGGGTGTGGAATTATTAATGAAGCCCCATGTTAGGTGCCAAGCCCTGGAAAAAAAATCTACTGTACCTGTCAAAACAGTATGCTCACTTAACAAGATTCAAATCCTAAGCAAAAGTACCTTGAATCTGATCATGCTCGAGATACACAGGTCTGGAGCAATCCTGAATTCTAACCTATTTGCCTATTCTTCGAATCTCTGACCCAATGAACAACAATCCTGATGATACAGTACAATTATTTTAATTCCTGGGCCCAGAAGCAAAGCAGTAGAGCATAAGATCAGACTGATGATGATGATCAAGATCAGAGTAGCCCAGGAATTACATATATTAAAGTTATATTCATTAATGCTAAGTTATTAGCTAAAGAAAATAGTTCTAAATATTAACTAAAAAATAATAATTCAAAAACAAACCAGGATTTACATGAAATATATATATTTAATAAATATAGAAAATGCATATATATGTTACAAAATGGTTTCATGCTTGGAGTGTATTATACATTTGCAAAACTTGGGATTTGTTTTTATAAAATCCCCTTTGCATTAATTATTTCATGAATATAATTTTATAGAGTGTGCTATAACTTGTGTGGGGATTAATATGCCAATGTACAAATGTTCACAAATAAAATGCTGTGGATCGATCAAACAAATATAAAAGATCGGAACAGATTCGGATTACAGAAAGATACCTGATAATTTAGCATTAATCATTTTGACAAATAAATATAAATATACAGTCTCAATCATTTATTTACAATCTTAAACTCATTATGTATGTTTGATAGGCATTATTTGGACATAGCGTATTTAGAATAAGTATACAAGAAACAAACAATGCGCTACATTTACGAGAGATTATCCTATGAGAATAAATTATACAATCATTAATACAAATTAGATTTACGTCTATGGGAATCGATAACAGTTTTTAAAAGAAAGCAGTTTTAAAATCAACATACTGAATGTATTTTACAAAATGAATCATCATCTTTAACACATCATTGCAACTTACTAGGGTTAGGCAGACGGTGATCAACTTAAAGAGCAGAGTGATGGTACTAGCATACAATAAAGAAATACGGCATTCATGGCAGTTGTGGATATTTTATCATTTAAAAAGACAATACTCAATTCGAACTTAGGTGTGGTATATCTGGGCATTCTGGTAAATGGTACCGATAGAGAGTCTGGGTTTGGAGACCGCAGCACATCCACCTCCCATTCCACAGGGAGTAGTGTCCCTGATTATGAACGATTTTGAAAAGTAGGACAGCAGCTTCAGGCTTCCAATGTCCCCAATGACAAAAACATAAAGAAATGGAAAAGATAAAATATCAGAATAAAGGAAAATGTATGCTAGCAACGTTTATATAATTTTATAATATAATTTTCATATAAAATTATTTTAAAGTCTGAAAATGGTCTAACCTCATGCGCAATAACCTGTTTTCAATTCTGAGTCATTTAACAAATCATAATGAATAATAACTTTTATTTACAATATTAAACTAGCAAAATTTATATTTAATTTCGATTCCCATATACATATTAATTGCTAGGATTAGCCCTCAGGCAGCAGCAAGAAAAGGTGGAATAATTATATTAAGGTTCACAATCTTTTAAAAATGAAAATTTAAAGACAAATTCAAAGCAGTAAATTTAGCAGAATTCATCAACAATAAAAGTTTTTAATTGACTTCAAGAATAACGAATTTAAAATGAAACCAAACTCGTGAGCAATTTCTATTTAATATAAACAAAACTGAATTGATAGGTTTTAAATGAAGCCCTCACTTTTTCCAAGTTAAACAATTATTTTTCCCCTTTTCCAAACTCGCGAATTTGGCAATTTTGGCATATTAAAGAAAATAAATTATATCTATACATTAAACAAAATACATAAAATCTTAATGGAGCTGCACACAGTTATATATATAAGTTAATTAAGCATGAAAGGTAAGTTAAAGTACATTATATTAGTAAAAGATTACGGAGAGAGAGTTTAAAAGCAAAATTAGCAGAAGCTTATAAATTAATATATAAATTAAAATACGAAGGTTGAACTATATATTACAAATTACAAAAGTATTGACTTATGAAGGCAGCTCTACATAAGGTGAGAATACCTAAGGATAGCAGCATAACTGCAGGCAATCAGGTTGACAACTATACAGTCATCTTGTATGGCCAGTCGGATGGAACATGGCACTTGACGGCATCATGGATAGGCAATTTTCCGAGAGAAAGAGAGAAAGGTACTTCTTTTCTACTCACAGTTCATAGCACTGAACTTCTGTTTACTTCTTAAAGTTTTTAAGGTCTTGAAAAACTTTGAAACTAAACTCACTGACAAGTAACTAAACTCCACTGACTAACAAAATCTTTTTTATATATATTTTTTGATACACCTTCACACCAAGAGTGCAACATCAGTTGCCCACAGCTATCTCTCTAATCTCCTAAAAAAACATTTAATTAGTAAAATATTTTTAAAACAGATAAGACTCGAAATACCATTTGATATATTTTTAAAGATTTGAAAACAAACTAACAAAAGAATTTTAATTAAGATTTCTAATTTTAATTAATGAAAACAGTCTGACTATAGATAAAGGTAATTTCAGTATTTTGGGCCTTCCCCATTTTTCTTTGTTGTTACATTCCAATAGCTTAATTAAATGCAAATATATGAAAAGATATTTACAGTTTATGTACCAAAATGTCTAATTTTCAACAATAAATATTAATAGAATTATTACTTTGTTCATATATATATATATATATATATATATCGTAGATCACAAACTACTGTTTTACTTTACTAAATATAATTAATTTTCTTAATTTCTCTACTCATTATGCATACAGTGTGTGGATAAATAGCATATATTTATGGTGAGGTCTGAATTGCAGGCCCCACAGGAGGTTAGTGTAGATGGTGAAGCATGAAGCTCGATGATGATTAGACATCGACTGCTTATATATATATATAAATTAATAGTTTTTGCAATGAACCATGAATTATTTTCCATTACATACTGATATTTTGATGATGGAATAGCATCCACCATTATCAAAGTTAACTTTTAAAAGAAAAATCATTAGATCTCAAACAATAATGTGACTCACTGCAAGATGAGAAATGAGATTCAACTTGAAGTAGTTCAGCATTCACAATATGAGGCTTATCAAAATGTTTTATTTCCCTCAGTTTTTTCACCTATTAATTTTATGTTAATATTAGATAAAATGAGAGGTTTCCACATAGCTGAAATACATTGTGCTTCATCAGCCCTATTTAGGTCTCTTTAATATTTCAATTGACTCTCTCATGGTTCTTAAATCATATCTTTCCAAATTAGCAATTAATTTTGTATTGTGAAAATGAGATTTGTGACCAATTTCTAAAAAATGGGAACATTCATATTTTATAGTTTTTGTGTAGCAACAATGCCATCATGCTGTGAATGTGTCTAATCAACTATTACCCAATTTAAAATTGTCATAAACTGATCAATTTTCATCCTATTGAAAAAAACAGCAATATTATGAGAAATATTTTAATCCAAAATCAATTGCTTTATAACATGAATTTATATTCTTAATGGATTTTCCATAAATTAAAATGAAATATCATGCTAAAAAGAGATAAAACAAACCGAAAGTAATAAAAAACATTTACATAAATAATTGATAATTTGTGAACAAAGAAATTTTTTAAAATTGTTGGATGAACATTTGTTTAGTGATTTAAAAAATAAACAAATAATGAAATAAAATTTGATAACAGGAAATTAAATTTTTAATATTACCAATAATTTTTAAATGATAAAAATACTTATTTGAAATAGAAAATATTTTTTTAATAAAAAAAAAGCCTTTGTTTAATCAAATTAAATTTAAAAAAAAAAAGAATTTACTCGAAGTTATAAAAAATGTTTCTGGTGTGTTTAATATTTTCTTCATTTATGTCCAATAAATCATGTACCAATATGAGTTTCTTCTTGCTTTATTTCTTTTTATGTATGGACATTACTGATTCTTAGTTGTCTCATCTGAATGATTATTTACGTACTGTTTATTCAGATGGATTAGGATGTTTAATATTAAATATTTATAACAATAATAAATCTAATTTTATATTTGTTCTTATTTTTTTTAAATGCTAGACTGATCCCTCATAATTGAAAATTTGTATTATTATTAATTTTAAAAATGATTTCTGAACTATTATAAATTATAATTAAGGAGAAAAATGATGTCATTCTTGATTAAAAATAATGGATTAATGATTTTTTTGTTTCTAATAGCTTTTTTATAATCCCATGTACAATTTGATATCTTTTCTAAATAATGATCTCAATATTTTTGCCATGTATTTAGATTTATTTAAAGCATTTTGCTCAATGTCTTATAAAATTTTAGTTAAATGCTTATATTAATATGTTTTTTATGGATTTTTGTTTTCTTGGATTGAAAATTATTTAAGGAATAGGAAGCAATCGATAAATATTTCTAGTGTTCGTGTATTATAAAAGTTAATAATGGTATTGACATAAAATTTAGTCTGAATCTGATTTTAATTTTAATTTACATAAATAATATATTTTAGCTACATTTAAAATCAAGCAGTGATAATTTTGCATTGATTAGTCTGGCTTGCACTGGAAAATTTAGCCTCTGTGTAAACAACTTGTGTAAGCTTAAAGAATGGTGATCATGTGATGTTTAGTGGTTTAATATTGCTTTTTTCTGAATTGCAATTTTCTACAATTCTTAAAAAAATAATGACTTATTTTTAATTAGGAAATGGCTAGTTTTTAATTCTTTATTTATGAATTTGAATAAATAACAATTTATTTTTGTATAAATTTATTTCATATTCTTTTGACATAATCATTTGTAACATTTCTGCATTGCAATAATGTTTATTCTTTCCCTAACGTTTGATTTGTTAATAGTTATTTTTATCTAGGACTATTTATTGATTCTAGATTATTTTGAACAATTTGTATTGGGTTTTTTTATTGTTGTTGTTCTGCCTGTAAATTTATTATGTGCTTTTTGTATTTATTTAAGTTTTAAATCTGTCTATTTTAATTACTATTTATATTTCTTGTTACAAAATATAGGGGATTTGAACTCAGAATTTCAAGCACCTTTCAACTATCGGCACTATCTTATATCATTGATACACATGATCACACACATGTAGTAAAGATCAATAATCACCAATATATTGTACCAGTCAGAATTGTATGTTCGTTTAACAAGACTTAGCATCTAGGCAAAAGTACCTAGAGTTCAATCATATGCGAGATACACAGGTCAGGAATACTCATGAACTCCGCCCTATTGCCCATTCTCCAAATCTAGAACATTACAAACAACACTTCTGATGATAGCAAATGACATTCTAACAATCCCCGGCCCAGAAGGATCAGCAGAGACCAAGAGATTTAATGATTAACTAAAGGATGACGCAATCCAAGAATGGATGTGCATGCATGAATTAATACAATGTCCAAAGAATAGATTATTAAATATGATTTTATTAAAATAACATTAGTAATGAAATTAAATGAGGATGGGAGCAATGGGATATACAAACTTAAAACACATTATAACCTTGATTATATAAAGAATGCTCGATCTAGGTTTCACTTCGTGTTAATGTGGGCATTCTATGCAAACTTTAGTAACATAATTTGATGCTTGATGGATATTGTGCCAGTCAAAACATGCTTATCCATCTAACACGAGCTGGAACTCACAAAATGTACTTCAAACCCAGTCAAGCCCGAGATTTAGGGCAGGGACCAGCCTGGATTCGAACCCACTCTCCAAGCACCAGATCTAACACCCAATGGATAACATAACAATGGTAGCACACGAGATTTAATTCTTTATCCGGCCCACTAACAAATCGGAGAAAACAATAAGACTCATGGACTTAAACATATATATAAACAACTTAAATACTAGACATTCCACAGATAAAATCTAACATATTTAAATAATAGGGGCTTTACTAATGAATACTTATGGGCAATTAGTGAATTGGATTGATTTAATAATGAGACAGAAACTGATATATGATGAATTAAAATATATTTATTGACAATTGTTATTGGCAAATGCACACAGGCATTTCATTTATAAAGTAACATTCTCTAGACTATTTGAACAATAATTGATGTTGGCAAATAGGTTTGTAGCTATGACTTAATGGAGCCAAATATCCTGCTATACAACTAATCACTACATTAACTTATTTGTTATGTCCTTTTATAATCAGTTCGAGTGGCTCTTTTACGTAAAATCAAACCAAGTCTGGAGTGAAACTTAATACATCTGACTATAATCAATTTATATATTAACTATGGGCTTATAAAGCATCCCAGATAGCTTAAGATCGAACGGGTTTTCAAGAATGCTTCGGTTCAATGCCGAAGATTGCATATTAGGGAGGAAAGAGTTGGCTATAACGATTTTACTAATATGCTAGGCACAAGTAAAGTATAATAATAAAGTGGCTCTGCGGATGGAAGAATAGTTTTAGGGTTTTTGTGACAAACAACGGTTTACCCAATAACCGGTCATCATGCTGCTAATGGGGAACCTTTATTTGGTTCAGAGGCGGGGGACTTACGTGCTAATCTGGCCGGTAGCTCAGACTTCACTACTGCACTACCCATAAGAGAAGATGGGCTGGAGTTACCGTGGCTCCATCTTATATATATATCAAAAAGAACAGCACAACGAGAAAATATTAATAAATCCCACATCCGCCAAGCCGAAGGATATTATAAATTAAAGATCATATATTAAATGAACACTAGATCATCAGCTTGATCAAAAGAGCCAACTCTTCTGTAGCATGAGAAATACGATATGCTACTGACAGGAATATATAGATACAAACTTTACTTTATCCCGTTCAATCTCTTTAGTTATCTATAACTACTAAACTTTTAAAAGGGGGAAAAGTATATTTAATAGGGGACTTACGAATACTTAACTAAAAAAATATACTTATGATTGCACTCCAGGCTAGTTTAATCTTTAGTAACATAATAAATAAAGGTTGAAAAGCCACATTTTATATTTATATTAATTAATTTACTAAATAACAAAAATATGAATTTGGGTTTCGAAACAGTGCACGAAATGACGCTATATAAATAATAATACGGAGATTTTAAATGATATCTTTTTAAAAAAACATATTGGTAATTAAATGCATGCTGTTTCGAAACATAGGCATAATTAACAATAATTAAAAATAAGCAAAAGAAAAGCAAAATATAACTGCAGTGATTAAATTATATAGCAAAATATTAATTAACAAAGAAATTTAGCAAAAATATTTCATTTATAGATTTCAAATACGATTTAGACAGAGTTTACAATATTGAATTAATAAAGAAATTTGCAAAAGTATTTCATTTTAGAGAATTTACAATATTATTTGAAAAATAATTTAGAAAGAAATTACAATAATATGGTTAGCTAACCTGATTTTGAAGAAATAATGTTGTTGAAATTCACACAGAGCTCTGCGATTTTAAATAATATTAAAACAGTTCTCCTATAGCTGAACTGGAGATATTCGAGCTGGAACGAAGGTGAGTTCTTTGGCGGCTTATGGCATGTTCTTATTCAGTTGTGAGACGATTTAAAATGGTGTTGGAACGAAGGCAATTCCCTTTTAGTGGCTTATGACATCTTTTATTTGGTGTAAGCTTGTTGGTTGTTGCTTCGGCATTTGATGGATTGAACTCGGCATTCCATCACGGGAATTGCAGCAATTCTTGCCTGACTTTAGCCAGACATGGTAAAATTAAACAATTTTGACTTGGATAGTAATAGCTCTTCAAAAGCAAGATGGAGTCTATCTTCCCACTTAAAATAAGGCCTATTTATATATTCCGACTAAGCTTTAACACCTTTTTGGAATTTCGTTTGCCTCGGGACCAATTGACTTTTAATTAAATAAAATAATATAATCCAATTTCTACAACAGATAACGTCTCCGAGGTGTTACATTTAATTACTTAAAATTATTAAAATATATAAATTATATAATTTGATTCAGTTTCATTAATTAAATTCCTTTTTAGGTGTTAAAGAATGTTAAAGCTTAGCAGAAGGAACGGTATTCTGATTTAATGATAAAGTCTTTTGTTGCAAACAAAAATCAATCAGTAAACTAGATTTTACTTTTTACCCAGGGTGCAGTCACTAATTGATATCTTGTTTACACCAAATTCTCATTTTTAATTACAAACGGATGATTTTTATTTTACTGAAATAAATAACTTTTAACATATTTGTTCTTACAATATTATTTGTTTATTTAAAAAAAAGCAAATTTAAAGAAAATACTTTAGTTTCAATTATATATGTAAAACATTAAATCAGAAAACCGTTAAATATAATTTAAAGAAAATGTTTTACAGGATCTTTATTTAAACTTAAATATATATATATCATTCCAATGTTTAACTTATCCATCCACATACGAATATAATAGCGAATATAATTAAGAATTGACTGAAAATTAATAAAACATTTTATAATAAATTATGAGCATTTCTCCGCTATAACTTTATCAAACCTGTCTAATTATAGCGTGTTTTCGTATGTAAATGGATGATGCAATTTAAGTGGCCATTATAGCAAAGTTTTCCCGCTCGACTTATATATAACATTTTTATATTTGACATTTCTACATTTAAGATAGGTTCGAAACTAGTTCAGACGAGTAGGTCATTAGGTTGATGGTGAAACGGAAAGGGATTGGAGGTTTCCATTTCAATATGCAACCACCCAATTTACATAGTAAGAAATTCATTAATTGAGATGATGCAGCTTAATATGCTAATATAAATATTATAAGGCTTCTATTATTCACACTATGACATTTTGAATCATTAAAAATATAGTACCTTTCAATAACCATACATGTTTTTTTTATTTTGAATATTTATAAGATTTTAAGTTACAAAGAATATAATGGGTTTTTATAATTATACAGGAGCTTTTATTATCTACATTATCATATTTAAATCACAAGAGTATAACAGATTTCAATAACTGTACATGGGATTTTATTATGAATATTAAATCTTAAATAACAAATAATCGAGTGAATTTTGATTATACTTGGACTTCATCACAACTACATTAACAATAGATCAATTATTTTGAAATTATGTAATGATTCATCATTTATAATTACATAAGAAAATAAGACAAAGCATAATTATTTCGACATTCCATCACATGATTTGACCTTAATAGGCTCTCTTAAAAGTTAACTGTTAACATATTTAATAGCGGCTGAACGAAAGGGTAGATAATGCTAATAAGCGATGACATATCATAAGACAAACTAAATTTACATTCTAACAAGAACTTGGGGTGGCTTAGGAAATTCATATCATTACGACTTACAGACGAATAAAGTATGTGAGAAAGTATAAACGATAGCTTGCGGACCAAATGATAATGTTTGAGAGGATGAGAGGCTTCATCAACTTGATAACGAAGAATATAGGCTCATCTGCACTTGTGACAAATGGCATGTGAGAAGTGGTTGGCAAGATACTATGGTTCCAATTTTCCAAAGGTTAACCCATAATTGAGCTTGCGCAACCAAACACAATCTGTGGGAGTCGGGGCCTCCACACTCTGCCGAGAAATGTACTTTAAGGATTCCAGTGACGAGAAAAGTATGATAAAGCAACCTTTGATTGATGAACGTTATCACTGGGACACATCGTGAGGGCTTTCAGGTTTGTATTAACACTGATTTATGTGGCCTTAATTAGTAATTAAGCCTAGCATAATGAAATAATTATATACAAGCAATCCCAAAAAGGGCCTGCAATTTACTTAAATAAGTTATCTAGCATATCAATAATAAAATCTAATAATTAAAATTCCCTTTTGTTTAACGCAAATCAATACGCTCAAGAAATTAGTTACTCAAAATATCATTAGATGGCGGGCTAACTATATAATGAATCATCACTTAAAAGTAAAGATCTGAATTTAATTTAATTACTCCTAAATTTATGTAATATTAATCCATAGTGTGAAATAATAGTTAATATTTTATTTGAAAAGATAATGGAAAGCATAATATAAATTAAATAAAGTGATTTAGGAATATTTTCAACTGGGCAAATTTTTATAGTTTTGTAAGAAAACTTACGTTTACGATTTAAATTCCTTAATGTCGGAATAGTAAAATAAGATAAGATCAATTCACCAGATTGAGTTATTAGCATATTAAAATGGGTATGACTTATGTAATATCAAATTAAAATTGCCGCATTTGAAAATAATAATACAAGAAGAGTGAAAACCTAGTAGATTAAATAGAATTGAGATATTGAAACGAAAGAAGAGTCATTGTTTAAGCAATTACATTTTGAAAATATAAAGATTGCAAAAGTGGAAATATTAAAAGAAACACATGCTTTAAATGGGCGAAATTTACATAATTAGAGGCTGACATTTATATTTTACAATTAAGGAGATTGTTTAGATGAAAGTTTTAGAGTTCATTTTGCAACAGGGAATTACCTTTCTTTCCGATGACTTGACAGCCGTATGCACACGTGTTGGTTCCATGTTTTAGGAAATATGATTAATTTAGCATTATTTTGATGAAATTGTGATTAAAGTCCATTCCTTATGTAATTTACAGTTCATTTTGGCAGTAGTTTGGACACGATGGCTTATGATTACATTGGCATTGGCTTGATTTCGGAGAGATCGGGGAAGCAAATTTTAATTCTACTCACTAACCATTTTAAAGTTATTAGTGATGTGGATTTCCTTAGCAACAGCATTTAGAAAATGAAAATGCAGACCTTTTAGCTAGCAAATTCGGTGGTATTTATACTTGTTTTAGATGCCTTTGGGTAATTCCTGGATGTAAGCTAACAGTTACAGTGACACAGCAGATTTTAAAGTATGAACGAGATCAAGTTCAAGATAGCTAGTCTTGGTCTATTTTGGGCTGAAAATAGACCTACGAGATCAATGTTAAGTAACGTGAGTTTTTAAAATAAACCTATGTTAAAATAAAAACAAATCTTTTCAGAATTTAACATAAGGTAAGTCTTTTATTTAATAAATTTGCATTACTCTTTCGAACTTTCTCTCAATTAAAATATACATGAATAAAACATATATGCAATATAATGCTTTTAATAAAAATTATTATGTTGATCTGTTACACACATATGCACGATTGTTTACCGTAATAGAAATTTATGATTTATATTTATATCAATTTTTAGATGAGAATAAAGCTTAATAAAGCATAAACAATCATGTGCATCAGTATACCTTCACTCCCTAGTGATTGTTTATTAAATGACTGAGTTTGAACCCATGTTTGAAGGGTTTCAAACATCACCAGAAAGTGAAGCCAAATGTGTGCAACAGATTTGAGTGCTTCATATTCCCACTGATATGGAAGCAAAAAAAAACAAATAAAAAAAGGATTCTACTTAGAATCAGTCCTTTTTTTAAGGTGACAAGAAAATGCACAGTTTGGGTCCCTCCGTCTTAACAGGATTTACGTGATCTGAACTCTATTATTAAACTGCCATTAGTAAAATAAACCACAATTATACTACCTAACTCTCATTGTCAACCTCTTTTGTAAAACTAATTAGCAACTGTATTTATAGATAATTAAGAAAAAAAACAAAGTAAAACGTAACCTTGGACACTATCATTGGGTCTACCTTCTTAACACACAACATTTTAATCAATATGGGGTCTCCTAGAATGCTCTGATTTTCTTTTTAAATGTCATATCTGGCAGTCTTATTGGATCATTCCGTCCATTTTGTCGGGCCTAGGTTATTATCTCCCGGGTCGGGTGGTACATACGGTTCGAGATGTAGATTATAATAACCTACAATTTCAAATATTTTTCTCTTAAGTTGGTCTTCTAAATCCAGCATCTCAATTCTATCCAGTATTGCAATTCTATCCAATATCTCAATTCGGTTACTAATTTTCTTTCGGGCACAATTCTTCCATGATGGGAGTTCACATCTCTTCCATGATGGGAGCTTGCGTTTCTTCCATGGTGGGAGCTTCTGCATGGAGGGAGTTGACCTGTCAGATTCATTGTAGCATCGATCATCACCCCATCTCCCAAGCTTAAAGCATCCATAATGAAGATCGCACATCACTATTGCTTTTCCATTTGTCTTTATGTCTTTTCCACTTACTACCATCCTCCCAGACATATACACCATGAATATCAATCTGAACTTTGATGACTAGGTTTAAAATTTGAATCACACTGTTAGAGATGCTAGCAACATCAGGACCATCATTAATAGATACTAAGTGGGCTGTCTTTTCTGCTTCCAGAATTTGGTTTTCCTGTGACTGTATAAACTTGTCCATATTGCCATTAGTTCCTTGACTGACCATTCGATCTGGCTCTCAGGCCTTTTCTACGGCAATATCTTCCTTGACTACTGTTTTGTCCACATCTACTAGATGGCAATGATCTTCCATCTCCCCCCTTTTATGTTAGAATCTGGGTGTGGTTCATCTTGGCTGCCTGATTCAAGTCTTGGTACCAGTCTGATTTGCTCCATCTCCCAACACAGATTCTCACTGGTCTGTTTCATCACACCTTGGGTTTCTTGGATGTCTTCCACATGTTCCCCTTGCATCCTGATTTGGCTTTTTATCTCATCCATTGTCTCTTCAGATTTTTGGACACGGTGACGTAGTTGGCCACATTCATCCTTTACTTCTATAATGGCTGTATTGGTTTCATCTACTCGTTGCATTGCGTTTATTCTCATTTCTTGAAATTCTTGGAAATATCTCCGGGACTCTTCCCTGGCCTCCTGGAACAAAGATTCCCTCACCTCTCTGGTTTCTTGGAGTAACAAGTCCCTAGCCTGTCTGGTTTCCTGGAGCATACTACGCATTAAGGCCAGTAGGCTCTGTCTGTCCTCTTCCACCCCTAATTTAGTCTGCTCGTTATTCGCCACTTCTTCTAGTTCTTTAAAAGTAATTTCCGAACTGAGATCTTCACTACCCAGACTATCATTATCATTCACAGATTCACTGCTTTCCTTCATATTAACAATTTTTTTCATCTGATTTAATTATTTATGATAACTAAATTTACTCCCTTTTCCTCAACCAAAACCCATGCCAAAGCTCAACCTCCTCCCAACTATTCTATTTCTACCATCACTACTTCTATAATGCCTCCTATTACTGCCAAAATATTTACACTCAACTATCTCTATCAAAACTAATACATATCAATAATAAAAATAACTATCAAAGATAAAGATAAAAAAAATTATTTTTACCGTGACTTTCCCTTGTCATATGATCCGTTTGCTTTCTTGCACCTGAAATGTACTAAAAAATCTTTTAATTTTCCTCTTATACAAGACATACAAAAACATGTGATACAATGACTCTCTTTCGCTCACTCACAAACATGATTATGGTTTTCTTGAGTGTTTACCGGTTGACAAAATTTATAAGTGTGTATAATACACGGGCGCCATGCCAACACAGTAAGCTTTCCACTCATAACTATCTTTGGTCTGCATGCAAATCGACAACTTTGATTGCTAACTTTATTATAGTTTACATACTTAATACGGATAAGTAGTCATAACAATCTTAGTATTAGACTTTTTGAAGGAAAAAAAAAATCAAAAACAACACATCAAAGTTTAGCAATAATATACATCATTATTTATCAGATTATTATCTTAATTAAAGCACTCTTCCATGCACCAATATGATTCAAAAGAGAAGTATTATTTGGATATCAGTGTTAAAGATGGTCATACAATAATCTATTCCTTCCAATTCTTCAAATCTATTATTCTGTCACACATATTGACCTCCACAAGACTATATGATAATCTATTCTATGTTTCTTGGACTCTTTATTGACATGATGGCATGTAGGCCATTGAAGCATATTGCCAACTACATCTGGCTGCTTGGCACTACATAAGGAAGGTCTTCACCTATCAATGGTTACTCTAAATGCACATGAGCCATTAAAGCATTACCAACTACATCTGGCTGCTTGACAACATATGATCCAGTTTACATTATTATTTACAATATTAGTATTACCAATACCAAATTTATTTTAAGGTCACATCTCATATTGTTCGGCTTATATTGTGTCTTTTAAGTCCGACAAGGAAAAATAATTTTAATACATATTTCACACTTCTTTGAAATAAAAAAGATTATTTTTACAGCTTAAATACTCTCCAGGGTGTTGCATGGTTTGGAAATATTATTGAGGCAGTACAATTTTGGGTTCAAACCCGAAAAAAAAATGTACATATATTTATTCATTAATATTTTGAACCAGAGGGAAAAAAAACATTATACATCATATCAATTGCTTTATAGGGTATTGCAGGGTGTACTAATTTCGAAATGTCCCATGGATGGGCGTACAAACCCGGGGAAAAAAAATACTCTGTACCAGTCAGAATTGTATGTTCGTTTAACAAGACTTAGCATCTAGGCAAAAGTACCTAGAGTTCAATCATATGCAAGATACACAGGTCAGGAATACTCATGAACTCCGCCCTATTGCCCATTCCCCAAATGTATAACATTACAAACAACACTTCTGATGATAGCAAACAACATTCTAACAATCCCCGGCCCAGAAGGGTCAGCACAGACACAAGAGATTTAATGATTAACTAAAGGATGATGCAATCCAAGAATGGATGTGCATGCATGAATTAATATAATGTCCAAAGAATAGATTATTAAATAAGAATTTATTAAAATAACATTAGTAATGAAATTAAATGAGTATGGGAGCAATGGGATATACAAACTTAAAACACATTATAACCTTGATTATATAAAGAATGCTCGATCTAGATTTCACTTCATGTTAATGTGGGCATTCCATGCAAACTTTAGTAACATAATTTGATGCTTGATGGATTTGCAACCACCAAATTTACATGGTAAGAAATTAATTAATTGAGACGATGCAGCTTAATATGCTAATATAAATATTATAGGGCTTCTATTATTCACGCTATGACATTTTGAATCATTAAAAATATAGTACCTTTCAATAACCATACATGTTTTTTTTATCCTGAATATTTATAAGATTTTAAGTTACAAAGAATACAATGGGTTTTTATAATTATACAGGAGCTTTTATTATCTACATTATCATATTTAAATCACAAGAGTATAACAGATTTCAATAACTGTACATGGGCTTTTATTATGAATATTAAATCTTAAATAACAAATAATCGAGTGAATTTTGATTATACTTAAACTTCATCAGAACTACATTAACAATAGATCAATTATTTTGAAATTATGTAATGATTCATCATTTATAATTATGTAAGAAAATAAGAAAAAAGCATAATTATTTCGACATTCTGTCACATGATTTGACCTTCATAGGCTCTCTTAAAAGTTAACTGTTAACGTATTTAATAGCGGTTGAACGAAAGGGTAGATAATGCTAATAAGCGATAACATATCATAAGACAAACTAAATTTACATTCTAACAAGAACTTGGGGTGGCTTAGGAAAATCATGTCATTACGACTTACAGGCGAATAAAGTATGTGAGAAAGTATAAACAATAGCTTGCAGACCAAATGATAACGTTTGAGAGGATGAGAGGCTTCATCAACTTGATAATGAAGAATATAGGCTCATCTGCACTTGTGACAGATGGCATCCGAGAAATGGTTCCGATTTTCCGAAGGTTAACCCATAATCGAGCTTGCATGACCAAACACAATCTGTGGGAGTCGGGGTCTCCACACTCCACTGAGAAATGTGCTTTAAGGATTCCAGTGATGAGAAAAGTATGATAAAGCAACCTTTGATTGATGAACATTATCACTGGGACGCATCGTGAGGGCTTTCAGGTTTGTATTAACACTGATTTATGTGGCCTTAATTAGTAATTAAGCCTAGAGTAATGAAATAATTATATACAAGCAATCCCAAAAAGGGCCTTCAATTTACTTAAAGAAGTTATCTAGCATATCAATAATAAAATCTAATAATTAAAATTCCCTTTTGTTTAACACAAATCAATACGCTCCAGAAATTAGTTACTCAAAATATCGTTAGATGGCAGGCTAACTATATAATGAATCATCACTTAAAAGTAAAGATCTGAATTTAATTTAATTACTCCTAAATTTATGTAATATTAATCCATAGCATGAAATAATAGTTAATATTTTATTTGGAAAGATAATGGAAAGCATAATATAAATTAAATAAAATGATTTAGGAATATTTTCAACCGGGCGAATTTTTATAGTTTTGTAAGAAAACTTACGGTTACGATTTAAATTCCTTAATGTCAGAATAGTAAAATAAGATAAGATCAATTCGCCAGATTGAGTTATTAGCATATTAAAATGGGTATGACTTACATAATATCAAATTAAAATTGCCGCATTTGAAAATAATAATACAAGAAGAGTGAAAACCTAGTAGATTAAATAGAATTGAGATATTGAAATGAAAGAAGAGTCATTGTTTAAGCAATTACATTTTGAAAATATAAAGATTGCAAAAGTGGAAATATTAAAAGAAACACATGCTTTAAATGGGCGAAATTTACATAATTAGAGGCTGCCATTTATATTTTACAATTAAGGAGATTGTTTAGATGAAAGTTTTAGAGTTCATTTTGTGGCAGGAAATTACCTTTCTTTCCGATGACTTGATGGCCATACGCACACGTGTTGGTTCCATGTTTTAGGAAATATGATTAATTTAGCATTATTTTGATGAAATTGTGATTAAAGTCCGTTCCTTATGTAATTTACAGTTCATTTTGGCAGTAGTTTGGACATGATGGCTTATGATTACATTGGAATTGGCTTGATTTCGGAGAGATCGGGGAAGCAAATTTTAACTCTACTCACTAACCATTTTAAAGTTATTAGTGACGTGGATTTCCTTAGCAACAGTGTTTAGAAAATGAAAATGCAGACCTTTTAGCTAGCAAATTCGGTGGTATTTATACTTGTTTTAGATGCCTTTGGGTAATTCCCGGATGTAAGTTAACAGTTACAGTGACACAGAAGATTTTAAAGTATGAACAAGATCAAGTTCAAGATAACTAGTCTTGGTCTATTTTGGGCTGAAAATAGACCTGCGGGATCAATGTTAAGTAAAGTGAGTTTTTAAAATAAACCTATGTTAAAATAAAAACAAATCTTTTTTGAATTTAACATAAGGTAAGTCTTTTATTTAATAAATTTGCATTACTCTTTCAAACTTTCTCTCAATTAAAATATACATGAATAAAACATATATGCAATATAATGCTTTTAATAAAAATTATTATGTTGATCTCTTACACACACACATACGCACGACTAATAGAAATTTATGATTTATATTTATATCAATTTTTAGATGAGAATAAAGCTTAAGAAAGGATAAACAATCCATATGCATCGGTATACCTTCACTCCCTAGTGATTGTTTATTATATGACTGAGTTTGAACCCATGTTTGAAGGGTTTCAAACATCACCATAAAGTGAAGCCAAATGTGTGCAACAGATTTGAGTGCTTCAATATCTGTTCATGCTGAACCAGCACTCATCAGTTTGTCCAGATTATCATCTCTCACACACATATATAATCAGAACTCAGCTTATATTAAGAGAGCAAATCTTCGTACTTTAATGGACAGGCTTTAATCTATTTCAACCTCCAACTCTTCATCCATCCATACCATTGAAAATCTGATGATGGAAAGCCTAAATTCCATGCTGGTGCCAATAGTGTTGCCATGCCTATATTGACCTCAAGTCACTCTGACAAGGATGCAGGTTTAATGTGTAATATTTGAAATACAGGCACTCTTCATATACCTGAAGCCTAATTGTAAAATAAATGGATATGGTCCTGTACATGAGGGGTCAGAGTGATTTGAGGTCAACAAGGGCATGACAACAATATTGGCATCAACATGGGATTTGGGCTTTTTATCACCAGATTTTCAATGGTATTGATGGCTAAAGAGTTGGAGGTTGAAGTAGATTGAAGCTTGTCCATTAAAGTATGAAGATTTACTATCTTAATATAAACTGAGCAGTGATTATATATATATATATATGTGTGTGTGTGTGCGTGTGTGAGAGAGAGAGAGAGTGCTGGTTCAGCACGAAATACATATATTGGTGATTATTAATATTTTCTACATGTGTGTCATCATGTGTATTAGTGATATGAGATAGTATGAGTAGTTGAAAGGTGCTTGAAAGTCTGACTTCAAACCTCTATATTGTACAATTAAGCTCCAGGTATATGAAGAGTGCCTGTATTTCAAATACTTCTTGTTATCATAGTTTAATGTGTTGTAATATCTCTGTTGAGAGAACTATTCTACTTTATACTATTTTATTTATTTTGTAGAATTATACAAAACATATTATTTTGGTACATTTCATGCTGTATCTATTATAAATATTTTTCGAAGTCATCGAACATTAGCTGTTGTACACTTATATTAATATAAAGATATTTTTTATATTTATTGTAGAAAATTTTGCTCAGATTCGTTTTGTAATAAATAAAAAAAGTCTGATTGTATTATAATCAATAACTTTTTATATATTTTTAATCTATTTTATTACTATTATTAATGTTTTTTATTAAACTCCTAATTCAATATGTTTTTGTGTATAAATTTATATGATTCTATTATTCACTTGTTGTCTAAATAAATGAGGGCTCTCCAAAATGGATAGGGTCGATATGACATTGACGAGGGATGATTTGGACAAAGGGGTTGATAGAAAAAGTAAATTAAAAATCACTATTATAATAAATAACTAAATTTTAACGATTAAATTTGACAAATAATTTGATGCTATTATATATATATATATATAATTATATATATAATATACAAATAATTTGATGCTATTATATATATATATATCATCAACCATTATCAATCCACTGCAGGATGAAGATCTCTCCAAGTTCAATCCATCTTTTCCTATCTTTAGCTTCTCTTCTCCACATCCCCTTTGCATACTTTCTTATTTCATCCATCCAACTCACATGTGATCTCTTTCTGGGTCTTTTACAATCTCTTGGAATCCAGTTTAAATTTTCAATTGTCCATCTAATATCATCTCTTCTAGCAATATGTCCAGACCAACTCCACTTCAGTCTTTTAATTTTTTCAATGAGGTCAATAACACCTGTTTGTTCTCTTACCCATACATTGCGTTTCCAATCTCTTCTTGTTACTCCCATCATGCATCTCTCCATACTTCTTTGAGTGGTCTGAAGTCTCTGTATTGCTCTTCTATTAAGTGTCCAAGTCTCAGATCCATAAGTAAGAACTGGCAAAACACATTTATTAAAAACCTTCCTTTTCAATCACATAGGCATATTTCCTTTTAGTATCAAGTTATTTCTACCAAAAGCACTCCAACCAAGTTTAATTCTATGATTAATTTCATCCATTATGTTTCCATCTGTATTAATAATCTGACCAAGGTATATGTAACTGTTAATTTCTTCTAACTCATCATAATCAATCTTTATTTTCATATTTTGAGAAAATCTATTAATCATTACTTTAGTCTTTTTAACATTTATCTTTAGTCCTACTTTCCTACTTTCAAACTCCTGCAACATTTCCTGTAGCTCCAAAGCATTATTTGCAAAAACAACTACATCATCTGCAAAATCTAAATGACTTAAATAATCTCCATTTACTTTCACTCCTTTAGCTTCCCATTTTAATCCACAAAATACTTCTTGCAGCACTGCTGTAAAAAGTTTTGGAGATATGGAGTCACCTTGTCTTACACCTTTGTCAATGTTGATTTTCCTATTATCATTATGTAATCTAAGGAACCGAGCAGGGCAAATTCCTAATGTCCATTCCATACGTTCTTGTCGTTGCAGCTGTTATTACTATGTGATTATTCATATAGTATACTGTAATGGTCAGAATCGTCTATCTCACTAACACACTGCATAATTCAAACCCAGACACTAAACTGAACATTCTAGGATGGGTTGCCTTCTAGATATACTAAGATCGAATCTAAAGTCCAAATTTCACAGCGCCACCTGCGTGATAACGCATCTGATGCTACAACTAGTATAACCTTTTACCGGTGCCTGGTGGTCAGGGAGAAACAAAAGACTCTATACTAAGATAAGTTTGGGTGGCTAATTAACGTCTATGGATTTACATAAGAAATGCAGAAAATATATATATATAGACCGAGACAGTGATAGGAATCAAATAAAATAAGAGATAAAATTTAGTTTAAAATAATTTCACACAATTTATTTAGATAAATATATATATAACGCCACTGTCTGCTTATATGAGACAGGGACGCATATTAAATAATTGTTGGCATTTATATTTCAGCAATGACAAAAGATTTTAAAACAGAGTGATATATTCTATTCCTCTGGCTAATAGCATTACGATAATGTGCTTGACGAGATAGGAATATGTGCGAGGTGCTTTGAGTAAATAGACAAGTTTAAGAAAAATATTTGAAATTAAATGTTCTAAAATATTTATTGACTTCGAGAATAGTAACGGACTAAAGCTTACTAAGCAAACGTGGGAATGTGATCAAAGCATTTATTTGAGAATAATAATAATTGGTTTGTATTGGGGGTCAGTATTGCTGACAGTGAATTTATAAAGTTGGAGGGTGTGACTCGTTTAAGTCACGGATGCTTTGTAAAATAAATATAAAATGAAACAATATTGAAAATCCGGAATAATTACGGAGGGCATCTCGCCGCTAACCCGTAGGAAAGTATTTTGACAAAACAGCCGAAACTTAGCGACTGTGTGACGATTGCGTTTAATTCCCAGGGGTGTCATTTGTGAACACCCTCTGCCTGGAAATTTGCAATGAGCGAAAGAACGGACTTTGCCGTGTAAAGAATCCTTGGAAAATAAAAACAAAGCAGTCTCAACAACCAATTCATGTACCAGCAATACGAGACTAGTGTATATAAAAACATACTAAATGGGTTTTACTTGTATTAAGAGAAATGCCCAATCAACTTCCCTGAAATTCATTTAAAAGGGTCCGCACATTCTCAACATCAATGATGAACTTTATAACTAAAATAGAATATGGTAATTAAAATAAGAAAATGCATGCTTGCGGGTTTGAAAAGTAAGTATAGATTTATATACGCAATCATGCATTTGGGAACACATTTAATCATTGACTTCGCACATACTCTTATATTAGATTAAAATCAATAACATGTAGATTTTAAACTATGTGATTATGTTACATTAAAGAAAAGAATCGCCCTCAAACGAGTGATTTGCAAGACAATAAAATTGGAAAATTATAAATTTAAAATATGCCTTAATAGCGGCGTCTTATTTTCAATAGAGGGAATAGTTCACTCGGTCAAAGACGATTCTGACACATTATCATAATAAAATAAAAGAAAGCTTTATAAATAGAAAATATTAACCCAAGGATAGAGAGCAAAATGTTAAGCATATTTAAACACACAAAATAAATACACAATGAAGTTGTGAAATATAAGAAAACATTGTTAAATAGCTATAGCATGTTAGTTAGTGATCACAAGAGCTCTTGGGTTAATTTAGGTTACCTCTGGAGAAGCATTTGCAGGTAGATGTTTGGCAGGTTTTATAATTCAGCAGCAAAATCTGGAATGTTCATATTTGGCAGTGGCAGCAGCAGTTCTGGGATCCGTGTGATAATTTTTTGATGGTATGGAGCAGCGGCTGGCTATTCCGAGGGGACATAGCCATCTTAAACGCCTCTACTCGGACATGTCAAGGTTAGCAAATTATTAGAATTTTAGACAACTCAGAAACCTTTAGTCAACTCAGAATTCTTTAAAAGCTTAGACTTCTTTAAAAGCTTAGAAAAGCTTAGAATGGAGAACAAAAGAAAAACATCCTTTTATAGTAAAATTTAACAATAGATTTGTCCTGGGGCGTACAAAATTATTGGACTTATCTGCTGTAATTAAATCTATCCGAATGTCTAAAGGAATTCAACATTAATTAATTTCTTTTGTTAACTTCCCGTCGACATTCGAATTACAAACTAGATTTAATTAAAATTGCTGCTACTAATTAAAGAAAACTTAAGTGGACAGCTGCTGTTTTTAGATAACTTATATAATTAAACTATTGTCCCTCATTTATTTTAACAGAAATATTTGGGATGATTTTTATAAATAAAACGAAAATTATTTTATTTTAAATTGTAATATTTGAATCTATCTACTAAACGAATATTTACTAAATGAATTTTATTTTAAATCAAAATATATTACGACGGTAATATATTTGTAAATAGATCCAAACAAAATAACTAACAATTTATAATTTTGATATGTTTTAAAATGGATATCATAGTGTGTGCGCAATTACAACTTATATAACTTACTTTTTAATAAATGTAAATTATGTGAACAAATACATAATTCCTAATATTTTATTTGGGAATAAGTTATATATATAATACGAGCATTGTGCTCGTGGTTTAAAATTAGGCGGGATTTTCGGTATATAAGTGTATTGCAGACATACTACGATAGATTGGGGTTCAAACTAAGGTATGAGGGTAGGAAGTAGGTGAGAAAAGGTGAAACGAAGATCTGCAAAGCAGACCTTACTGTTTCAATACGAACTTGGATGGGCTGCTCACCAACACGCACAAGCCAGCATGGTAGGTTTATTGGCTTTTTACCTCCGAGTTTAAGAATTTTTTTCCCCCAATATATACAATCATGACAGACAAATATATATATTTTCCATTAATTGTATTTTATGTTTGATGTAAAAAAATACAAATAATCGAAACTTCTCATTTGAAAGTAGTTTATTCAAGGTTAAAATTTATAATGGTGTCTTCATTTTTTAATGTTTTTTTTTTTTACATGTGAGTGGGGGGGGGGGAGCGTTTGAAGTAGAAGGAATCGATATAAAAGGAAAAATTCTTGAATAGATTACTTGTCAAAAAAGTTTAGGGACTCTTGAAATAAATATATATTATATTTTTATTATAATGATTATCATTATTATTGTCTTTCTATCTTATTATATATTTTTACTTAACTTACTCTGTTTATTTGGCTGCCTGCTTATAAAATCTTGTAGTTCAATTTTCATCCATTTCCCAAATGACATTTTTTGTGAGTTTCAAATAATTTTAGCAACAAAAAAAAAAATAGTGAAAAAATTAAATTTTAGTTTGTAGAGGATGCGATGCGATGCATTATGCTTTCTCCTTTATCGGAATCAGGAATCTCTCAGTTAGCCCAGAGAAACCTGTTTGCCACCTTACTTTCCTATTTCCAACCCAAAGTTTTACCCATATTCATCTCTATCCTGCTCTATCCCAATACTCTTTGCAATATTGCCATCTAGTGGTATTAAATTGTATTTAAATTTCCTCATAAAATTAAAAAATTGAAAATATATATATATAAAGATTTTAAGGAAATGCTTTTAATCACATAAATGCAATAAAAAAAAATTAAATGCACTAAAGAATAAACTTTTTATTTTTAGTTTTCACAATATTTTTGATATTATATAACCAAAATAAAAATGTGAAGTAGTCGTATTTTGCTTATATTATATCATGAATACTGTGAAAACTGAAGTGAATATGTTTTTTTTTACTTTTTACTTTTTAATACATTATACATTTCTTTAGAAAATGTATTTTTTTTTATTCCTACAGTTGCAAGTGACTATTAGTCTGATATCATGAAAGCAAAGCTCAAGTAAAATAATATATTCATAATCTTTAATTAGTCATTTACTAATATTATAAAAGGGATTAATTTGTTAATATTGTCAAGAACATCATGTATTTGCATTTATGGAGTCATTATTTTATCCTTTTCTGGACGTAGTCAAACTCGTCAACAATTGGTATTTTCCATTTCGACTTGTACAAGAACACCCATGTATTGTCTTCTGCAACATATTAAAGTTAAAATGGAACACTTTTGTATTACAGCCAAAAAGTCATTATAATGACTTACTTTATTTTTTTTCAAACACGAATGATAACGTTAAATGTTTATCTTCAATAATAATATATTTCTATTCACCGTTGGCAATTAAACTAATAATCAACAAAAACCGAGATTTTTTGACAAATAAATAGCACTAATTGTTGTCTTTATAAATTAATGTAATAAACATAGACTCTTGTAAAGACGATTAAATATTTTTGTTTATTAAAACAAATATTCAATGTATTAACAATATATACAACTGTTACACTTCGTTAGATATTATTGGCTGAGGTATAATGTCCGATTTCCATGCAAATATTCAAGAAAAAAATGTCAGGCTCCTTCTACATTTACACAGCACTTCCAGATATACCGTAACAGCTTGCCTTGTGTGTAAGTATGGTAACATTTCCAGTTGTTTGTGGCAGCTTGCTTTGGGTCTGCTTAATTTTTAACAGCTGCTAGTTCTAGTGTGGACTTGTCTCTCTGATTTTGCTATATAATGGACAAAGTGTGAACTGTCGTTCAGCTCTGACAGTAAATTGTCGTTGTTTGTTTTTATTTCCAAATGCACTACCTATTTATAGCTAGAACTCCTTCCATAATGAGCAATCGTAGTTACTGCGCATCATCATCTATTGGCCTTCTTCTTTTATTGCATATATCTTATCTAATCCTATATCCATAAGCCTGTAATGATGAATGTTCAACCCATCAAGATAAGATGGAATCTGAACAAGATATAAAAAGAAGTATTAATAACTTGAATACATGATCTAATGTGAGCATTAGAGTTTTCCATAATTACCTTTGATTATAGTTGTCTCTTTGCATTTGTTATTTTTCTTTGATTAATAACGTTTATTCTGTGATTACTCCTTGACTTTTTTTTATTAAACTCATTGCAATTGAGTTCTTGGCTCTTTTACTGAAGGTTTTTTTTCACTTTGCTAGATGATATTATCCTTAATAAAAAAAATTTGTATGCTATCTGACATTTCTGGTTCAGCTTCTAATAAAAATTTATATTTGGTAATTGCTAATACAGTCTATACTATTAATGTTAATGTTATTATTAGTATATTGTTATTATTGTTGCTGTTATTAAATATATTACCATTAACTGAGATCTCTGATTACCATATAAAAAACTTTATGTAGTTTCTAATAGATTACACATGACATAATCAAAATAAAGCATTTTAATCTGGTCATTTGATATTTATATGAGAGTTCAAGACTAATTTTATTAAATCTCTAATTATTTATTTCTTTTTTTTCTTCCATGAAATGTTCATGTTTTTATTAAAATTACAATTTGAAAGCGTCAATCCTTTTTTAATTTTTTTATATATACAACTTTCACGTCCATAAAAAGTTATAAAACACGTTATAGCTTGAAGAATGCTGAACTTACTTTCATCACCATTATCAATCCACTGAAGGATGAAGGTCTCTCCAAGTTCAGTCCATCTTCTCCTATCTTTAGCTTCTCTTCTCCACATCACCCCTGCACACTTTTTTATTTCATCAATCCATCTCACATGTGGTGTCTTACTGGATCTTTTACAATCTCTTGGAATCCAATTTCAGATTTCAATTGTCCATCTATCATCATCTCTTCTGGCTATATATCCAGCCCAACTCCACTTCAGTCTTTTAATTTTTTCAATGAGGTCAATAACACCTGTTTGTTCTCTTACCCATATATTGCATTTTTCGATCTCTTCTTGTTACTCCTAACATGGATCTCTCCATACTTCTTTGAGTGGTCTGAAGTCTCTGTATTGCTCTTCTATTAAGTGTCCAAGTCTCAGATCCATAAGTAAGAACTGGTAAAACACATTTATTAAAAACCTTCCTTTTCAAACACATAGGCATATTTCCTTTTAGTATCAAGTTATTTCTACCAAAAGCACTCCAACCAAGTTTAATTCTATGATTAATTTCATCCATTATGTTTCTATCTGTATTAATAATCTGACCAAGGTATTTGTAGCTGTTAACTTCTTCTAACTCATCATAATCAATCTTTATTTTCATATTTTGAGAAAATCCATTGAACATTACTTTAGACTTTTTAACATTTATCTTTAGTCCTACTTTCATCTGATAACTCCTGCAACATTTCCTGTAGCTCTAAAGCATTATTTGCAAAAACAACTACATCATCTGCAAAATCTAAATGATTTAAATAATCTCCATTTACTTTCACTCCTTTAATTTCCCATTTTAATCCACAAAATACTTCTTGCAGCACTGCTGTAAAAAGTTTTGGAGATATGGAGTCACCCTGTCTTACATCCTTCTCAATGTTGACTTTTCTAGTATCCTTATGTAATCTAATTTTTGCAGTTGCATTTTTATAAATATTCTTTAAAATATGACAATATCCTGGATCTATACCTTGATGATCCAATGCTTTAATCACTGAAGAAATGTTTATAGAATCAAATGCCTTTTCATAATCTACAAATCCAAAGCATAATGGCAACTCATATTCATTTGTCCTTTCTATAACTTCTCTCAATACCTGGATATGATCTACTGTACTAAAACCACTTTTAAATCCAGCTTGTTCTCTTGGTTAGTGGAAATCCAATGTTCTCTGTAGACGAGTTGTAATTATCTTGATAAAAATTTTGTATAAAACTGATAAAAGACTGATAGGTCTGTAATTTCTAATATCTTCTTTATCATCTTTTTTAAATATTAATATTAATCCTGCATTCTTCCAATCATCTGGTACATCTTTATCATTTAGACATTTGGTATATAACTTTGCTAAAAAAAATTATATTTCTTCACCTGCTTCTTTAAATATATCAATTATAATGCTATCATTACCTGTAGCCTTTCCTTTCTTCATAAATTTACTTGCATGTCTCAATTCTTAATTTAAAATTCTGGGTAATTTGAAAGATATAATAGATATAGGTGGTACTTGTTCTTTATTACTATATAATTCTTGATAGAAGTCTTCTACCCATTTCATGATGTCATATCTCTTTTTAGTAATAATTTCATCTTTTTTTCTTATTACAGATATAAATTTCCTACCAATACCAAAATATTGTTTTACACTTATGAGACTTTTATTCTCTTCTACAGCTTTCCTTGATAGTACACAGTTATAATTTCTTATATCATTTTCAACTAGAAATAGAAATTTTATTGGTTAATTGCGGGTTTTTTTATCAGCTATCTTTATTTCAGTTTTTAAAAGTGTATCAGTTATTTTCGTATTAATTCCATTCAAATCAGAATCATATTCAAAATCAACTAATACTTGAAACCGATTTGTAAGTTCCAATTTAAATTCATTAGAATGTTTCTGAAGATTACGAATATCAACTGTAAACATTGTTTTTCTTAATAATTTGTGTCTCTCTCAACTGTAAACATTGTTTTTCTTAATAATTGTTGTCTCTCTAGTTTTGCATTAGCACATATCTTACATCTTACTAATCGATGATCACTTCTTGTGTTAAATTTATTAAGAACATTACAATCTTGAAATATTTATTTTCTGTTAGACAAAATTTGATCCAATACTGCTGTATCTTTATTTGGATGCTTCTATGTCCATTTCCTTTTAACATTTTCCTCAAAAAAAGAATTCATAATATAAAGTTTTTCTTTTTCTGCAAACTCCACAAGTTTATGTCCTCTCTCATTTCTCTTATCCTAACCAAAATTAGTTACAGCACTTTTATCTTTCATTTGTTTACCAATTCTAGCATTAAAGTCCCCCATAACAATTTTAAAATGTTGTTTAGTCTGATCAAAAGCCTTTTTTACATTCATATAAAAATCTACTACTTCATCAATATGAGAACTTGTTGGGGCATAAACTTGAATTATCTGCATTTGGTATCTGCTATTAGGTTGTATAACTAATCGTGCCACTGTACCCGATATGCCATCAATTTTCACAATGCTGTTCTTCCACTTTTTATTTATAATGAATCCTACTCCACTTGTATTTCCAATATTTGTGCCTTTATAGTAGAGTACATGACCACTTTTTAAATCAATTGTCTCTTCATCTTTTCTTCTAACTTCACAAAGTACAACAATGTCCCATTTAATATAAGACAGTTCTGCTTTTAACTCTTGCAAACTTCCTTCACTTGAAAGTGATCTGCAGTTGTAAGTACCTAAATAAAAAGTCATCATCAAATGGCAGCCTGAGTCCACAATCAGGGGATTCTTAGCACCCTCCACCTTTGGCCATCAACTGCTGCCTTGGTTGGTGACTTTACAGCCTCCTGGGAATAAGGGCCATGATTTATTTTTGTCTGTCATGATTGTATATATCCATTGGAAAAATATTTATCATTTATACATACATTCATTCTGCCTTATCAGGCAACTAAAAAAAAAGACTATGGTGTTTCTTGATCTTAAATCAGAGGTAAAAAGCTAATAAACTCACCAACCTGGCTAATATGTGTTGGTGAGCAGCCCATCCTTGTTCATATACTATATGAATAATCACATAGTAATAACAGCTGCAATGACAAGAACATATGGAGTGGACATTTATGAATTTTCCCAGCTCGGTTCCTTTAAGACCTCCAAGAGGAATCAAAGGTCTCTTTTCAGTTAATAACAAACTCCTTTCTGCAGCTCAGTTTATTATATATATATATATTAGAAACCAGTTTATACTTACATAATCCTAATATAGATAACAATCAAGAATTTCAAACTGATGTCAAGGTAATCACCGTTTAGTAATAGAGGTGGAATCCCTCTACATATATGTGGTTCTGATATTTAGATGTAAAACTGAAAAGTAGTAGAGAGGCTTCAGATCAATGCATAGAAGCATAAAGAAGAATATACCAATAAGAGATTAAAAGTGAATTAAATGAGTTGAAATAACAAACAGATATCACTAATATTATTGAAAGAATTAAGATACTAATAGAAACTAAATTGGACGTATTTCTAAAAGAGATGAGAATAGTTGAATTGTTAATGTTTTGAAGTGGATTTAAAAAATTATAAAAAAAAATCTAGAAAAAGAATGTCATGTGCTGTAAATAGATCAAATAAGGAATATTACTGAAGTGGTGTAAAAAGCTGTGAATACTTAAACTGGGTTAAACTAATAAAAACGTTCATCTTATAGTGGACTGAATGACAGTGATAGAAAATAATAATTATGAAATAATTGTTGTATCATCAACTATTTAATTTTCAAACTTATTTAGTCTAATAAAATATCTATAACAATACTAAATTAGTATCACAGTCAAATTTTGTTTACATAATATACAACAAATTTGACTCTTAGTTTAGTTACAAATTTTTATTTGCCTGGATAATACTGACCATTTAAAATTTGTTTATTTAGTTTATTTTTTAAGATTTGTTTCCAGGCAGTTAACTATATCAAGTTTGTTTGACTTCTAATCACAAGTAGATTTCTTAATTTTTCAACCAACATTTCAGAATGTAAGACCCTAAGTCTCTATAAATTTTTATAGGCGATAGAAATAAATAATGTTAACAGATTATGCATTTTTACATATTCAAATGCTTATTTGATAGTAAGGTTATTTTGGAGTGACTTGGATTATAGGGTGTGCCTGTCAATTAATATTAAGTGATACAAAGATTTTAATTAATTACTGCTAAATTTACATTCAAATTTTAATAACCAATAAAATTGAGTTTTTAGGTTTGATGTGATACTAATTGCTTCATCGGGGTTTTATTGACAAATGAATCCTGCGATTGTTTAGTTAATATTTCCATCAAATGTTGCCATATATAGATAGATAGATAGATAGATAGATAGATAGATAGATAGATAGATCGATAGATAGATAGATAGATAGATAGAGAGAGAGAGAGAGAGAGAGGGGGGTGTAAATAAATAATGCTAGTAGATTGCAATAGATTACATATTTAGCTGGTAATCGATTAATTAATAGGTTTTGTCTTGTCAATTAATATTAAATCAACACAAAAAAGGCATTAGTTAAATTACTGCCAAAATTGACTATACTGAGTATTTTAAGTTTATTTAAATAAAAACTAGGTTACTGTGGTTAATGTGAACTCAACTAGTCTCTCAAGAACCTAATGACATACATGTCCTGAGGGAGGTTAATTGATTTTTCGTCAAACACCGTATAAAATTTTTGTAATTTTTTTAAAGAGCACAGATAATTAACATTCATCGATTACATATTTATGCGATATTTAATTAATATTTATTCATATATATATATATACGATATTTAATTAATATTTATTCATATATATATATATACAGTTATTGTAATCATTCTCGCTACTGACAAAGATAATGCTACAGTTGTAAGGGATATTACTAATTACGATAATAAAATATAACTCTTTCTATCAGGCTAATTCAAAAAGTGACAAAATTCTAAACCGCTATAGCAAGAAAGTTACAAGCTTTATTCAGAAAAGTAGACTAATATCGTATTTCAGGAAAATTCCATATCCATATGGTCTACTAAAAAGCAGATGGACCATTTTTCATGTAGATTTATTGCTAGTTCTAGAAACTCTCTATGTCAAAACGTGACAAGATTTTTTTTCTCAACAATCTTAGCTCTTTGATATATAAATTACAGTTTTTGTCAGTAATTTTAAACTCACTGTGGAATTAATCAAGACTACAAAAATTGAAAACCTGGTAAAATACCCTATGATGAACTATTGTCTATTGTATTGAAACGATTAAATGGGAGTGATACTCCTTATATTAATAGTGTAATGGAACTTTTATAGTTCTGCATAATAAGATATTTTCATTACAACACTGAATTGTTCTAACAGAACCAAGGGAGGATTATGGGTTCATCATTATTACTTATGATCAACAACTACATCCACAAATTTTCATTTAAAATCATACTTTATTACATTGATACATTTCTCATATAATCACATGGTAAATCAATATTTCAAATATTCTGGACACACAATAATAACACATCCTCTTTAATTAAATTTGCAATAGAATTAGAAACGAGAAAGAGATTGTCATTCTTAGATATTTTTATGGTAAGGCTCACTGTTTGCATAAACAGAACTACAATCTATACCAACATCATATACATAGAAAAATACTTAATATGTAAATCCAATTACAAAAGAAACAAAAAAAGTATATTTAGACTATCGTTATGGAACAGAGTAAAAGTAGTTTATTCACAATTAGGAAAAAGAAAATCCCTTCACAAGGCAAATTTTTATAAAGAATAGTTATCTAATATTCATCATTAAAAAAATAAGTTATACTCAACTGTTATGTATTTATATGTACCGGAAACATCAGAAAAATTAAATAAAATTTGCGATCTCTAAAAGATCAGCAGAGTTTTCTAAAGTCATGGAACCTATAAGAAACATTAATCTCTCCAAAACCAAACAGAAAATGCTAAAAAACAAAATCTACATCTATGAAATGCTATGCAAATGTGGAAGCTCATATATTAGTAAAACCATCCAACCAACTGAAAAATAATTAAAAGGTCAGATAATGTTTAACGAGAAAAACAAGTGTTTTCGAATTAGAAGGTGGTGCATTTTTCAGTGAAAACTTGTTTGATTAGAACAAAGCAAAATTGTTGAACAGAGAAGAAAAATAAATAAAAAGCCATTTTAAAAGCTGCTAATACAAACTCTATAATTTAACCTATTTGAAACCACTCATTAATCTTGTTCTTAATAATATGGATAAAAGTCAGAAGAATCCTTATATATATAAATTTTCTAATGACTGTTACCTTTGGCAGAATAACCTAATTGGTTAGAACAACAACTTCAGTTCGTATTCATATTTCTACAGTTTCTAGGTTGGATTTCCATGCTAATTTTGTTATTGATAAGTCCAGAAACACTGGGAAATAAGAAAATAAACATATTTGAAATGTTACTTAATGTATTAAAATCTATATGCTATTATTAATAGTCAAATATAGTTAAAAAGCTTCAATTAAAAGATGTCATATGTTGGACTATTTCCGTCATTTCCTAGTGAATGTTGAATGTATAGAAAATTTTAAACTTTCTTTAAACTTTCAAATACAAACAACTTGTTAGTAATAACACACAAATAGACAATACAGGCTAATACAATCCGAGTAGTATTATTCTCCATTTTTCTTCAGGTATTGCTGGCCTATATGTACAGTGACAATATTTGCTTAGAAGTTGAACTCGCACCTTTAGATTCTTGAACATCGAATTTAAGGCAAACACTCTACCAACTGAGCTATTCTGTCAAAGGCAACATATAGTAGAAATTTGATATATTTATATATGAGGGTTGGTTCAAATTCTCCTCAGTTCTTCAATTTTTTTTTTTAGTAATGAGGCTAATTTTTTTTTTCCTAAGAGCAAGATTAATTAGAGGCTTCCTTACACTGTGTATTGCCACACTGGGTTGAGTTTTAAAATTATTTATCATTGTCATATGAGCAGCTTCCTTGAATTTCTTCTATGCATTTTTTCCTCTTTATCCAATATCTTTGTATTGTCCCATTTAAGCATATGGTCATTAGTACATACATGATCTGCTATGGTAGACACATCTGTTTTTTTCTATTTTAACCGTTAGTTTGCACTCCTTCAATTACTGTTCAACAGGGCAACAGGTCTCACCAATATATTTCCTTCCACATTTACATGGTATTTCATAGATGCAGTTTTTGTTCTTCAGCATGTCCGGTTTAGGCTTAATAGAAGTAAGCATTCCTCAAAGTGTGGTATTGCTTTGAAAAGCAGTTCTAATGTTATATTGACTGCAGATTTTCTTTAATTTGTCCGCTATTCCTGGTATGTATGGATACACTACCATACTAATAACTGTATTATCATTTGGTAAAGTTTAAAATTTTCTATACATTCAACATTCACTCATAAATGATGGAAATAGTTCAGCATATCACATCTTATATATACCATCATTACAAACCTTCAAACAAAAACTTAAATTAAGTTTGAATTTTTCTAAAGACATTTAACAGTTAATTTTAGATTACTGAAATAGTCCAATATCTAATTGCATGTAAAAAGCCATTATCACAAACGTGCAGATAAACCCATTAGTTACATTTTAGTATCTAGTACTAACCATTAATAAATAAAATATTTTCAATTGAAATTTATATATAACACTAATCATGTGATTTTTGTTAGTATTAATCTAAATATCAATCAAAATATTACTTTGAGAAACCTTTTTAAAAAGCAGTTTAAACAGCTAATTTTATGTGTGTGATTATTTGCTTAAATGTTGAATATTTCAAATATAACCGAAGCTAATGAATTTATAAAAAATAATCTTTATTTTATTTATTTATTATATATGTACTTTTGTTTTATTGGTTTGTGTTTGAATGGATTAATGTTTATTTTTTTAATTTATAAACCCAATGGACTCTGTATTCCTAGATATTATCCCGAAATATATATGTTTTTTCTTCAGTGTTTGTATGCATTTACTTATTTTATATTCAATTTTTATAACTTTGAATTGAGGCTTAATTGTTACTCTCATTTTCTATCGTCAATTTTTTACTCACTCTTTTTAGCATCTTTTGTAATTGTTGCTCAGAATGATTGTTATTATATAGTTTATTCAATCAAATATCAGTCCGTTATAACGCACCGTCGCAGTATTCTTACTATTTTATTGATTAATATCCTGTCTTTGTTAAGCAATTACAAGATGTATGGAAATATGCAAATTTTTTGCGAATCATCTCTGCTTATAAAAAATGAAGTTGATTATATTTATCCATTTTTATATTATTTCTTACCTCTTATAATTTTACTAGTATTGTTTTATACCTGGATTTTTATTGTTGCTAGAAATAAATCGATGCTATTTCCTACTGGGGAGAAAATCGTAATGAAAACTCGAAAATTCTCGCGTCTTCTGAAAGCGTTTCTTTTTCCCTTAGTTCTTGTTACTTCAGACTTAATCAAAACGATCACTGATATATTAATTCATGAAGATTGCTTATCCAATATTTACAGTTTATTTGCTGATGTATGTTGTTATGCAAATCTGTCATGGTCCCTAGGTTTTTATTTATACTGGAATGTAAAACTAAGAAATTCTCTGCTGACAAAACTTAGAAACTTTCTAAATACTAGAAAATAATTTTAAAAAGTGAAATAATTGTCAAGCGTTGTTAGCCGAGAGGTCAGCACATCCGCCTTGCAAGCAATCAGTTGTTTTCAGGCGGTTGTTGCGGGTTCGCCTCCCGGCCAATGCTATGACATATGAAAAAAAAGTGAAATAATTAAAGAAACAATAATAATTTAAATATATATGATAAAGACTTTAAACTCCTTCATTAATAAATTGAAAGATAACTGTTTTGTTTTACTGAACATAATTCATAGACTGAAATTACTTTGATTGTAGAAGATGTTATCCACTAATTGAAGCCCACAATCAGATGCGCTACAGATTGAAGAAGGAAGTTGGTAGTAACAAATAGTATCATACTTTTCATGAAACGACAATGTGACTGTGTTAGGTTTTATTAGGTGTCATCACACTCTTCCAGCCCTATAGTGATTAATTCTAATAACTACATATTGCTAATTCCAGTAGGTAACTAGATAGGAACTCTTTAAAGTGTTATAAATATATTATTTACTATAAATAGATGCAATAAATGTTTGATATTACTTTATTTATATCTCATTTATTTATTTTTTTGGCAATGAAATATATAAAGACAATATAAAATGGAATGCAATTCAATCTGTGAGTTCTGTCACATGACACATTTTAAGTGATTAACAAATAGATATTTTTAATATCTGCGACCAAGATTAAATTTTCTTATACATTTTTATTTAACGTGCTGAATTTCTATTGCTTGTTCCCATTTTTTAACAATATATTGATAACTTGTAGGAAAAGTCAAATGCATCTAGATAAAATGACAGATCATAGGTGCCATAAAATCAAGTTGAAATGGAGAACATACTTCTTATTAGCAATCAATAAATTAATTAAATAGTATATTATATAATAAGTATTCTTGATTTTAAAGTAGTACTGAATAAGGTTGACCACCATGGTCATTGAACACATGTAATATTCCTTTTTATTTTATTGAATTTGTATACTAATGTTTTTGTTAAATACCAAATTTTTTATAAGCATTCATAATAAACCCATACTTATTGCTTTATTAAACTTTCATTTAGCTTTCAACAATTTCTGCTGAATATTTCATTAATTTTTATTTGATATTTTCATTGTTCATTCCATAATTATCTAGCTCTATATCTTACCAACATCATTTTCTTTGATCCAGTATAAAAATGATAATGCTTCTGAAGATTATCTCTTTTAGTCATCCCCATATCCAGTAGTCTAATTTGGGATACTCTTCCAATAGCAAAGAATACTTGGCATTATCAATGCATGCAAATTTTACCAGAATTATGCTAAAGCCACATTTCAAGTATTACATATACGATTAGATGTAATTTTAATAAACATTAAGTTATACATATAGCATCATGAGAATCAGAGAATTTTGTTTCTTCTGCTCAAAAACTTTTTGACAAAGTCAATGGAATTATTTTTGCTTATTTTTCTATATATAATTTAAGACTGATTCTATAATGTAAATATATGTAGGCATTTGGTTAGTTTTATCCATTCATCGTTATATGATGTACTTTTAATTATTGTATATTATCTTTCAGCTTACCTTTTTCTCCATATTTTTATCTTTAATATCAAATCAAATACCTTTATTATTTGAATGTTTATTCTTGTAAATGTCTACAGTGGAACTGTGAAGTATGCTATATTTTATTATGGAAATGTGTATCTCATACAATACTTCAGATTAGGATATGTATTAATTAGTAAACAGTAAGTATCCAATAGTTTACAATACACATATATATGTATAATATGCATATATAAATTAAGACTATAGTATAAATTCCATTTTAAAAAGTATTAATAATATAGTTATTAAATTGAGAATATACATATATTTTAGTGATTGGGTGTTCACTCATGCATTCACTAAAGTAATAAAAATAAGAAACAAATTACCTACTATATTTTTATTTTTAAAATAAATTACATAGCAAAATATCTAGCATTCATTATTCTTAAATATGCCTTGGAAAATATTCTATTTTCCAATACCTTTTTTTCTCTTATAGAAACATAATAATGGTGTTGGTATCAAAAAATTAGGATTTCTTTAATTGTTTTAATATTTTTAAGTCAATATCAACTCTTAGTATGTGCTAATATTTTTTATAACTTTTAGCATTATGCTTAGATAATATTTTGCTATGCAAAATATTCCACATCAGATTTGGAAAGGATAATAAAGGAAAATAAAATGTATGTGTTTTCAATATAAATTGACAACATTTTATTATCATGTACTATGCTGAGATGGAAAAATGGCTGCTAACATACTGTAAAAATTATTTATAAATTTTACATGATTGCATATAGCTCTTAGAAAAAAATGGCACCTTAAATATTGTAAAAATTTTAATTTTTAATGTTATTTTTATTTGTTTATTTACATTTTTCTTTGGATAGTTAGATACAGCATAGTTTGCAGCTTCACTGCACATTGTTTTTTGTGTGGGTGTGATAGGGTTTAAATAACAAATTTTCTTATGAAAGAGCAATATATTCAGATAATGATTTACCATTTTTTACAATAATTATTATTACTATTTGAAAACAAATATATTATATATACTTAAGTCATATGTAATTAAAGGAGATTTAAACACAGAATTTCAAATGCCCTTCATTCATTCACTCTATCTAATATAACTGATACATATAAAACTACATATATGTGAAAAAGAAATATACATATAGGAGATCATTTATCTTTTTTACATATATGTGGTCATGTGTATCAGTTATATTGTATGGAGTGAATGACTGGAGACTGCTTGAAAGTCTGTGTTTAAATCCCTTTAATTAGATCTGACTTAAGTATATATACTATACTTGTATTCAAATATTTCATATTTAACCAGTGTTCAGCCCATTCATTTTCTGTGTATTTAAATGGACACATTAAAGTCCTACAAATGAGCACAAGAATGACTTAATGTCAACATTGATATGATAATAATACTGGCATTAGCAAAGGCTTTAAGCATTTTATAATTAGATTTTTAATGATATGTATGGCTGAAGACTTGGAAAGTGAAGAGGATTGAAGACTTTTTATTAAAGTTTGTAGATTTTCTATCTTAATATAAACTGAGCATTGGTTATGTGTGGAAGATGATAATCTAAGCCAACTGATGAGTACTTATTCAGCATAAAATATGTGTATTGGAGATAATTTACCTTTTTTGCATGTATATGATCATGTTAGATAGAGTGAATGACTGAAGGGTACTTGAAAGTCTGTGTTCAAATTTCCTTTAATTAAATAATTATCATTATAGTCTTAGTACTTTAATATGGAAGTTTCTTGAATGGTATTATAAATTGTGTTCCTTTTACATTAAATAAAATATATCAAAATCAGTATACTTTTTCAGTATGTAACTTATAGAATAGACACTAATACTTTATTTCAGAGCAATTTATTCCACCATTTGTCATCAAAAATAGTGGAAACAATTTACTCAACTATATTTCTTGATTTATTTTGTAGATAAGAAAAACTATGCACCTATTATTATAAACTGTTTATTAAAAAAATTACAAACATGCTTAAAAATGTGGAAATATATGTATACAATATTTTAGATAAATATATTGTATATATATACTTTAACCTAGATGTAAATAGAGGGGATTTGAACTCAGACTTTTAAGCTCCCTTTAGTCTTTTGCTCCATCTTATAAAACCAATACACATGATCACATATATGTGAAAAAGATTAATAATCTCTAATATATATTGTGCTAAACTAGCACTCATCAGTTGGTCCTGATCATCATCTTCCACACATAAATATAATAATTTCTTGGTAATATAGAAAATCTTTAAACCTTAATAGAGAGGCTCCAATCTTCTTCATTCTCCAACATTTCAGCCATCCAGATTATTAAAAATCTGATGATAATGTGTTCAAAACCCTTGTTTGCCAATTTTATTGTGTCATATTTATGTTGACATATATAAATATATTATAACATTTTCCATCTTGCTAGGCCTCTACACACAATATAAACAGTGCGCGAGTTGATCAAGTTATGCCAGAAAGAAGAAAATTTGTATTTCTATTTCTAAAAACATAACTATATTTTCTGATACAACTTGGCCTAGAATTGTTATTAATTGTGCTATTGATAAAATCAGCTTTTAATTTGTTTGATCTGGGTGCCAAGATTCATAAAGAATCTTCTGAAATCTATCACCAGCATGTCTCGCTAGTTGTAAATAAAAAATGAAAATATTTTTTTTTAAATTATCGGTATTAGATTTTAAGAATCGGTAATTCTATGTAAACTAGAATTATTTCCTGAATATTGTTATTCCTGGAACTTATTAAAACATATTGGCAAAGGTAAATTACATTTTTAAATCTTACTAAACTAATACTAGTAAATTTAATAATAAACACTAATAAATATTATTAATAATGCACAATGAAAAAAAAAAGTTGATAAAAGTAAAATCTCTTATTTTAACTAACTAAAATATTTAAAGATAAATTATGAATTAAATAAATTGGAGCGAACATGCACTAATCCAAATATGAATCAATTAATAAAAAAAACAATTACACAACTAAAAAAGCTCTTGGATAAATAAGAGTCTCTTGATCAATTAAAGTCTCTATCGGGGTCCTAATATACATATATTTTTATGAGTTGTTTGCAAATGCTTAAATTTATCACAATCAGGAATAATGAAGTCATAGCTTACCGATAAATTTAGTTAGAAGGTAGTAGATAACTATGCATAGATTTTTGGGTTAGAATGAACTCGGCCATAGGTTATTTATAAGTTGATCTTGTAGTCTATTCCGAAGGCTAGTTGCAGAGGCTTTTCTGTTGTCCATCTTCCATAACGATGTCAGCTAAAGCTCCAATCTACTCCTGCATGAAAGATTATTTCATCTTGAAGTTGTCTTGGATTGATAAAACCAAAACCAGCCAAAGGAAAATACAGACAAACAAGACGTTCTTCAAACCGGTCTCTGCCTTTTTATACTAGAGGCCAGTTTTTAGACTTCTGTGCATGCTATTATCATGGCATTTTTGTTTCATAATCTTGTACGGTCTTTACTCATTTTTCAGTTACAAAGTTCTCTTTTTTAGCAGATCTTTCAGCCATCTTTAATTAGCAAAAATATTTTTCTTTTAGCTTATCTTTTTACTTTTGGAATTCTTTTGTTCTCTCCAATTCTACTTTTATTTCCAATTATATAAAAAAAATACGAGAGGCAATTTTAACTTTCATTGTACATTTTTTTTAAAAAATAAATTATACTCAAAAAAAATCTAAATTTACCTTTATTTTTTCAGCTTTTACCAAATGCCAATATATCTGTACCATATATAAATAAATGGTACATACCACTGGGGCCAGGAGATGAGAATAAAATAGGGGTTTACATTAATTTTATTTTTAAGTTTTCTAAATTCATATTTGTGGTTTTTTTTTTTTTGTATTAGCATGCTGATATATTTTGTAGATTCATTCACAAGCAACATTCAGTTTTAACGCCCACTTTTAAGTCTAACACAGCAGGAATGCAAAATATTTCCACATTCATCTGTGTCCTTTCTGCTTAAGTGTAATAATAATGATAAGAAGCCCAAGTTATATGCACAAATGAGCATTGCTCATCATTTTGAGTCTTACAGGCTCATGGCAACTTGGTCCAACTTGACCCATCCTCTCCTTTATTGGGATCCCTGCTAGAAATAGACTGATGGGCATATAAAGATGGTATTATGTTATACACTGCATACACGGACTCGGGGCTATGCTTTTTCCCCTCTTCAGTAACTGCCTACCCGGTCAAATGCTTGTGACTTACGTCTACATCAGCCACGATTGTGGTTTTTTAGACATATTAAATATATATATATTTCTTTTTGTAAGTCATATTAAACAAATATTTTTATACTTGTACAATCAGGGTTTAATTAGTTAGTTAGTTTTTATAATTTTTTTTAAAAAAAAATACTATTTATTTTCCGGCTGTGAGTTTTTTGGGTCATCATTGTAACGTTCTTTATCATTACAACTTATCTCAGGTTGTGGTTGTTGAATCGAAGCCTGAGTTGGGTCACCATTATAATATTTTTCATCTTGCTAGGCCTCTATATGCAATATAAACTGCGTGCAAGTATGCCAAAAAGAAGAAAAATTGTATTTCTATTTCTAAAAACATAACTATATTTCCTGATCAACTTGGCCTAGAATTGTTATTAATTGTGTTATTGATGAAATCAGCTTTTAATTTGTTTGATCTGGGTGCCAGGATTCATAAAGAATCTGCTGAAATCTGTCACCAGCATGTCTCACAAGTTGTAAATAAAAAAAGAAAAGATTTTTTTTTAATTATCGGTATTAGATTTTAAGAATCAGTAATTCTACCAGACACTAGAATTATTTCCTGAATATTGTTATTTCTGGAACTTATTAAAACATATTGGCAAAGGTAAATTACATTTTTAAATCTTACTAAACTAATACTAATAAATTTAATAATAAACACTAATAAATATTATTAATAATGCACAATGAAAAAAAAAGTTGATAAAAGTAAAATCTCTTTTATTTTAACTAACTAAAATATTTAAAGATAAATTATGAATTAAATAAATTGGAGAGAACATGCACTAATCCAAATATGAATCAATTAATAAAAAAAACAATTTCGCAACTAAAAAAGTTCTTGGATAAATAAGAGTCTCTTGATCAATTAAAGTCTATTGGGATCCTAATATATGTATATTTTTACGAGTTGTTTGCAAACCCTTAAATTTGTCATAATCAGGAATAATGAAGTCATAGCTTACCATTAAATTTAGTTACAAGGTAGTAGATAATTACGCATAGTTTTTTGGGTTAGAATGAGCTTGGCCATAGGTTGGTTATAAGTTGATCTTGGAGTCTATTCTGAAGGCTAGTCACAGAGTCTTTTCTGTTGTCCATCTTCCATAATGATTTCAGCTAAACCTCCGGTCTACTCCCACATGAAGGATTATTCATCATGAAGTGGTCTTGGATTGAATAATCCAAAACCAGCCAAAGGAAAAAACAGACAAACAAGACGTTGTTCAAATCGATCTCTGCCTTTTTATACTAGAGGCCCAGTTTTCAGACTTATGCACATGCTATTATCATGGCATTTTTGTTTCATAATCTTGTATGGTCTTTACTCATTTTTCAGTTACAAAGTTCTCTTTTTCTAGCAAATCTTTCGGCCATATTTAATTAGCAAAAATATTTTTCTTTTAGTTTATTTTTTTACTTTTGGAATTCTTTTGCTCTCTCCAATTCTACTTTTATTTCCAATTACATAAAAAAAATGTGAAAGACAATTTTAACTTTTATTGTACGTTTTTTTAAAAAAATTAATTATACTCAAAAAAAATCTAAATTTACCTTTATTTTTTCAGCTTTCACCAAATGCCAATATATCTGTACTATATATAAATAAACGGTACAATATATATATATATAGTGCAAATGTATTTGTCACAGTCATTTTAAGCTGAGCTTAAAATTTGGCTAGTTTAAAAAAATTTAAATTTATAATGGTTTATATTATTTTATATTGATTTTATAAGTAGAATAGGTTTAAACTCACTAAATAGGAAATTGGCAAAGAGATTTTAAATATTTTAAGTTTTAATATAATTTAAATAAAAAAAAAACAATATATCATTTAAAAGAAAATTAAGTAATATTTATTATATTTAACTATACAATAATATTGTAATATTTATTATATATTATATAATGTATTTAATGTGTTTTAAATAATTATTTAAGTTATTATTTAAATGATAAATAATTAAATATTATTCTAGAACATTCTGAAAGTGTCAAGCATGTCTTAAAGATGTATGTCTTAATTTATGAGCTTTCCTGTTTTTAGACAGAAATATTGATTTGTGTTTTCTTGTTAATAAAAATTTGAAACATTAAATGTTGTGAATAACATTTTAAAAGTAGCAATTAAATTTATGGTATTGTTTAAATAGTATTTTTTGCTTTAAAATTAATATTTCAAATTATTAAAATTAATTTAAGTTGTTTAATAAAGGCATTTAATAGTACATGAATGTTAAATAATTTTAATATAATATTTAAAAGGATAAGTCATAATTTAAACAATTATTTTGTAGTGACAAAATTTAATTTATATGTAAATTAGTATGTGTCAAGAAGTTGGATTAATCAATGAGATTACTGGATAAAATAAGTATAAATAGAGCTGTTTGGTCAGTCTAGATAGTGTGAAATTTATTATTAATATTTTTTAATTGTTTATTTGTCTAATTGGATCTTATTTAAAGTTGTAATTTTTTTATAAAATTATTATTTTTAGTTAAAATTTTAAATTATAATTTTAAATAATTTTTAAAATAATACCTAAATAAGCTAGTTATTTCCTATCAGCAAAATTTATTCAAAACTTGACAAAAAACTACAATAATTTTATGGAAACCAATGGGGATCATCAAAGTGTTTCTAAAATGTATATCAAAAGCCATGAGAAGTTAATACATATAACCAGAGGAGATTTAAGAAGGTGTAAGAACTTTGAATTTAAACCACTAAACATCACATGATCACTATTTTTTATACTAGTACAATCTTTCTATTATATGAAGAACTTGAAATTTAATATGTTTAGTACGTTTGGAATGAATGAACATTTATCTTTAATAACTTTGATAAACTCTAATAACTATAAAATGTTGATAAAATTAAACCTTAAAAGTATGAGAAAAATATTTGCTAGAAATTGTTCAAATAGCTTTATGAAAATTTAAAAGAATGAAAAAAGAATAAATTAATATTATGCACTTGAATTGAAGCCTGTATGGAAGAAAATTATGAAATGCAAGCATATTTTATTATTTATGAATGTGGTTGAAATACTTTATTACTAGTTTATCTTAAAAGAGCCATTTGAATGGATTATATATCTGAAAGTGATGCATAGAAAAATTGAGAGAAAATGACTCTTAAACTTTATATTTTTAAAAAAAATTTAGTTATAAAAAAACTGATGGATGAACTATATGTTTTAAATGATTTATTTTATTAAAAATTAGATGGATTATAATATAACTTTTGAAGATTATTATTGTTATATAATATTACCTGAATGGATAAGCTGTATAATTTTATACAAAAAATGATTAAGTTGTGCATATTTAGAAGGAAAAAAACTTGAATTTTTAAGAAGGATTGTCTTTAATAAATGTGAATGTATACATTTTTTAAGAAAACAAGGATGAATGTTGTCTACTAAAAAATTAACAAATGAATAAATCTTATTCCATAAAATGTTTAATAAATGCTTACTGATGAAAAATGTTAATATTGGAATGTTTTTGCTATAAAAAGTCTGGTCTAGTATGATAAAAATATATATGCATAGAAAATATATTGTAATGGTATGGGAATTTCTCTAAAAAAATGTCAAGTTGGTCACATCTCCCTATGATCAGATTTTGAATCTTCAAATAGTATGATGTGAATAAGATGATCTAAATTTAATCCAAAATTGAATTTACTTCAATAATAATACTTTAATATTAAATATATAATATAGATCCAATATAGAATAAATCATTCAATCTTCACTTTACTAATTGTTCTGTTATGCTCAGAATTCACACTCAGGGAGAAGTTTCAGTTAACTCTCTTCTACAGCAATAACCCTACTCAATAGAATCTCAATATATTTTTAATATTTATTTCAATTCAGTTATTAGAATATTAAATAAATATAATATATATGTGTGGGTATATATGTTTGTCTTTATTTTGATTTCATAAAATGAATAAATTAAATAAATTAGAAACTTCTTTAAATTTAAGATAAACATTAACAATACTTATTAACAAATAACAATTCAAATTTATTTAATATAACAAAAATAATTATAAAGGTTTGTTTCACATCTCTACTATTTTATAAGTTTAAATAGCTAATGTCTTTCCATATTTCCATAACACAAACAGATGCTAATAATGTATAATATAACAAATGAATTTTTATAATTTATGAAAAGAGATTATAAAAATACTAAACTAGCTAATATCAATATAATACATATATAAATAAATAATACTATTATATTATACAATCCATATGAGAGAATTCCAGCTTCATGAGACCATTCCTATATAAAGTTATTAAGAAATATAAAATCTTTCAAACAGAATATTAGCCATTTACACAACTAATAACAAATAAACATCATCATGTTAATTAAATTAGTAACAACAATGTTTTTTAATGTCATAAATAAATCCAATATGAAGAGTAATAAACTCTTACCTTCAAATTAAATTTACTTTTTTACCTTAGTTTAAACCCCTGTTAAGTCACTTTCATAAAAGTCCTAGATTTTATTAAATATAAAAAAATATTTAATTTCATGATCTTCTGTTCATCTTCATTTAATTGTTCATAAATAAATTATTCCAAAGACAAAGAATTTTACTATCAACGGAAATAAAATTAAATGTTTTTAATGATGCTTCATGAAGTCAATGTAATATATTGAAAAGTTGATATTATTATCCTATCCATTTCCTGTTTAGAAATAATGTTCATTAAGAATAAAGTTCTTTATTCCTTGGAAGTCAATCATTGGAAAGCTATTCAGATATTCAATTGTTCCTAAACATTTTTCTTGCATGGTGTTGACATCTTCCACAAACAATTTCATTACCAATTGGAGTTTTATTTAGGTTATATTGATGAAATTCATATAACTTTTAGGCATTTCAGTAGGAATAAGCAATTATATTTATCTTCAGTTAAAACTATAGCATTTATGTATCCTATGACAAGTGGAGTTTAGTCACAAGGCATTTTTATAGATATAATATTCTTAAATTAATACTGGTTTGAATATATAAATGTTTTCTGAAAAAGTTTATCTGTTTCAGAATTCCAATTTAGAAAGATTTTAAAAGCTTTTTAATTAATAAAATATATATATAATTTTGTTTAGAAAATATGAATAATATTAATAAAGAGTAATTTATTTACTCTTCTATTTGGGTAATATTAGAATTTTTGTCTAATAAAACTTTTCTTCAATAAGCAAATTGTTCAATTTATCGATCTATCTTTTATAAGTATTCTATATTCGAACACAGTAAAAATTATTATATGAAGTAGTTAGTACATCAGCAAAAGTTAGAAGATTTTATAAAAATTTAATTCAATATTTATAGCAGAATCAACTTCTGGTAGCATGTTCTGCATATGTCATTTGGTTTTTACAATTATTACATTCTATACTTGTTAATTACATTTTAATAATGAACAATTAAATTTTTAATTTCATTCTCTTTGGATTAGTTGCTAGGTTGTGTCTTGATTTTAAATGTTATCTCTATGTCAATGTTTTGGTTAATGAATTGTATTAGTTTAAACAAAGGTATTATATCACTGAATGAAAAATAGTTATTTCTGCTTCTTTTAATTTTATTAAAACAACTATAAAAAATAATAATGTATATACTAATCATATATACTTATGTGATACCATTGCATACTCTCACAACATATTCAATATGAAATTATATTATTGAATGTTTTCCCATCAAAATATTAGCTCTTTTGATTATTGAGAAAATGGACTCAATGGTATTTTTATTTAATATGGATTAACAATATTTTGCTTAGATTTTTCAAGATTCAACTTTGTGATTTATGAGTTTTGTAAAGTCAGGAGAAGAGAGAAGTTTTTATTCAAAACTTTTTTTAGAATCCTAACAATGGGAGAGGAAGCAAAGTGCTAGAATAAAAAAAACTTTAGTAACTTTGAATTTTTTTTTGCTATTTTAGTTTTTATGTTAATATTTTTATTGTCATTATCTTTAAAAATGTTTAATTGACATTTCTTTAGAAATATACTTTGTTTTAAATATTGACATAATTTATTTCCTTTTTAAAAAATAGAGAAAAAAATAGATTTCAGAAATTGACTTTCTGAAAGGCAAATAAAAGACTTATAGCTTATTTAATGTTGGATGATCAAGAAGAAAAGTGAATTACCATATATAATTCTAATAATTGTTAGAATTATAGGTAACATATTATTATGTTATATAACATTTTAATAATATTTTAAATTATATTTTAATTGATCTTTTATTTATTATCATATTGCTTGAATATTAAAAGTTAGATTAATCATATTTATATGATTATTAATTATTTGACAGATGTAAGGTAAATATAAGAGAATGCCTTGTGAGTTATCTAAAGTTATTTTAAGTATTTTTTTATAAATGCTTGAATATGCATATATTTTTACAAAATGGTCATGGGTTGTTAATATATCATTATGGATGGTATCCGTTGAGATATGGTAATGTGAAAATGTTGATCTTTAAATTATATAATACTATTACAAATGAATAGATATATGACAATGATAAATATTTTTATCAAAATCATTTATGCATAAAATACTTCTAACTGTCTTGAAATGAATATTAGATATTTGTTTTAGAAAAGTGGTTTGGAGATTATTTTGTAGCATGGTTAGTATTTTTGCAATGTTAGTAGAATTATTCATAGGATTAAGCATTACCTAATTATAGTTATTCTTAAATAATATGAAGCATAATATGAATTTAATAAGTCATAGTTATTTATTGTCATTGTCTTATTATCATAGCGACATAGAATCTTGTTGTCTTAATGATAAAAATTATACATTACTATTATAATGTACCGTATAACTGAATTTCTTTTATCACAGTAAATAGTCGGAATAAAGACTATTCAACGTTTATTTCATTATATTTTCTTATGTTATTTTATATTGTAAATATTTTAAGTTTATAGATTTATAGTATTATGAACATAGTATTGTTAAATTATAATAAAATGTGTTAATGTTTTATTTAACTCATATTGTCTTGAGAGTTTGATTTGTCCCAGTGTGTTTTTCTTTAATGTTTTGTATTCACACATATGATTTGCAAAGATTATTTGGAATATTATTATTACACATGATTAATAAAAAAATATATTATTATAATTGTTATGAGTACAGAAGATATACTTATTGGTGATAATGAAAATTATCCAATACCAATTTTAAATATTATAATATTGCAATTATATTAAGAATATAATATATTCTGTGAATGCCATATAAGAAATAAAAGATTATATGATGTTTTACAAAAATTTATGATTTTGTTTACATTTATTAAAGAATATTAATAGTCAAATAGATGTATGATTTTAAGAATCGTCTAAATATTCTAATTGTTTGTTGTTGTTTTGTGAGGGTAGTTAAATATATATAAAATCCTTCCTTATATTTGACTACATGGTCTTAATTTACTATTATTATTAGGAGATTAACCTGAGATATTAAATAATTATAGAGTTGTATGAAATGATGATGGATAAAAATTTAGTTAATGTTATATTTAAATATTCTTCTATAAAAGAATAGAAATTGATTTATTGTTTTCATAATAAATTTCAGAAGTTATTAAGTTAGGATTAATCTATGTGTGTTTTAAGATCTGAGATTATTATGCAGTAGTTTTGTTATATCAATTGAATAGGGATAATATTCTTATGCCAATGAGAGTATATCTTTCGTTATATATCCTCAATGTTAAGCCATTGTACCTTGCTGAATATCTCATGTGAAGAGTTTTTATAATTTTATTAGTGTTTCATTCGAACCATTTGGTAATTGTAATTAATGAGCTAGTTGTAATTTAAATTATTATTATAATAGATGAACTGAGTATTTAATTGGAACCATAATTATTTATTATTGTTATTATTATTGTGTTTTAACTTGGTTAATTTATTACATTTAATTATTATGAAATATTAATTATGTTAGATATTATACATCAGAAGTGCATTTTGAGCTAGTTATAATAGTAATTATCTTAAATAGTTATTGTTTACATAATTCGCTTGTAGTTTATTATATTTATCGAAAATTAAGTGGAAAGTGTTTAAGTTAAATTTACCTTAAGCAAGGATACAATATATATATATATATATATATATGTGTGTGTGTGTGTGTGTGTGAGTATCCGAGTTGTGTGACATCCAAAACCACAAAAAGACTGAATGATATCATTCTGTCTTTAAAAGTTCTGTTGTTATATAAGTTTAGATTTTGATGCAATTTGAAAATTATAGGTTAAATTTTGTCTATTGTTTTAATTTATGTACAGACTAAAATAGTCTGAAATCACTATTAATATATTCAGAGGATGCAGAATGAATCCTACTTTTAACAACCACTGAATATTAGATGATATATTAGTTTTAATAAATATAATAAATAATCATAACTTTTAAATATATGTAATTGAAACATTATTTTTGACATAACATAACTCTCTGGAAGATAGTTATTTCCGTTTCATTTATATATATTTAGCAGTTTTGATTATTTATATGAATGTATATAATGTAGTTAAATAGCACTATAAAATATGTAATGACTTATAGGGATAAACTTTTCATGTACCATCTATATTAAATTTAATTAACCATCATGCAACTCATCATCTAATTGCTAAATAAATTAAAATGAATCTATTTTCATCTATATTCAGTGATATATATAAAAGATAAACAGCATAACAGTCATATTTGTACATTCATGCAACAAAATCCAGAGTCCTGGTAAATTACACTAAGCTGATCTAGATGAGGGTTGAGACCTCGAATCTGATCACACCTCAGCTCCTCCACCAATACTTCATGACATACCACCCTATGGATGACCTATATGAGGATACACTCAGAATTTCTTAGTTCACATGCTGGCAGTAGCAAAGGGTGAAGCAAGAGACTCAGGGAATATTAACTAAATTACTAATGCTTTAAATACACACACACCTATGGCTGGCTAGATAAGGCATATATTAATAAGTAATACTAGGATTTAAAAAAACTTAACTAATATTTGGAATGGATTAGGAATGAAACTCAACACAGTTGTTGTAATTTAACATATTTTAATGAATAAATATAATAAACAAGAGTGCATTGAAGAACACACACAGGTGTAAACAATGATGAGCAAATAATAGTCTCATCTGATGCACTATAGTTTTAAAGGAATTTATTATGATTTTACAATCTACAGTTTCTAATTAATCATGCCTTAATTTTAGTATGCCCTACCTATTAGGCTTGTGACAGTTAAATCAGTGCAAGAATGATTATTTATTACTTAACATTTAATCAAAGATTATTTAATAAAATACAATGAGTTAGAATAGGCTCTCTATGCAGATTATATACTTATAAATTAAATCACATGTTCAGATCAATGCTGAAATATTACATTGCAGAGGGTGAACTGGAACTTTGTAGTATAACTTCAGATACTACAGCATGTGTGCATCTTGAATCAGGGAATTCAGTACCATGTATTCGGTTTCATTTAACCATACATAACTTGCTGTGAATAAAGTGAACATTTAGTTCAGTGATAAGAGCAGCTTATAAAAACAATCTGGACCTTTGTGTTCCAGTTCTAAAATAAAATAATGGGGAAGCCTTTAAAACCTAAGCCCATTTATAAAAGAAAGCTGTCCAAACTAAGAGTAATGGGGTGGTCTTTACACCAAAGACCATTGGCATATATATACACATATGTGCTTCCTAAAAACACATTCATCACACTAACTATAATATTAATTGATAATTTAAAAATATGCAAAATTCTATAGTTTTATTCTGTGAAACTACCATATGCCAGTTCATTAATTAGCATTCATAAAACATGCTAAAAGGAATACTTAAAAGTAATCTAATTTTATTAGTAAATCTGAACAGTTTATAATCTAGTTTAAAAGAAGGTCAAAGCATACCTGGGACTTATGGAATACTTATAATATGCTTTCTAACTCATTCTTGCATTTATTAACTAATTATTAAATTGAAAACCTAGTGATAATACAATAATAACAGTAATAAGCTAAATATGATAGCTTTACAAAATTTGTAGGTTTTCAGAGTGGAGATTTGAGTGTATGTGTGCTAAAAAGCAAAACTTACTTAACTCAGAGAAAGCATCTAACCATAATCTCCCCCTCCAAACTTTATTCATAAAAACAATCTCCATTCTGAACTGGGCACAGCATAATTATAAAATAAATAAATATAAAACAAATAAGAAAGCATGATTGTAGATTAAAAGATAAAATAATAACTAAATAAGTTATTATTATCAAGCATTTAGATTTCTAAAAGAAATAGGCAAGTTTACATGTATTATTTTAGATTTTAAATAATATTTTACAGATTGAAATTTAAGCTTTTATTTTAGTAAAACATTATTACAATTTAGATTTAAAAGTTTGTGCACATTTATAGATTAGCTAGCTTAAGTTTTAAAGATTCATTTTAAAGTTGTTAAGAGTTATTTTAAAAAGGTCTGCATGAAAATTTACCACATTTTCATTGTTGAGGTTCCTGTAGTTGATACATAATTCTTGGCTGGGCTGGTGTCTTCTGATGCTTTTTGCTGGGTAGGCAATAGCTCTCAAACTCCAGCTTGAGCACTGACCATCTCCTGAAAAGATAGCAGCAGTGGTTGGTTTTACCCAGAAGTTTTCATGGTAAAAGACTTAATGAGTGAATGAACCCCCCATTAGCAAAACTTGAAGTTATATATACTAAAACAATCTGTAATTCAAGCAACCTGTTTATAACTTTTTACAAAGTTTTTTTAGTAATTAAAAATACATAAAATGAAAACTTTGACCATTTCTTTTAAAACAATAATGGTCAAACAGGTCACTTTTTGTTCTTAATTTTTATTTTAAAGACTATTAAAATTTTGACTACAAGCTTGATTAATTACTTGCAGATGGTTTTCTAAAAAATACAGATTATTATAAAACATAATTTTTTTTAAAAGTTTAAGTTCATAAATATTTTAATATATATGTGTGCGTGACTGCCCTGGAATTGACTTTTATATATGAAAGTTTTTAAATAAAGAATCTTTAACTAAAAATAATGCAATTTTTAAATTAATTTAAAAGATTTGTAATGCTTTTAAATCTATTGCATTATGACTTCTTTTGCATATATATGTAGGTAATAACACACATATAACAATGTTCATGCAATATCATTTTATTAAATATTAAATTGACAAAAATGTATGTATTATACACATACAAACATTAATATGGCTTGAGGATGTGCGCACCTTTACAAATATACGCTATTACAAAAAAATAAATTATTAGGAACCTATATATGTGGACTAGGATGGGTTTGAACTGGGGAAAAGATACTACTATGGAACATAGTAGGTGAAATGGGATGATGGCTAAATAATATCATTTCAACAGATATATGCAAAGCTAGTTCTGTTTTAAAATCCAACTTAGGAGGCAATTTTATTATCATAATTAAATCTAATATAAGTATTTTTTTTAAATTTTAAATAAAGATAAATATGTTGAAAATGTAGAAGACATATGAAATAAAATGTAAAGACTATAAAACAAAGCAATAGTAACTTATTATAAAAAAATACAAACAATAAATTACCAGCTAGATTATGATAACATATATACAAAACAAATCACAAACAAATCTTCATAAATCTTGATTTATTATATGAACTATTAATATATTGTACAGGCTTAAACCTACATTTATATATGGAATATATGTGAGATTTGAATTCAGACTTTCACACGACCCACTACTCTCAGTGCCATCTCATATTGCTGATCCACCTAATCATGCACATGTTAAAAAGATAAATAATCACCAATATATGTATTTCATGCTAAACCAGCACTCATCAGTTGGTCCAAATAAGTATTGAAAGAATTTACAGAAAAGATGTTAGTAACAATAAAATGGCATGGAAAACAAAATACATGGGTGAGAGAACACTGATATCACTAACTTTATTGAAAAAAATTAGAAATTGAAATTGAACTGTGCTGGATATATTGTGAAAGAAGATGATAATAAATGGACAATTGAAGTCTTAAACTGGATACAAGTGGTTGTAAAAGATTTAGAAACAGACAACCATGTGAGATGAATGGATAAAGATTGATGGTGTGATGTGAAGAAAAGAAATTACAATTTTGCTATTTACTACATGCATAAAATTACAATTTTATATATAGATGCTTATCCATGAATCTCTTCAAATAATCACAGAATTGCAATGTTAGAAATAAGAATTTTATGAAACTTCAGATAAAATATTTGTTCAGATCTATCAATAACTCTAGATTTATATTGTCTTGCATTGGTGGTCAAGAGATCAGCGCGACTGCCTTGTACTTGCAGGCAGTTGCCCAGGTTGCGGGTTGCTATGACATTTAAAAAAAAACTCTAGATTTATTTATATACATAGATATTACTAGAGTTGCAGCAACATATTTAGAATAATTAATTGTTACAATGCATATCTGTTTCAAAATTGAAGGATCACATTTTCTAATTAATATAGCTTACAGCAAAATACAAACCATGGATCGCAAAATTAGTAACTATTGTTTAATGGCTGAATGGAGCTTAATAAAGTCATTAGTTAAACTGTTATTTGGCTATAACCTATACAGATTTTTTTATAATGTTTGTGAGTCTATAAATTAAATAAACAAGCTGTATTATTCTGACTAATTATATCAATCTTAAATTTTGTTTGGTCCATATTAAGATCTATAATATTTCCTTTCTAATAATGTTTCTATAATTTGTAGAAAATTGAAATATCTTTAATATCATAAACTGATCTACTTGATCAGCATTATCATTATTAATATTATAATTGTTTCTGTCAAATATTCATTAAACACATGACTACCCAGACAAATTTTACTGAAGCAGACCACTTTAAATAATTTTTCCTAGATTTTTTTACATTTATGGCAAGAGCACATGATTACCATATCTTGTGCTTACTCAAGCTGTTAAAACAGGCAAACCTCTCCATACAGTAATGCCACTTAGTGCAAGACAGAGTAATCAATGGATGCAAACAGGTTTGTGCATAAAATCCCTATCTAGTGCCTATTCATCTGATGTCCTCAGATTAGTTTTTAACTTGTGGATTTCATTAGTGAGTGAGTTTTATAGTTAACTAAAGAGGTAAACGATGGCTGATAGAGAGTTGCATTACATCTTAAGATCTAGGTGCAGTGCTCTCAGTTCCAAGCATCTTCACTGATGAAAGCCATAAGCTAGAAACTAGTCTGAGGATATTGGATGTGTAGGCCCTAGATACATATTTTATGCATAAACCTCTTGCATTCATTGCACTGAGTGGCACTATTGTATGGAGAGTTTTGTTTCTTTAATGGAAAGAGCTTTAAAATATCCCACTTGAAAATAATGTCATTTTCTGAGTAAAATAACCGTCCTAAATTCAATTTATTATTATTCATTATTAAATTTTCTATATAATGCAAGATCACAATTGAAGAATTTCAGCAGGTTAAATCTGAGAACTTGGCAAATTTTATATATATAATTAACAAGTGGTCATGAGTATCACTTGTTTGAAATGGAGTGAAGGATGTATAGACTGAAAATCCTAAGTTCAAATTCCTCTATGATATATATATATATATATATATATATATATATATCATATATATATATATATATATATATATATATATATATAGTAACCAAAAGGAAAAAAGAGAAGAGGGGAGAAAAGGAAAAGAAGAGCGAACGGAAATGAGAAGAGAAAAGAAAAGATGATAAAGAGAAGAAGGGAAAGGAAAAGAAAAATTAATTAGAAATGAAATTAGAGAGAAAGGAAAAGAAGAGAGAACGAAAATAAAAGAGAGAAAAGAAAAGATTAGAAATTAGAAATGGAATTAGAGAGAAAAGATGATAATGAAGGAGAGAGAAAAGAAAAGATGAAAAGAAATGAAATCAGATAGAAATGATATGTGGTGGAGAGAGAGAAAGAAGAAGAAGAAATGAAATGATACATAGTGGTTGGCTGAGATGATAGCAGAGATGTGAAAGAGAGATGGAAAATGATATGAAAATAAATGAAATGAGAGACTCTTAATGACTCGGCTCAGTGGGGTTACAATAAAATTTAAGAAAAGAGATGATGATTCAGAGATGTATAATCAGATACAGATCAAATCCAATACTAATGCAACTATAACTATTATGACATATTAATAATCTACTATTAAACCATATAAAAGATTATTTAAAATCATTAATTGTTACTAAAATAGTTTTACCAACAGATCACACACACTCTAAAGAAGAATAATGATACCTTGATTGTGAAACATTATCTTATTAAATTATATTTAATAAGGCAACAAGAGTAAACAACCTCAGGGATTCTAAAACTAAAACTCTTGTGCAAAATTAAAGTTTAAGTTGCGTATAAAATAATTGCTGGGATGAATAAAACAAATGAGTGATAGCTTGGCTGACCATAAATAATTACCTTATGGTTCAATCTTAAAATAATAAACAAATAAATATTAATTCACAAATTTAATGAAAACAATTTAAATTAATAATGGCCTATTATCCAAGACATTACTCGAGCAAAGAAAAGGACAAGGGTACTTTTATGCCTTTCCCATACAGACAACCTACTCAAGACCTCAAATACAGATGGATTAAAATTCTTTCGACATATAAGATTAAGGTAATGATAGACAATGTGCGATTAATATAAGACAATGTGCAGCTTTTAAAATAATGGTAATTAAAAATATTCTTCTGAAATACTAATATTCTTAATCTCATATTGCATAGTCTTTAATCTGAGAAGATATACTGATAATTTAAAATAAATTTTTACTTAAGCATTTAACTAAGTATCTGATATAATGCAATTATCTGTTATTGTGATTCAATCTAAGAATCACTTACTTTAGCATGGCTTTATAATTTTCAAACCAATATCAAATACACTTAATTAACTTTATGATATATTTGTAAACTTCTGAATTGAAGATTTAATAAACTTTAGAAACTTAAGATTTTATGAACTTAGAACCCAAGACAATAATATTTTCATACAAAAGTAAAATAAACAAAACAAAACTTTTGAAATAATAATAAGTTGGTTTATTGAGAACAATAATAAAGTGTTACAATTTAAATGGAATACAAACATTGCCAATATAGCGCTGGAACCTATTACAAGCATTTTGACTTTTTAATAACTTTACTTAGTTTATAAGAATACATAACTTCTTTAGCTACTGTTTTTGGGTATCCTTCTTAAAACTTTTTTTACACTGTTTATTCTAATAAATAAACTAATAAATAATATAATTATACATAATAGCAGGCAAAGGTTATTCAATACTAGATTTTAATCTCTTTTAAACAATTAGAGATTTTAAAATCTTGAACTTTAATTATAATGTCTGTATTTAATAAGCACACTTCTAATTTTTAATTTAAATAATTCATAACACTATGGTGTCTTCTAGTAATCAGAATGACACACACAACTAGGTTTGTTTTTGAAACCCTAAGCTTAACTTTATAATCCTGAGCTTAACAAACACTAAGCTAAAAGCATATTTAGCATATATTTGAAAACTACCACTAGTTATACTGACATAACTAATATTAAAGCTAATGATATATTTTTAAATCAGACTAAGCTAATTTTAAAATTAAACTAAATTAGATGTATGGGTCATTATTCATCAGAGATCAGTTATACACTTTTAAATAAATTTTGTCCACATAAAAACTATAACCTTCAATGTTTTAAAATTAAAGATGTAACAGACTTACAAATCCAGCGGCAAAACTCTGGATGAAAATATTAAAATTAGTATGTGTGAATTGCCACTTATACCATATGCATAATTTAACATACTTAATAATAAATAGAACTTATTGTTGGCTAGCTTGTTGATGATAAAATATCATATCAACACAATTCAAACATTGATATACCTATAAGCCTTAAAATAGCTACCACTACCTGAAGAAACAAAGTTCCTCAAACAAACATATCTTGTCATTATTAATCTAAAACAAATGCAACATCACCTACTGTGGTGGAACTAGCATTAAGTCATCACAAATGATAGGCAAAAATATAAGAACATATAGGCTCCTCAGAGCTGGAAAAGAATGTGGTAGCTTTCAAAAATACCTAACTTTGAGGCAGAAACTAAGATGTCTGGAACTCAGCTACAGTATATTTGCAAACAGAAAAGACACACCAAGAAAGCACAATCCTTTCTCATGGGATTTCCAATGCTTATAAATGTGATTATCATCACTGAAAAATACAATATAATAACCCTCTTTTGGGGACAAGAACTATCAAATCATGGAAATACAATACAATAAGGATGGAGGACCTTGTCTACTCCATAAAACATTATTAACTAAGCCTAACTCTATGAGGCTAACAACTAACTAATAGCAAGATATATATTTCACCTGAATTAACTCAGTTATTCCTAAGAAGTTTAAAACTACAAAAACCATATATTCAATATAAGAACCAACAAAGCAAAAACTGTGTCAAAACGACTACTATAAGAAATACTTTAAAATTAAATGCATATAAAATTCTAGGCAAGGCACAATGTACACATAATAAAATATTCAATACTAAAATATAATGACTAGTGGACTTTTGATTGCAAATTAAATGTGAGAATATTAATACTCAATGCATATAAAAAATATTTGTAGTTATTATTACTATCGCACTTATAAAACAAATGAATGGAAACTCTCTAATAAACTTCTCTGGTAGATTTAAAATGAAACTGAGTGAAACATTCCCCAATAATAAACTAAGACGGTGATATTTAATTCTTTATAAATGAAATTATCAAATAGAAACTAACTTGTGAAATGCTTAATAAATAAATAAACTTTACCTAAGAATGACAAAATATTTTGCTCATTCTAATAAACTCATAAGTTTTAAAACTATAACCCTAGTTTACCTAGTATATTTATGCAAAAAATGTTACACAAAATATATAGCATAAATATTTTTATGGTTTCATTTTATAAAACCCATAAAACAGACAATAAAAAAAAAATAATAATAATACAGCAACTTAAGTTCATATTTCAGCTCTGTAATGATTTTTCCATTTAAAATATGTAGATAATTTATTCAGACTAATTTATCTATCAAAGTTCAAAGCTTCAGACAAAACATTTATAAAACATGGCAATGATTTCCAAAACGAAAATGTTCAATAGTTCTTTAAGATGATACTTTCACTTTCTTTTATTTTTAAAGATAATTTTAAATATTAAAATAATAAGAATAAGCCGGCATTGGAAAAGTAAATTCTTCAGCTGAGTACCTTTTATTTATATAATCCCGGGTTCAAAGGCAGAATAATAATATATGGCTTTATTTAAATTCCATTGTTCTCCTTTAGGTAAATGCATTTTTTTAAATAGAGCTTCTTACAAAAAAATTTTTTTTTAATATTTCAAAATGTATTTCTTTTTAAAACAATTTTCCTTTTACTTTTTTAAACATAAGAGTAAACTTTGTTTACAATTAAGGACGTTCCTTGGTTTATAACTAAGATCAACCATCACAAAGTTACTTATAAATAATGGCAAATATAATAATTTGTTATATATTTGACAGAGACGAGTTCATTAATAATATTTGTATATTATTTTGAAGTTTTATTATTAAATAACTTCTTTTTCAAACTGCTGGACATCAAGCGAGAATTATTATTTTAAAATACATATTTTCCTCATCAACACTATTCTGTTCAGAGCATATTTACATGTATATATCATGTATTGATAATGAAGTATTAAATTTAAAGTCAATTCTAATTTACAAAGACACTGACGCATTTTCATTATAATATTTTAAAATTTTGAATATCTTTTAATTTCTTCCTCATGTATATTTTTAATTTAATAGGATAAAGACTAAGTATCCTACAGCTACAATAGTTCAGTGCATTAGATTGTTTAGCCATAAAATTAATTAATAATTTATACTTTAATAATACTTTCATTTTCAAATAAAGAAAAATGAATAGATAAAATGCAGATGAAATAAAAGATGCTAAATTTCCCTTAAACATTGTTTACTATAATTTTATGTTTCAATTAAAATTAGAATGTCAGAAAACAGATTAACTTTTAAATTCAGCCTTCCATAACTTCAATTTTTTAATAGTTGTTTAAAAAAATATACTTTTATTTTTTAAATAGTAAAGTTTTTAAAAAAAATTACAACTTTTATTAAAAAAAATTTCAGGATTTCCATGTGTAGAAACAAAATAAGTAAGCCCCAGAATGAATTCTGCATTAATATTTATATGTAATAATCCTTACTACTCCCACTTTTGATCAATTGGCTTGAAAACCAATAAAAAAAATTTTTATTAACCTTTAGCATTCTTGACAATTCAGCTGTGGAATTCATTTACTGACATAATTGATTTAATTATACCAAACCATGTGACTCACAGCTGCAAAGTCAAAAGTTCATTGTTAACAAATATTATCCAATATTCTTAGACAATATTTTATAAACAAAACACAATAGTAATAAATATAAAATTTAAAGTTATTCCTCTCTACTAAACTTTTAAATTTTTAACTTTAATAACTTTATCCATACATTTGTTTTATTTTTTAAACAATATTGGAATTAAATTATTTTTTATTCTTATGTTTATGTGTATTTCTTGCATACACACACATAATTTGTTTTGTTTATTTGGAAGCTTCTTCGTCAGCGAGTAAATCGTTTTTAGGCTATATGGGTAAACTATAAACATGAAACTACACTAATTGATTAAAAGTTATTTTTAAAACTACAACAATAAAAATATTAATGAATATTTAATTCAAAATAACTTTCTAAGTGAAACGCTAATCTAACTTACATCTAATAAATATTATTACACTGTTTTAATAAAAACTTACAAATTATTTTTTTAATTTATTATTAATATTATTTAAAACATTTATTTACAATATTCAATTATTATAATTTAGACATTAAAATTATTTACATAATAGTCACTTTAAAATACATTTAATATTATTTATCAATTTACAACTATTTCTGATATTTTCTTTAATTCAAATTATTATCTGACATCCCTTATCAAACTAACTCACACTATTGAAACATTTAGACATAATCCCATAAATATTTACCAATTATTATAATACTACATAAGATTATCCTATTTTATTCATTAACTAAGTTAACTTAAATTTTTTTATCATTATTATTTTTTTAAAATTCTGAAAATTTCAAACAAAAGGTTAAGCTAAGATAACCTTGATCACCTATTGGAAATAAGTGAAACTTCAGTTAGGTACAATATATATATATACAAAAAATATTTTATTACATCATTTGGCAATACAACAATGGTGACATTTTGAAATGATAGAAGTTGATTTTAAAATTTGCCTAAAATGAACCATTTCCTCCATCATGTGGATAGATATGTCAAACTTGATAGAGTTAACTGTACTTTTATATTGGACTATTTCCATCATCTAATATATGTATTCAATGTCTTTAGAAAAATTTAACTTTATTTAAATAGTCCAAATACATTCAACTGTTAGTAGTACATCTATGCACAATGTTTTGAGAGGTATTATTCTTCCCTCTTTTTCAAGTGTTGCTGGCTTGATCAGTGACAGTACTAGCATGGGAATCGAACATGGATCCTTAAATTCTTGACTATTGAATTTTAAGGTAATGTTCTAATCAATTGAACCATTCTTCCAAGCATGGGATTCGAACCTGGATTCTTAGATTTTTGATTATTGAATTTTAAAGTAATACTCTAACAAACTGTGCCAAAGTTGGTTACAGTGTTACCTTAAAATTCACTAATCAAGAATCTAAGGATCCAGGTTTGAATCCCATGCTAGTACTGTCACTGGTCAGGCCACCTACACCTGAAGAAAAGGAGAGAAACATTGTGCATATATTAACCTGTTTGATGTGCTACTAACAGTTGAATGTATTTGGAATATTTAAATAAAGTTAAATTTTTCTAAAGACATTCAATACGCATATTCAATGATGGAAATAGTCCAATATAAAAATATAACTAGAATGCTATTTTCCCAAAACCTTCAGAAAAACATTGATAGAGTTAAATTTTTATGTCAAAATTAAACTGTTTGTTTATTGCTCTTGATTAGATCTCTGGAAAAGTTTTGAAATAATTGGTGACATATTAGATTAAAAGCAATCTCAATTTTTAGAAATATGTGGACTCAGGAAATTGTTTCAGTTAATGACAAAAATATTTTGTTTTATTTTACAAAAATTAACAGTTTAGGAAAACAACATGAAAAAATATTATTTCCCATTACAACAAAAATAGTGTCCAAGAATGCTCTGGAAAATTTAGAGCAATAATAAACTGAAGTGATGTTTGTGAAAGTTAGTTGAGCTAATTAAAAAAAGTGGTGTGACTTTTGATACTAGTGGCAGCTTGTGATATGGAAAATTAAACCCAAAAAATGGTTTCAAAATCAATTTTCAATTAAGTATCATAAATAAAAAATTGCATATGAATCTAACTGAATGGACTGTTACATTCATAATCTGCAACTAAGGTGTCACATGATTTTTTAATCAACTAATTCTATATTATTTTATTTTCAAACATTTTATTGAATATGTTTCTTTCAGTTGTATATTAGACTTTTCTGGAATCAACATGGTTTTAAAAAATAAGGAACCTTTTTTTTTTTGTTTTCAATAAACTTTTAATAAATAAGCTATAGAAAAAGATATAATTTGCAGATTGCTTTTATTGAGTGAGTCAAAACGTTTGATTCATGTAATCAGAAAATTGATCAGCAATACTTGAAAATAATTAAATGTCTCTGAACATTTATTGTCATTATCCTGTTGTTGTTGTTGTTGTTGTTGTTGTTGTTGTTGTTGTTATTATTATTATTATTATTATTATTATTATTATTATTATTATTATTATTATTATTATTATTATTATTATTATTATTATTATTATTATTATTATTATTATTATTATTATTATTATTATTATTATTATTATTATTATTATTATTATTATACAATGTTAAGAGAGAGCATTATCATAGGTGATTAAAACTCTTGAGTTATGTTTAGTTAAAACTGATATATGTTTTTCATTTGTATGACAATGATCATTAGAACAGTTTATAAACAAATTTACATATTAGGAGTCAATATCCTGATAGTTTTATAGTAAAATTTTTATTTGAATAGATTAAAAGCAGCAGCAACAACTATTTTAACTATTGGTTTATGCATTTACAACATAATGTTGATTGTGTTATTTATGCAAATTCTAAGGACAAACCACAGAAGATTTTAGAATATAACCTATAAACAATTTATCATTTGTTATTAATGTTCCAAAAAAACTGAAAGTTTTTATCAGCCACTGATGGAAGAAACATGCTATGAAGTTTTTATTATGGATAGTTATCAGTTTAAAATGTGATTTAATTTAAATATCTTGGTAAGCTTTCTTAAAATAAATGTATTCTTCGGGATGGTGAGATGATATATATATATATATATATATATATATATATATATATATATGCCAAAATGTGAAAAATAGGACATTCTTTCATAGTGATATAATGAACTTCAACAAAATTAAATTTATATCTGGCTACTAGTCTACTAAATTTACTGAGCATGGGCAAATATAAAAGCAACTTTATGCAATATGATATTCAAAAAAGTATGATGACATAGGATCAAATAATGAAATTAAATAGATTGTCCTTCTTGAAGTCATAGAAGTGATTGAGCCAAGCTACAATCCTATGACTTTTTACCTCTCAATGCTACCACATTACCAATGCACTAAACCTTGTAGCCAATGTTGTTGGTAAAGAAATTACAACCACAAAAGGCTCATCTTTATTATATTGAGCATGTACACAAACGGATAGTAATGGATATCTAAGAAAAAGTATTATCATAAACTTGAGTACTTCTTATGAAAATAAGATCATTTTCATTTTATAAAGATTATTTCAAAAATATTACTAAATGCTGAATTATTTATTGCTTTCATGTTAGAATGGAATGCTACAATTAGGCAAGATGGTAAAGTTTTTCAGACGTTTTCTAAAGAAAGACAAAAACCAAAATGTTAAAAGACTAAAATATGAGGTAAAAAGATTAGAAGATCAGACAATAATAGGCAAGAACTATATATGTTCCATAATTTACTTTTATCATCATTGCCAAATTTATCTTTGACACTTTTTTAGTTGTTTTCTTATTATTACTGTTTGATACCTATAGTTTCAATTAAAACTGTAATTATTTTATTCTAATAAATATATATGTTGATTCAAAACTTTTAAAACCCTTTCAAATGTTAAAACTATGTATTTGACATTAGTAAAAAATATATCAACTTGCTTTTAAATCATTAGCTTTTGCTTTATATATATGTTAGTTCAGTTTTATTGTTATACATATAAATGACAGTTTATAGATCATCAGATAATTACATTGCTATTATTATTTAAAAACTAAAATGCGTCAATAATATTTTAGTTTTTGGCAGATAAATTATATTTAAATATCATTTGTAAACTATTGTTTTTAATTTATTTTTAAAATAAACTTACTAATTACATTATTAATATTCTTTATTATTACAATTTAAAATAGGATTTATATAAAAATATTATTTGAATTTCGTTTCACCTCGTTAATATGATAAACGCGTCATTTTTAAATAACGCTTCTTCGGAGAACGCAAGCTTTTTTTTCATTTCTTTTTCTATTTATTGTTTTAGTTCGTTTTTAAGTTTATTGCTGTTTTTAATATGCATTTTAAATGCAACCTTTAGAAATGTCAAAAACTCGCTTTATATATGTATGTTCTTTTTTCAAACTTTAGTCACATTAGAATTGATAATAAGATTATTAAAATTTCATTTTGAAATTATCATTAAACAAGCGAATTTTTTTTATTTTGTGTGGATTCCTAGTATTGCCTCTAAAATTAGCATAGCTATTAATGAGTGCTGTTTTATTTTATATGCCATTCATTATCAAAGATTTGCTTCAACGATCAAAATTATTACAGGTTTCTTAATTATTTCTGCAACTTTGTCTGCAATTATATTCTGTGAAAAAATGTTCGATTTAAATTTAGAAAATAAAATTGAATTCACGGTTTGTTATATCTCATCTTATTATCCAGATGTTTCAGTCATTCGAGAAATAGTTGTTTTAGAAGTTCCTGCTATAATCGTTTCAATTATATGTTACATGATAATATTTATTATAGCTTTTCTACATTCAAAAAAAGTTGGATCTGTAGCCCATCTCACCAAAACTTCCTCACCATACATTAAACTAATCAAAACTTGTATATTACCTTTTGGAAATATTTTGATTATTTGTCCTTATTGTTTGTTTTATTACATATGTTTGCAAACTAATAACAACATTATGTACTACTTTTTCTTTTCAAGTAAAATTTTTTCACAGTTTGATTTTATAATAAATAATTTGACTTATTTTTGGTGGAATAAAGATTTACAGCAAGTATTTAAAAAGTGCTTAAAAAGAGTCAAGCGTTGTTAGCCGAGAGATCATCGCAGCCGTCTTGCAAGCAAGTAGTTGGTTGCAGGCGGTTGTGGGTTCGCCTCCCGGCCGATGCTATGACATATGGAAAAAAAAAAAAGCGCATTCAACTTTTAATAAAAAGCATTTATAAACCCTGCTAGAGCGTTTTAAATTTTATAAATTATATTATTAATAAGTAGCAAAAATAGCTTGCATAATTCTTTTAATTTAAAATCAACAATAGTAACTCACTATCTTACTCTAAAATCATTTTATATAAACATTTACTATATTATTAATAAGTAGCAAAAATAGCTTGCATAATTTTTTTACTTTAAAGTCAACAAAAGTACACTCGTCAAGCGTTTGTGGTCGAGAGGTCAGCACAGCCGCCTTACAAGCAGTTGTTCCAGGTTCACTTCCTGGCCGATGTTTTGACACATGGAAAAAAAAAACAATAGTAACTCACTATCTTTCTTTAAAGTCATTTTATATAAACATTCAATAGTTATTTTATACCAGTTGGTAATTCAAGCAACTCAAGATTAAATTCATCAGTGATAAATATTGTATTGTACATAACCATTCAATAACTATTCAAATCGATGATAAGAATCCTTCAACATCTTAAACTGTAGATGATAAGCCAAATTGATTACTTTCTATGTGATATTAAGTGGATATATGCAATCAACCTTTTTTTTAGTTAGATTTTATAATAAATAATTTAAATTTCTTTTAATAGCAATACTGCACAATCTTTGTATCCTTGTGACCACTATAAAAATTTGCAGCAAAACTTTATTTATGTTTATCATGCCTAAGTTACAAGAACGATTATGCAAGGATATGCATAAAAAAACAATAGCAGTTTTAATTAATATACAAAGTGTTATATAATTCCTACAATTTTATTATTAAGCATATATGATTTGAAATAAAAAAATTTAAACAAATCTCATACTTGCAAAAAAAATTATGATGCATACAAAAACAGTAATTTTCAATGTGATTTTTATCTATTTTTAAAAATTAAAGCATTTCAAAAGAAAAGCTGTTGTATTTTTGTAAGAATTGCATACAAGTTTGTGCACTCCAGAAAAACTAGAATTTATTTGAGAGATTGTTTTTAGATCGCATACTGATAACTAAAAAATTTAATTAAAGAATTAACGTAATGACGGCCGATCGATAAAATTTCAAGAAATATTTGCTAATTGCAAATATTTCTAGATAATAGACCTTACCTTATCGAAGAAGGTAATTAATTGTTGCAGTTATCAGAAAGCTATAAAAAGAGTATGTAACTAGTACATCAGGCCATTCGAGTCTCCAGTTGACTTTCCTGTTCAATTCCATAGGAGAAATCTAGTGCCAGTGCTTCAATTAATGTCCAGCGCTCAGTGGAAATGTAGTTCACAGATATAACTGAATAGGCCTACAGAGATTGGGAGACCATAGCCTGAGGAAACCATCCAAATAGCAGCTAAATAAGAAGTTGAGTGTCCAGCATTTTTCAAGTGGAGTTACTGGTGGACTGTTGCAAAGACAGAAGCTGTAAGGAGCTTATAGTGGGTCACAGTGCTACACTACATTGTGTTTGTGTGCAACTAAACTGGACTGGGGCCAAGGAGTGTGTAACAGATCTCATTGTGAACTGTTTTTGTAGTAGCCAGCCTGAATGTACATTGAGGGAATTGAAAATTAGCAAACTGTAGAGATAGTGTTGTTGAGGACTATTCACCATTCTGATTACTTAAAATATTGTGAGTCTTTTATTGTATATATTCATTTGCTGACCACTCAGTCATACTTGCAGACATAGCAAAAGCTTATCCAAAACTTAAGAGAATATTTTAAAAATTTGTGCACTCAGTAATTTTTATATTATCCCGACCTATGGTTTGTGCATTCCTGTTCTAAAACTAACATAGACTTATTTATTAGATTATGAAAAATAATCTATGTTGCTATTGTATTTAAATGTCTATAAAATGCTTACATAAATGTTATTTGAAAATAAATTATTTCTGAAATTATACTAACAAGTTATATTTTATATTATCCAAATATTGTGTAACTGCACCTTTCCCCCAATACAACTTATCATTTAAAAATATATTCCTTACCATTCTATTGTTATTTACAGTTAGATTTCATTGCTAGTTTAATTTCCCATAATATTATTTACAGTTCATGGATGTTATTTGCACCATCTCTTGGTCAATTTTCATCACAATTTGTTTATTTTGGGCTTATTTTATAGAAATTCGAAATTTAAAATTTTAGTTCTAAAAAAGTTTGTATATGACATTATATTTTGAAAAAAAAATCAACTTTCTTTGCTGCCTATTGGTGTTTAGGCCAGTCTCTTTTCTCTGAATGAATGGCTGCCAACTCTGGAAATTGTGCTGTAGGCATTTCTAAATGACAAAGTCAGAAACCAAACCAAAATGTTCTACATGTTCATAATTGATTTTGAAGTAAATAAATATATTTATTGTATTTTTTTTACATTCATAAATAAGATTTTACATTATTTTATTGAAATAGGAGTTTGATTTGAAAAATTTTAAATTTTACAAGAAAAATAAGTGTGGCAAAGTGACCACTCTTCAAGAAAAGTGAATTACATTGACAACTACAGAACTGAATAATGACACACAGATAGGTTGAAATATAATTCTTTTGTTTTACCTCTGACTATTTTTTAAACATTTTGTTTATTTTTTTTTTTCAGTTATTAACATTATTTTTAATTTTACATTACATTTAACCAATTTGAATCTAAACTTATTCAATTTTTAAAAACTGAATTGAAACAATTCTGTGTATTTTAGATTAATATTTTAACAATAGAAATTGACTGGTAATAAAACTGATGAATAATATTGTTCTCAGATTTAAGTAGTGGACCAATACAAAAATTAGACAAAGGTTTTATAAGTTGAGATTTGTAGCTGAAGGGTTTTAATGAGTTTGGCTAAACACATACATGTGTATTGTAATTGACAGCAAGTCCTAAAATATATAGCAAAAAATAATTGATAAAGGGATTAAATGTTTCAGATGCTGGTATGCTCCTTAGAAAAGTATGTCATAGTAAATTTCTTAATATAACATTAAATTTGACACAATTAGTCCTGGATTCAAATCTGACTTCTCAGTATTGATATATTTGAGAATGTCAGACAATACAGATTGCACATGACTTTTGTCATAAACCAGGATCATCAAATTACTCTTGCAATTAAAACTATTTTAATTTGTAAAAGATTAAAGTAAACTGCTCTGAACTCACTGCAGGACTGTCATGTAGATGTATGTGTATATATGCACAATAGAAGGTTTTCGCTAAAAAGTATTCAAAGTGGTTTGGATAAATTAAAATTGTTTAGCTTTTAAAATAAATAAATATACTTTTTTTAAAAAATTTACATGCATGCATTTTAAGTTGCAGAAATATTGATTAGAATTATATATTACTTATAAAATAATAAGTGATAGCTGAATAAAACATATGAGAATTTGAAATTTCCACTATCATTTCTTCTGATTAAACCTTCTGTTTTTTTCTTCCACTCTATTCTTTATTCAGTTACCATTATTTTTATTTAACCAGATTTTTGATGAACATACTCTTTCTGAGATATTATGAAACTCAAATAGTCAAGAATAGCATTAAAACCTAATAATAAAAAAGTGCATTTATATTAAGGCATTAAACACACACCATACTGCATTATATATTATAGTTTCTAATTACATCAATTACTTTATAAAAATCATACAAATAAATTTAATACTGTATACTTATATAACTTACATTATTAAATTGCATGTTGATGCAAATCACAATTTATTTCATTTCATCATGGATCAAAGCAATCAGTTCAGATTCACAAAAAAATTATCTTCTGACAAACAAAAATCATTGAATAAAGAATTTTAATTTCCATTTCAATTTTAAATTAACTTTATTAAATGGTAACTATAATAATCAGAAAATAATAATAAATTCTTTATAACAGCTATATAAATATCAATAATAATTTTGCATATAAAAAGCCCTTTTTAGAACCTGGTGTGATGCTCTTATCAACTGTTAATAATCTATTTAGCATTAACAAACTATTTCAGACATAAAAACATCTAGTATTCAATAATGGAATTAAAAGCAATAATAATATAAATCATTAAAATAAATCAAACCCCTCATATATAAATCCAGTAATTACAAAATAAGTGACTATATCATATTGAAGTGGTCAATCTGAGAGTCAGATTGTGCTTCACAGCCCATTCCAATCTCCCACCACCAAACCAAATTCAAACTCCATCCCTATGCTAATATACACACTTATATATCTCAATTTCTTTTGTTTTAGTTTTAAAATTAACCATGACAAAGATATTCACAAGTATCTTAAATTAAATATCTTAAATAAATAATATTTTATAAAGTGGTATATGTGTGTAAGGGATATGTACATATAATAGGTGATGGGAGATTACTTGTAAAATAATTATTATATTAAAACATATTATATTATATCATATATTTAAAATTATGTATAAAATATTTCTTATTTTCAATAATGGTGGTCAGAAAGGCTGATGCAATCATGCCGAATATTCTCGAATGCAATTAAATTAATTAGTATAAAATGCATTAGCAAATTTAGAAATGTGATAATTTTAGAAATATAATGTAAGACCCATTAGTGAAAAAATTGTACATTTTAAGTTAGTTTTAAAATCTAAGATTAGATTTTAAAACAATCCTTTGAGGAATGTTCAGCAGGGTTATATTGTTTTCTAACTTACTAGAACAAAAGCGTGCATCCGGTCTGCAAATTTGAGATGATCAAGGTATTTAAATTGCCTAAGGTATTATAACTAAAAGCTTTCCATAATAATTTAACAAATGTATAAATAGGGCTAAATTTGAATGCAGAAAGAAGAACAGCTACTTTTAAAGAGTAAGGGCTAACCTAATCCATGCTGGTTGTAATTTCAAATCAATGTGCTGTGAGTAGAGAGAAGATCCACATTTCCCGGTCATTTCAATGCAGTCTTCCACAAAATCATCACCCTGAACCTATCTATCCATGAACTGTAATCATGTATTTAAAGGTTAAATAATGGAAATGCTACCTGCCTGACAAACAAGAATCAAAACTAGATCTAGTATCCGATGAATGCTGCAATTAACTGAGGACTGCTATTAATGATTGATTAAGGTAATAAATCCCTGTTGCTGCCTAAGACTCATAAACTTTCTTTAAACAATTTAAACCTTAATCTAAATGTCTTGCTTAACCATTTCTTTAATGTATTATAATTCTTTTAGCTGACCTTGAGATCAGAAACCAAGTATTAATTAAAATGATTTGTAATTTCTTACCTGATTGTAATACGTATTCAACTCTCTATAAACTCTTTATTCATATCTCTCCTGTCATTAAGCCTCAATTATATAATATGTTCTTATTTCACTTTCATGTGGCAGCAATATTTTATAATAAGTTTATTACTATATTTTGTATTTTGAAACTAATATGCCAATAACTTCCTAAAATTGCAAGCAAGTTTGCTCTTTCTTTTAACCCCCCCCCCCTTTCATCGGAAGGTAAATTAATTCTTAGTTAAAAACATATTTTGTTGCTTTCATTACTGAGGATGCTTGCTAGCTTGGGAGAAAACAAGTTAATTATTTCTAATGTTATAATCAAATAGCAGAGCAGAAATCTGTTTTTCTAATTAATTCTAAGAAATGTTATTCCTAATTTAAAATAATAGTGCTAGTTCTAAAATTAAAAAAAATATATTTATTTGAAATTAAATATTTATTAGCTGAAGTAAAATTTAATCATCACCACCTAAATCTTATATATGATTATTTGTAAAATGTTATAAAAGCACTTGTGACCAAGTTTTCACCTGTTATTTTAATGTTTGTTGGAAGTTTACATCTAAGTAAATATAATAAAGGAGGAGAATTCTCGATTCTACTTGGAGTAATATTTCTATTAATTAATTTAAGTTATTCATCACTGTTTAGTAACCCAATCATACCATTATTCTGGGTATTCCAATTATGATATTAAAAGTTTTATATATATGTTATTCCAAGCATTGCGTGCATACAGACCTCTTCGTTATGTTTATATATAAATCTATGAATATCCATTAGCCATAATGTTCTGATTCTACTACACAGTTTTCTTTATAATTTATTAATATTCTCAGGTGTGCACCATTCTGTGACACAATTATATGTATATTCCAAATGAACTCTCCCACATATGTTTCTTTTTTAGCATAAGCACAGATTAATTTTTCATTTATTAATATTAACGATAATTATATAAAATTGTTATAAACTAAATAATATTTTTAAACAAATTTGGTCAAGTGCTACATTTCTCTCTAGGGGTGGATGAAAGACTCATAAGGATACTTATAGTATAGTGCTATTCAAATCATATTTCTATAATGTCACCAATCAGTTAATGGCATATCAATCATCCTGCACTGAAATAAACTAATGAATATGTACATGATTTATTGAATTGTACAAAAGAAAGTTTCTGCTATAAATAAATGTAAAGAGGCTAATGATAATTAATGGAGAAATATTATAATCAAATTACTAATGCTTCATTTTATTTACATTAATAAATTAGAAATATATATTGTAACTGGATGGGGGTATCGGAAGAAAGAAGTGAACCTGAGGTGATGGAATATCATCATTACTCCCAAGTCAATACAATATCAAATATCAATAGTTTACAACAGTATATATAAGTATATAATATTTTATAAGAGGATGAGATTAGATAATCTCAGAGATCATTGAGAGATCAGAAGAACAACTAAAAATTCATAATCATCCACCAGCATTATAATTTTAAAAATAAGTACAAGTAAATACTGGAGAGAAATAATCATCCATCATCATCATTGATGGGAATAAACAAATCAGTACAATATATCAACAGTCAATCTTGTGACTGGATTTGAACAATAAAAAACATAAGTCAACAGTCAATCTTGTGACTGGATTGGAAAAGGGCCTTCTATAGACCAGGCTAACCATTGAGCCTATGCCAGCTTGGGGCAATTATTTAAATATTAATTTGGAGGCACAAACTAAGTGCTCAACCATTAGAATACATAAGTAGAAAATCTAAACAATAATGCTGGGGCATTAAAACATGCTGATCATCATCAATGCTCAGGCCACTTGTACTGGCCAGCTATACACTTAACTTTTAAATAAGACAAATAAAATAAAAAATAATAGTGCATGGGCTTTAGAGAGTATCCTTTTTTGTGCCAATCAGGATGATGATGATTGATCATCACTGGATGCTCCAAAAGCACTAATGTACACATCCCCATTTATATATTCATCCTGTGCATGAATCTAGCTCAGAGAACACAAGCTCTATTACAGTATGTGACCAAGAGATGATGGAAACCATTTTAACAATTAAATATAAGTTTATTAATAACAATAAAAACGAATTTAGGTCTTATAAGGGTTCTGATTTTGAAAAGTACACAATAATAAAGTCATCACTCTGTAATTTATAAGATTACTACAAAATTCAAATTATTACATTAACTGCATTATTTCTTAATGGGTATCTATAAACGCATACATATATCCATACACAGATGTGTGTTTTATAATATACAATGAAGACATTTCAATTAAACATAAAATAATTATTACATTTGTGACTTACATAATTACTATTCAAAATTTAAATTGTCACATTAATTTATAAAATTACAAGTTACAATTCATGTTATTACTATGGTTTACATATATATGCACACAGACATGCGATTTATAATATACAATTAACAAAAAAAATGAATTGACATTTAATCAAAAAAAAATATTAAAATTTTACATATATGAATGAGCATGTATACACGCAAACTGACTTTTATCTATTTCAACTTGTTACAATAATATTATATTTTTTTCATAATTAATTTATTTGGAAAACACATAAATTTCACACATATACATGTGTATAAACAAAATATATAATTTAAAATTTAATTTCACTTTATAAGTTCCTTTTTTTATCAAACTAAATAAAGTCAACTTTTGTTTGACAGATAGTTGTTGATTAATTATCAGCATTCTTAGACCAATTTAAAAGATTTGCTTTTACGATTTTAATTCAAACAAAATTATGCTTGCATTTGTATATTCTTCTTTTAATGTCTTTTTTTTTCTAGTCTAAAAGATTTTTGGAAATCTTTTTCTTGACTATTAATTATAACTTTGTTTGTACTTTTTTTTTTCTAAATTATAATCATAACTTTAAACAGTTTTTCTTCTTTAATAAATGATTTTAAACTAATATCATTTTATAGAATAAAAAAAATATAGATTTTAAGATGTCTTTCTGCTTGGTGAGTTAATGTTGATGAAGTAGGCAAGGTGAGGTAGGAAAAGTGAATACGTGAACAGCAGCTCCCCATGCCATAATAAGAAGATAGCCAAGCATGAACTATTAACCACCCAATGCTCCATGATGTCATGAGAAAATACCTCATTTTTAAGCACTGCCCTTTCTAAGTACCTAGACAGATCATTATCAAAGAGTAGTATCCAAAGAAAAAATAAAAGGCATTGAGCCAACCCTGGTCATCTCTGTGAGACATAGGGGTATAGATGAGGTCTATACATGAGACCAAGGCCTATTCATGAGTCCTACTTACACACTGCTGGACTACTCTTGGAGCTCAATATCTAGGTCTAGACATTGCCAAGTATATACTTCAGAGCATCATGAACACTCTGCATCCAGACAGCCCTGTTCAACTATACACTCACCATGAACATAAAAAGTACAAATTCATGCATCACTTTCAAAATGTAATTTTACTAAAGAAATTATTTAAAATTTCATTATCATATATAACTTTACTCACCACAGCTATATATATATTTATCTGTTCTTCTCTGCCTTTAGATACATCAGCATATATATATATATATATTGTTACCGTCAGCCTATTTTAGCTTTTTAGATATACCGACTTTGTCTCGGTATAATATATATATATATATATATATAATTGCTTCCTCAGCAAGCTTGGTTTTAGGGATCAACATCATCAGGAAAAAGTATAATCCATGTATAATGTTGATCCATAGTTGGTCTCTTTCTATCTAGGATTATTCCAGGCAAGCAGCTGTCTTGGTTTGATAGATTTCAGGCAAGCAACCGTCTTCCATGTAGGCTATGAATTACAGCACAAAGAAGTGGGTCATTTTCTCCATGTAAATTCAAATTTCTGCAAAGGAAAACAGTCTACTATTTTGTCTTCAGCTACATCAGTTCATGGTAGTTAGATTGCCAACTCTCTGCTACAGCTAACAACAAACTGAAACTATCCATTTTGGTCAGCTAATTGCTGCCACTTACTCAAAAAATTTTAGTAGCCAAGCTGTTCTCTTCAGCTCTTCCTAAAAACTACAATCCAGACTTTACAGTTGGTCTAGTTGGCTACTGCTTAAAATATTAAAAACTCTTCTGACTAACTCTTACAAAACTGCAAGCAGAACTGTTCTCTTTAAAAATCATTATCCAGACTGTTTTCTTCAAAAATCATTCTCCAGACTGACTGATATTTTTTATCAGTCCTTTTTATAAAATTATCTGAGGTGATAACAACACCTTGATTAAAAACAGGGTTTTATTTTTATCTCTCTAATCCTTTTGAAAACATATATACATGTTTTTACTTAGACAATAAAAATTTACAAGTTAATTAAAGAGTTCAAAAATATACATTTTAAAAAAAAATTATCATAAAAACATACTTACATTTAAATTTCAAAATCAGAATTACAAATGATATTTATCAGACCTTTTAAAAGTTTAATTTATAAAACAATTTTTATTTTAAATCAGAGTTATTATTTAACCCTTTACTTATTATTTTATTTTAGGAAATGTAGAAAAATATCTACAAAAATTTATATCTGTGTTTATTTCTACTTTTCCTTTCAACTTTATATATATATACGTGCACACACACTATATTAGTGTATGCTATGTAATCCAACTGGTTACAATATATATATATATTGTAACGGTCAGAAAATGTGTGACTCGTAAACATAGTGCAGAATTTGACCACCATACAGAACAGCAGCACCATCGAGTAGTGAAGCCACACATTGTACTGAGTTCGAACATAGTTTATCGGTTCCACAATACAATCCACGAAACAACGCATCTGATGCCATATTGGTAAATATTTCCTTAGGCATGGTGGTCAGGGATATGCAAGAGACTCATGATTTTATTTTCGAGTTAGCCAATAATCAAACTAATATTAATTAAACATTCATATTTACATAATCGAGGAAATATATAGAATGGATATCGAATAAGTGAAACGTAACTGCAGACGTATAGTTTAAAATTATTTATTAACACATTTTAATAAGATCATTTACTAACAATATTTATGGATTAAAAGCTTCAGTAGCGGGATTTGCGACATGATTATATTTTAAAGAATACATTTATTTATTTAGACATCATTTTATATTGAGGATTTCAGTAGCAGTATTTACGATACTGTAATGTTTACAAAAGGAATACATTTATTTGAAGGCATAATCTAGCTACCTAAAATTCTCGAGTGAGTATTTCTAATGCATGCCTGAAGGGATTTATACCTTTGCAATGCAAGAGTCTAAAGTATGGGTTATAAGAGTAATGGCAGACATATATTTATTTAATTAAAATACTTATTTATAACTAAGGGCCAACATTTATTTGAGAGTGAATTTTGAAGATAATGCAGAGGTGGAGTGATATATAGAATAATAAAACGAAGTGAAGGAACACGTGGTACGCTTTAGAAAGGCGATATGGAATGGCAGTATATCGAAACTGCAATGCCGCGAATGGGTTTATAAGAATATCAGACTGGTCTCTGCCTCGGTCCGACGAAGTAAGGTGTCACATAAGCATAACCAGGGACAAGCGGTACGTGGCGCAAATTGGCCGGCTGGCTGCATGACATTGTCAAATCCTATGGGAGCACCCATTATGCCCGCTTGTGTAGGACGACTGGGGTTAATTTCAACCCTGAAGAATCCGGAATATTTACGGCGGAATGGGTCATCGCGTCTCTAAAACGTAACACATGTATACTTATAAACGATTATGATAAGATTTAAGTAGATTTCTGGCTCGGCCCCACATGATCAACATTTACTAAAGAACGTTGGCGACTCTCAAAGAAATGTAATTTTCTGGAATTATTCATAATGATTTAATAAATACAAAACATATATAAATTGGGAATTATTATAACTAATACATCAGCCATTTGCGAAGTAGTAGACCCCTGCATTACAATAAATGAAGCATTGAATGCGTGTCGATTTATATGAAAGTTAAGTTATTAAAGAAAGTAAATATTAATGAAAATTTGACACGCATTCATTGTTTTAAGCGATCATAGATTTAAACTTTGAAAATTGAAATAATTATGAGCATGCAATAATTAAATAATAACTATAGATAGAAATGTAGATTATAGAAATACACACCCAAGAAAGACAGAGTGAAGTAAGCTAGATTATTAGAGAAATTAACATATTAAATTAATGATTCAGTTTTAGTTATACATATGGTAGTTTTACATTTTATAATTTAGATAAGTAGTATGAAGAAGAGCTATAGCATATTATTAGAGTACTCTAGAGTTTGAACACAGACAGGTACCTGTTTTATAAGAAGTTTTCTGATTCCATTAGTTTAGCAGCAAAAAGTCCATGAGTGGCAACTCTTTCTTGTATTTAGATATTCATTTAATTTCATGGCAGCAGCAGCTTTCTCATTCATTTCAGGCAGCAGATCTTCATGGTGAATTTATGACGGGCAATGAAAGTTCAGCATCCGATAGGCCACCTCCCGATGAAAATAATCTAGGTGCTTTACTCGGTCATACCTTGGCAGGAACAAATTATTTTTATATTTTTGGAGACTCTCAGTGATCGAGAGCAAAGCTAAAGTTTAAGTGAATGTCTCCAGCAAGTCTAAGATGGCCTCTTTTTTTTATCTTGATCTTTCATATTTTTGTTAAGATATTTTTAGGTTCTATTTAATCTGCCCTGAGGATAATCAATGCATTTAGTTGGTTTTTAATTAAAGAAAGCTGCCGTTCTATTGTTTACATTTTACATTTACTAATTAATTTTGGGGAATTTTTCTTTAATTAATCTATTATCTATCACTGACCGATGCTTTTAAATTTCAAAAACAAAAAGGGAACATAAGATTATTTTAACTTTTAATTAAATATTACATCAGATATTTTTAGAATCATTATTAAATGAAATTTAAACAAAGCAATAAATACGAACTTTATAATCCAAAATAAATGATTAAAATTATACAAAATTATATAACTAAAAGAAATCTAAATTATATTATTTTATCCCTATTTATTGCGTTTAATTTGAGATCGAAATGTGTGCGTGTTTATGCTGAATTCTACATATATTTATACATTTTTAATATTGTTACACACACAATTCGATATCAAAAAGTTTAAATTTGGGCGGGATAGACCGGTCAGTGAGAGACGATAGAAAAAGGTGAAACTTGAGATTCGAATACGAATCTTACTGTTTCAGTATATTCAGAACCATTGTTTCCTTTATTTAACAAATATATCTTGATTAATTAAACAAATTATGCATACTATGACTAGATGAGATTCCGCTAATGGTATATATAAATAACATGAAATGTCACAATCCTTTAGATATGCCAGAACTTGTAATTATTATTATGCTGAAGGTTTCACCATAGTGTCCCTGTCTAAATAGAGTCTTTTTGATTCTCTGCTTTGCAATGCCAGCCATGAAAGATAAAAATAGATCAGGTATCATCAAGATTGTTGCTCATAAGTTGGTAGAACTGGAGAGTGGACAAATAGGGCAGAGTTCATGAGGGTTCTTGACCTGTGTATCTCACACATGATTGGACTTGAGGTATTTTTGCCTAGATTCTAGATCTTGTTATATGAACAGACAAAACCAGCCGATAAAATATCAATACATTAAATAAATATTACATGTATTTTTTACAATCATATATATATATATATCATTTTATGTCATTTTTCATTCATTTTCAATTAACCAAATGTATAGAAGTCTTGTAAATATTCATACAATTATTCAAATTATTCTTAATATAGTATGTTTCATATATATTGGGTTCTTTTTGTATCCTTGTTGTAATTTAAAGGTTTAGTACTTTTTGTAGCATCTATTCTATGCCAACATTTCATGTAATGAATGTATAATGCAGATTTATCATCTCTTCTATCAATTGCATTATTATGTTCTTTGGCTCTTACCTCTAATTGTTTCCCAGTATGCCCAAAGTAAATCATTTTACAAATTCCACATGTAATTTTATATACAATTCTGCTTTGGTACTGTATATCATCACTTAACTTATAATTACATATTGAAATGGAATCTGAGCTGAGGTTCAGATTACGTTTCACAGTTCTATTCTATCCCTCACCAACAAACTGGATTCAAATCCCAGTCCTACGTATATATACGCACCTATTTGTTTCAATTTTTTTTTAAATTTTGTATTCAAAATAAACGTTAACAAAAGATTTAATAATCTTAAATTAAATAAATCAATAATAATATTTCATATAATTTTAATAGGTTGTATATGTGCGTAAATCATATGTATATATTAAAAGTGATGGGGGATTACGTATAAATTAATATTTATATTTGTATATATTATATGAAAATGTATATTTAAAATTTTATGTATTAAAAATATGAATGTAATGGCGGTTGGGATAATGTAATCGGCTTGGTAGCTTGTAAAAGCATTCTAAAACAAAATCAATTAGCGTGATTAAATTATTACCTATATTAGAAAATTAAATAAATTTCATAAACAAAAGTTATCATTTGGTAAAATCTATTTCTGAGTCAGAAATAAATTTAGAACAACTGTTTTAGAAATACTAATCCGTTTGCATTGTTTTACACTACCTGATTAACAAAGGAGAAATTCCTTACTAAAAAAAAAGCTATTATGCAGTATTCTTTTATAGCCGCAGGTATTACAACATAATAGCATTCCTTAGATAAGCTGGAATCATATAAATAGGGCCCAAATTCAGTCATCAAGGAGGATACGTAGATTCGTAAGGCATCCGCCGAACGAATCTAGTCACTCAAATTTTCAAGGAACACCTTCTCTGCATGACCAGGCCAAGTCAATTCCAGCCAGCCTGCCAATAAAGATGAACATCCGCGAACCTGCTGCTATACCATGAGAACCAACCCGGTGAAATGCTACCTGCTTTCCAAAGGTAATACTGTAAAGTGCCGCCTTTATGAACTCAGAATTGTCTCCTGATTAACTTTTAAAATATGAAAGAATTTAATATTAATTATTTGTAACTTTTATAGTCTTTTATTCTATAACCATTTTGATTAGCCTCGTAATTTCTTTCATTTTTAATTAATATGGCAATTATTTTATTAATGTTTTGTGTAATATATATATATTTTAAATGCTAAATGATATTTCAATGAACTCCCACCCTCGCCAGTATACTTATTTTTACCTTAGCTCCTCGCATTAGATAGGAGTGACACTTAATTAATTAGCTTGTTTTTACTTTTAAAACTATAATGCTTGCTAGATTGGGAGAAGATTATTTTTTAAAAAAAATGTTTTTTTAATTATTACACTTTTTGCGTAAACAACAGAGGGAGAAATAAAGTTTCACCTTTGATTAGTTTATGATTTATACGATGTTAATAATCTCCGTAATAGCGCAATATTAATACAAACAAATATGTTAAATATATATATTACTTTTTATGTCTTTATTCTCACCCATACAAACATATAAATAATTTTCTTAAAGCACACCTTAGACTTAATTGTATACTATGTTATACGTAAGTGGAATTTTATTAAATAAGTGTAATGAAAAAGGAGAAAGGATTTAGAACTTTCATTGATATTAAAAATACTTTTCTAATAATATCTTTAAACTTCATTTAATAAATACGATCATACCATTATCTTTGATTAAGTTGTAAGCTTAATTATAGATATTTGACTAGTTATTAGTCCGTCCCAAAGCGTTGTTGGCATAGGCCACTCTTCATGTTTTAAGCTTTATCTAGAGACGCGCGTTGGAATGCCCGAGCCATCTTATTTTCATTTCAGGTCGTAAACAGGGCGATGAATGTCCCTGGACCATATATATATACTTATGCAATGAGAGCAATGCATGGGATAATTGGCCCAGTGCATCTCCATCCAAGAAGCCTTTGTCAACCGATTCCACAAAATGTGGGGTGGCAAGTCGGCTAGACTGTTTTCTTTTATATGATAAAGCACCTCAAAAATTTGCATCCGCAAATATTCGGCCATTAGGCTAACACCGCGACATTTTATATTAGACCCTTCTTTTCAAAAAGCTCAGGCCTATAAATATCTATATCTAATGTTATGATCTAACTAAACGTATCTTATAAATTAAATAACTCTTGGTGTGTCGCTTAATGACTATATATATAATTTAGAGAAATAACTCTACATATGTTCGACATGCAAATAAAGTAAATAAATCTTTATTAAAAAATTATATTTTATTATCTATTAAACTTATGATAGCTTGGTCAGTTAGTTAATCGACAGTTATGTAACCCATCCTGGGATCAGTCAAGGTTGTGTTTTCATTTGCAATTCGGGTGAATCATTATAAATTGTACACTTTATAAATGCACTAGATTAATTGAAATGTCATTACGCCGCATCAAAATTCTTCATAACTTATTTGTAAATACTTAAGCTCAAGTGCGAATAAGCACAATATAATTTATGTGTAATACGACACTAATCATCATTTAATATAATTTAAATGTATATTTTTATTTCTATTTGTTCGTTATTAAATAAAATTTTGAAACTAAACATCTGATCATTGCTCATTCTTTAGTTAAATGATTTAGTTAAATTTAAATGTCATGATTTGTGGAATGATGTAAGATGCCACTAAAGTTAAGCATAAGTGTTTGTCTGTTTTAAAATGCATATAAGCATTTGTCTTGATTTTCCCCTGAGTCTATTTGCTTGTATGATGTGCGATGTCGGCCGGTGTTAAATTAAATATTCTAGTACCATCAGATTTGCTGCTTATAAGTAATTGAACCTGGGGTCTGGGCATACAGGGCAGAGTTCATGATTATTGCTGACATATGTATCTCACACATGACTGGACTCGAGATACTTTTGCCTAGATGCTAGATCATGTTATGTGGACAGTTGGGTTTTAAAAAAAAACATTTATTACTGGCCAGTTTCAAAGCTATTATTATTGACTTTTTTTTTGTTAATTAATTCCGATAATTTCCCTTATATTTTTTAAACATTGTTACGAGCAAACTGTGATTATAGACAAGGTAGACCAAGTATTTTGGTATTTTGATATCAGTAGATGATTTAATTCATCTACTGATATCAAAATACCAAAATACATGGTCTACCTTGTCTATAATCACAGTTTGCTCAGACGAGAACCTGTGTATTCAACGTAGTATGACCGTAGGCAACATGCTATGCAAAATTTAAACATTTATTACGACAATGGAGGAAGAAATACATTTAATTCATTTACTGATATCAAAAAAGTCCTTGGTTTACCTTGCCTATAATCACAATTTGCTCACTACAATGTTTTAAAGAATATAAGGAAAATTAAAACAATTAATTAACAAAAAAAATCAATTAAAATAGCTTTGAAACTGGCCATTAATATTTTTTTTTTTTTTAAAAACTCAACTAAAACAAACTGTTAAAGGAAACTTTTACCAAAGTTTTAATAACTGAAATACATAAGATTATTATAGTGTGGAGAGTGAGGCTTGTGTGAAAGTCTGTGCTCATATACCCAATGCTTTAAATAAATGTATGGAAAATTAAATCAATTATTTAAAAGACAAATTTAAAAAAATTAGTAACGTAACAAACTTTCTACATAGATTTGAAAGTATTCGAGCCCAGTCGTAAATATTTTTTTAAAAATCAACTACATCTAACTGTTAAGCTTAAGCAGACTTTTAAAATTAGATTCTGACATGCGCACTGCAATTAAGAAACAGCAGAAATTATGGATCTAGCATTTTCATTGATAACCTTGAAGTTTTCGACTTTATAAGTTACTTAACTTGGTGAATCTTATGAGAGAGAGAACAAATATAAGTTGATGTATGTACAAAAAGGAAAAAAAAATTAGAAGGCATAGAGCACTCAGGGTTCCCGAGCGGTCACCCATCCAAGTACTAACTGAGCCTATCATTGCTTAACTGCAGTGATGGGACGAGAAACGGTGTGTTAAACTTAGTATGACCGTAGGCAAGGTGTCAATGAAAATACACTCATTTATTGGGAGAAAGGAAGGAGAAATAAATTTCATTCTGCTACTGATATTAAACAATCACAAGCTCTTCCTTTTAACTTGGCTATAATAAAATTCTTCATAATAATGTCTAAATAGTTGTACGGATAGAATAATAAATTAATTTAATAGTAAATAAAAAAAGAAAATTACTAACAATCTTTATCCTTAGCTTTGAAACTGTTCAAGCCCAGTAATAAATAACTTTTTTACAAACCAACTTCAAGTAACTGTTAAGGAAACTTTCTTTAAGTCGATTCTGACATGCGCACTGCAAATAAAAATTAGCAGAAATTATAGATCTAGCATTAATCACCTTCAAATTTTTAGCCTTTACTTGGTGAATGTGGTAAAAAAAAAATAGAAGATCACGTTTATATAAAATAGAAAAAAAATTGGAAGGCCTACAGCACTCAGGGTTCCCAGGCGGTCACCCATCCAAGTACTAACTGAGCCTAACGTTGCTTAACTGCGGTGATCGGACGAGAACCTGTGTATTCAACGTAGTATGACCGTAGGCAACATGCTATGCAAAATTTAAACATTTATTACGACAATGGAGGAAGAAATACATTTAATTCATTTACTGATATCAAAAAAGTCCTTGGTTTACCTTGCCTATAATCACAATTTGCTCACTACAATGTTTTAAAGAATATAAGGAAAATTAAAACAATTAATTAACAAAAAAAATCAATTAAAATAGCTTTGAAACTGGCCATTAATATTTTTTTTTTTTTAAAAAACTCAACTAAAACTAACTGTTAAAGGAAACTTTTACCAAAGTTTTAATAACTGAAATACATAAGCTTATTATAGTGTGGAGAGTGAGGCTTGTGTGAAAGTCTGTGCTCATATACCCAATGCTTTAAATAAATGTATGGAAAATTAAATCAATTATTTAAAAGACAAATTTAAAAAAATTAGTAACGTAACAAACTTTCTACATAGATTTGAAAGTATTCGAGCCCAGTCGTAAATATTTTTTTAAAAATCAACTACATCTAACTGTTAAGCTTAAGCAGACTTTTAAAATTAGATTCTGACATGCGCACTGCAAATAAGAAACAGCAGAAATTATGGATCTAGCATTTTCATTGATAACCTTGAAGTTTTCGACTTTATAAGTTACTTAACTTGGTGAATCTTATGAGAGAGAGAACAAATATAAGTTGATGTATGTACAAAAAGGAAAAAAAAATTAGAAGGCATAGAGCACTCAGGGTTCCCGAGCGGTCACCCATCCAAGTACTAACTGAGCCTATCATTGCTTAACTGCAGTGATGGGACGAGAAACGGTGTGTTAAACTTAGTATGACCGTAGGCAAGGTGTCAATGAAAATACACTCATTTATTGGGAGAAAGGAAGGAGAAATAAATTTCATTCTGCTACTGATATTAAACAATCACAAGCTCTTCCTTTTAACTTTGCTATAATAAAATTCTTCATAATAATGTCTAAATAGTTGTACGGATAGAATAATAAATTAATTTAATAGTAAATAAAAAAAGAAAATTACTAACAATCTTTATCCTTAGCTTTGAAACTGTTCAAGCCCAGTAATAAATAACTTTTTTACAAACCAACTTCAAGTAACTGTTAAGGAAACTTTCTTTAAGTCGATTCTGACATGCGCACTGCAAATAAAAATTAGCAGAAATTATAGATCTAGCATTAATCACCTTCAAATTTTTAGCCTTTACTTGGTGAATGTGGTAAAAAAAAAATAGAAGATCACGTTTATATAAAATAGAAAAAAAATTGGAAGGCCTACAGCACTCAGGGTTCCCAGGCGGTCACCCATCCAAGTACTAACTGAGCCTAACGTTGCTTAACTGCGGTGATCGGACGAGAACCTGTGTATTCAACGTAGTATGACCGTAGGCAACATGCTATGCAAAATTTAAACATTTATTACGACAATGGAGGAAGAAATACATTTAATTCATTTACTGATATCAAAAAAGTCCTTGGTTTACCTTGCCTATAATCACAATTTGCTCACTACAATGTTTTAAAGAATATAAGGAAAATTAAAACAATTAATTAACAAAAAAAATCAATTAAAATAGCTTTGAAACTGGCCATTAATATTTTTTTTTTTTTTTCAACTAAAACAAACTGTTAAAGGAAACTTTTACCAAAGTTTTAATAACTGAAATACATAAGATTATTATAGTGTGGAGAGTGAGGCTTGTGTGAAAGTCTGTGCTCATATACCCAATGCTTTAAATAAATGTATGGAAAATTAAATCAATTATTTAAAAGACAAATTTAAAAAAATTAGTAACGTAACAAACTTTCTACATAGATTTGAAAGTATTCGAGCCCAGTCGTAAATATTTTTTTAAAAATCAACTACATCTAACTGTTAAGCTTAAGCAGACTTTTAAAATTAGATTCTGACATGCGCACTGCAAATAAGAAACAGCAGAAATTATGGATCTAGCATTTTCATTGATAACCTTGAAGTTTTCGACTTTATAAGTTACTTAACTTGGTGAATCTTATGAGAGAGAGAACAAATATAAGTTGATGTATATACAAAAAGGAAAAAAAATTAGAAGGCATAGAGCACTCAGGGTTCCCGAGCGGTCACCCATCCAAATACTAACTGAGCCTATCATTGCTTAACTGCGGTGATGGGACGAGAAACGGTGTGTTAAACTTAGTATGACCGTAGGCAAGGTGTCAATGAAAATACACTCATTTATTAGGAGAAAGGAAGGAGAAATAAATTTCATTCTGCTACTGATATTAAACAATCACAAGCTCTTCCTTTTAACTTGGCTATAATAAAATTCTTCATAATAATGTCTAAATAGTTGTACGGATAGAATAATAAATTAATTTAATAGTAAATAAAAAAAGAAAATTACTAACAATCTTTATCCTTAGCTTTGAAACTGTTCAAGCCCAGTAATAAGTAACTTTTTTACAAACCAACTTCAAGTAACTGTTAAGGAAACTTTCTTTAAGTCGATTCTGACATGCGCACTGCAAATAAAAATTAGCAGAAATTATAGATCTAGCATTAATCACCTTCAAATTTTTAGCCTTTACTTGGTGAATGTGGTAAAAAAAAAATAGAAGATCACGTTTATATAAAATAGAAAAAAAATTGGAAGGCCTACAGCACTCAGGGTTCCCAGGCGGTCACCCATCCAAGTACTAACTGAGCCTAACGTTGCTTAACTGCGGTGATCGGACGAGAACCTGTGTATTCAACGTAGTATGACCGTAGGCAACATGCTATGCAAAATTTAAACATTTATTACGACAATGGAGGAAGAAATACATTTAATTCATTTACTGATATCAAAAAAGTCCTTCGTTTACCTTGCCTATAATCACAATTTGCTCATTACAATGTTTTAAAGAATATAAGGAAAATTAAAACAATTAATTAACAAAAAAAATCAATTAAAATAGCTTTGAAACTGGCCATTAATATTTTTTTTTTTTAAAAAAACTCAACTAAAACAAACTGTTAAAGGAAACTTTTACCAAAGTTTTAATAACTGAAATACATAAGATTATTATAGTGTGGAGAGTGAGGCTTGTGTGAAAGTCTGTGCTCATATACCCAATGCTTTAAATAAATGTATGGAAAATTAAATCAATTATTTAAAAGACAAATTTAAAAAAATTAGTAACGTAACAAACTTTCTACATAGATTTGAAAGTATTCGAGCCCAGTCGTAAATATTTTTTTAAAAATCAACTACATCTAACTGTTAAGCTTAAGCAGACTTTTAAAATTAGATTCTGACATGCGCACTGCAAATAAGAAACAGCAGAAATTATGGATCTAGCATTTTCATTGATAACCTTGAAGTTTTCGACTTTATAAGTTACTTAACTTGGTGAATCTTATGAGAGAGAGAACAAATATAAGTTGATGTATATACAAAAAGGAAAAAAAATTAGAAGGCATAGAGCACTCAGGGTTCCCGAGCGGTCACCCATCCAAATACTAACTGAGCCTATCATTGCTTAACTGCAGTGATGGGACGAGAAACGGTGTGTTAAACTTAGTATGACCGTAGGCAAGGTGTCAATGAAAATACACTCATTTATTGGGAGAAAGGAAGGAGAAATAAATTTCATTCTGCTACTGATATTAAACAATCACAAGCTCTTCCTTTTAACTTGGCTATAATAAAATTCTTCATAATAATGTCTAAATAGTTATACGGATAGAATAATAAATTAATTTAATAGTAAATAAAAAAAGAAAATTACTAACAATCTTTATCCTTAGCTTTGAAACTGTTCAAGCCCAGTAATAAATAACTTTTTTACAAACCAACTTCAAGTAACTGTTAAGGAAACTTTCTTTAAGTCGATTCTGACATGCGCACTGCAAATAAAAATTAGCAGAAATTATAGATCTAGCATTAATCACCTTCAAATTTTTAGCCTTTACTTGGTGAATGTGGTAAAAAAAAAATAGAAGATCACGTTTATATAAAATAGAAAAAAAATTGGAAGGCCTACAGCACTCAGGGTTCCCAGGCGGTCACCCATCCAAGTACTAACTGAGCCTAACGTTGCTTAACTGCGGTGATCGGACGAGAACCTGTGTATTCAACGTAGTATGACCGTAGGCAACATGCTATGCAAAATTTAAACATTTATTACGACAATGGAGGAAGAAATACATTTAATTCATTTACTGATATCAAAAAAGTCCTTCGTTTACCTTGCCTATAATCACAATTTGCTCATTACAATGTTTTAAAGAATATAAGGAAAATTAAAACAATTAATTAACAAAAAAAATCAATTAAAATAGCTTTGAAACTGGCCATTAATATTTTTTTTTTTTAAAAAAACTCAACTAAAACAAACTGTTAAAGGAAACTTTTACCAAAGTTTTAATAACTGAAATACATAAGATTATTATAGTGTGGAGAGTGAGGCTTGTGTGAAAGTCTGTGCTCATATACCCAATGCTTTAAATAAATGTATGGAAAATTAAATCAATTATTTAAAAGACAAATTTAAAAAAATTAGTAACGTAACAAACTTTCTACATAGATTTGAAAGTATTCGAGCCCAGTCGTAAATATTTTTTTAAAAATCAACTACATCTAACTGTTAAGCTTAAGCAGACTTTTAAAATTAGATTCTGACATGCGCACTGCAAATAAGAAACAGCAGAAATTATGGATCTAGCATTTTCATTGATAACCTTGAAGTTTTCGACTTTATAAGTTACTTAACTTGGTGAATCTTATGAGAGAGAGAACAAATATAAGTTGATGTATATACAAAAAGGAAAAAAAAATTAGAAGGCATAGAGCACTCAGGGTTCCCGAGCGGTCACCCATCCAAGTACTAACTGAGCCTATCATTGCTTAACTGCAGTGATGGGACGAGAAACGGTGTGTTAAACTTAGTATGACCGTAGGCAAGGTGTCAATGAAAATACACTCATTTATTGGGAGAAAGGAAGGAGAAATAAATTTCATTCTGCTACTGATATTAAACAATCACAAGCTCTTCCTTTTAACTTGGCTATAATAAAATTCTTCATAATAATGTCTAAATAGTTGTACGGATAGAATAATAAATTAATTTAATAGTAAATAAAAAAAGAAAATTACTAACAATCTTTATCCTTAGCTTTGAAACTGTTCAAGCCCAGTAATAAATAACTTTTTTACAAACCAACTTCAAGTAACTGTTAAGGAAACTTTCTTTAAGTCGATTCTGACATGCGCACTGCAAATAAAAATTAGCAGAAATTATAGATCTAGCATTAATCACCTTCAAATTTTTAGCCTTTACTTGGTGAATGTGCTAAAAAAAAAATAGAAGATCACGTTTATATAAAATAGAAAAAAAATTGGAAGGCCTACAGCACTCAGGGTTCCCAGGCGGTCACCCATCCAAGTACTAACTGAGCCTAACGTTGCTTAACTGCGGTGATCGGACGAGAACCTGTGTATTCAACGTAGTATGACCGTAGGCAACATGCTATGCAAAATTTAAACATTTATTACGACAATGGAGGAAGAAATACATTTAATTCATTTACTGATATCAAAAAAGTCCTTGGTTTACCTTGCCTATAATCACAATTTGCTCACTACAATGTTTTAAAGAATATAAGGAAAATTAAAACAATTAATTAACAAAAAAAATCAATTAAAATAGCTTTGAAACTGGCCATTAATATTTTTTTTTTTTTTTAAAACTCAACTAAAACTAACTGTTAAAGGAAACTTTTACCAAAGTTTTAATAACTGAAATACATAAGCTTATTATAGTGTGGAGAGTGAGGCTTGTGTGAAAGTCTGTGCTCATATACCCAATGCTTTAAATAAATGTATGGAAAATTAAATCAATTATTTAAAAGACAAATTTAAAAAAATTAGTAACGTAACAAACTTTCTACATAGATTTGAAAGTATTCGAGCCCAGTCGTAAATATTTTTTTGAAAAATCAACTACATGTAACTGTTAAGCTTAAGCAGACTTTTAAAATTAGATTCTGACATGCACACTGCAAATAAGAAACAGCAGAAATTATGGATCTAGTATTTTCATTGATAACCTTGAAGTTTTCGACTTTATAAGTTACTTAACTTGGTGAATCTTATGAGAGAGAGAACAAATATAAGTTGATGTATATACAAAAAGGAAAAAAAAAATTAGAAGGCATAGAGCACTCAGGGTTCCCGAGCGGTCACCCATCCAAGTATTAACTGAGCCTATCATTGCTTAACTGCAATGATGGGACGAGAAACGGTGTGCTAAACTTAGTATGACCGTAGGCAAGGTGTCAATGAAAATACACTCATTTATTGGGAGAAAGGAAGGAGAAATAAATTTCATTCTGCTACTGATATTAAACAATCACAAGCTCTTCCTTTTAACTTGGCTATAATAAAATTCTTCATAATAATGTCTAAATAGTTGTACGGATAGAATAATAAATTAATTTAATAGTAAATAAAAAAAGAAAATTACTAACAATCTTTATCCTTAGCTTTGAAACTGTTCAAGCCCAGTAATAAATAACTTTTTTACAAACCAACTTCAAGTAACTGTTAAGGAAACTTTCTTTAAGTCGATTCTGACATGCGCACTGCAAATAAAAATTAGCAGAAATTATAGATCTAGCATTAATCACCTTCAAATTTTTAGCCTTTACTTGGTGAATGTGGTAAAAAAAAAATAGAAGATCACGTTTATATAAAATAGAAAAAAAATTGGAAGGCCTACAGCACTCAGGGTTCCCAGGCGGTCACCCATCCAAGTACTAACTGAGCCTAACGTTGCTTAACTGCGGTGATCGGACGAGAACCTGTGTATTCAACGTAGTATGACCGTAGGCAACATGCTATGCAAAATTTAAACATTTATTACGACAATGGAGGAAGAAATACATTTAATTCATTTACTGATATCAAAAAAGTCCTTGGTTTACCTTGCCTATAATCACAATTTGCTCACTACAATGTTTTAAAGAATATAAGGAAAATTAAAACAATTAATTAACAAAAAAAATCAATTAAAATAGCTTTGAAACTGGCCATTAATATTTTTTTTTTTTTTTAAAACTAACTGTTAAAGGAAACTTTTACCAAAGTTTTAATAACTGAAATACATAAGCTTATTATAGTGTGGAGAGTGAGGCTTGTGTGAAAGTCTGTGCTCATATACCCAATGCTTTAAATAAATGTATGGAAAATTAAATCAATTATTTAAAAGACAAATTTAAAAAAATTAGTAACGTAACAAACTTTCTACATAGATTTGAAAGTATTCGAGCCCAGTCGTAAATATTTTTTTAAAAATCAACTACATCTAACTGTTAAGCTTAAGCAGACTTTTAAAATTAGATTCTGACATGCGCACTGCAATTAAGAAACAGCAGAAATTATGGATCTAGCATTTTCATTGATAACCTTGAAGTTTTCGACTTTATAAGTTACTTAACTTGGTGAATCTTATGAGAGAGAGAACAAATATAAGTTGATGTATATACAAAAAGGAAAAAAAATTAGAAGGCATAGAGCACTCAGGGTTCCCGAGCGGTCACCCATCCAAATACTAACTGAGCCTATCATTGCTTAACTGCAGTGATGGGACGAGAAACGGTGTGTTAAACTTAGTATGACCGTAGGCAAGGTGTCAATGAAAATACACTCATTTATTGGGAGAAAGGAAGGAGAAATAAATTTCATTCTGCTACTGATATTAAACAATCACAAGCTCTTCCTTTTAACTTGGCTATAATAAAATTCTTCATAATAATGTCTAAATAGTTGTACGGATAGAATAATAAATTAATTTAATAGTAAATAAAAAAAGAAAATTACTAACAATCTTTATCCTTAGCTTTGAAACTGTTCAAGCCCAGTAATAAATAACTTTTTTACAAACCAACTTCAAGTAACTGTTAAGGAAACTTTCTTTAAGTCGATTCTGACATGCGCACTGCAAATAAAAATTAGCAGAAATTATAGATCTAGCATTAATCACCTTCAAATTTTTAGCCTTTACTTGGTGAATGTGGTAAAAAAAAAATAGAAGATCACGTTTATATAAAATAGAAAAAAAATTGGAAGGCCTACAGCACTCAGGGTTCCCAGGCGGTCACCCATCCAAGTACTAACTGAGCCTAACGTTGCTTAACTGCGGTGATCGGACGAGAACCTGTGTATTCAACGTAGTATGACCGTAGGCAACATGCTATGCAAAATTTAAACATTTATTACGACAATGGAGGAAGAAATACATTTAATTCATTTACTGATATCAAAAAAGTCCTTGGTTTACCTTGCCTATAATCACAATTTGCTCACTACAATGTTTTAAAGAATATAAGGAAAATTAAAACAATTAATTAACAAAAAAAATCAATTAAAATAGCTTTGAAACTGGCCATTAATATTTTTTTTTTTTTAAAAACTCAACTAAAACAAACTGTTAAAGGAAACTTTTACCAAAGTTTTAATAACTGAAATACATAAGCTTATTATAGTGTGGAGAGTGAGGCTTGTGTGAAAGTCTGTGCTCATATACCCAATGCTTTAAATAAATGTATGGAAAATTAAATCAATTATTTAAAAGACAAATTTAAAAAAATTAGTAACGTAACAAACTTTCTACATAGATTTGAAAGTATTCGAGCCCAGTCGTAAATATTTTTTTAAAAATCAACTACATCTAACTGTTAAGCTTAAGCAGACTTTTAAAATTAGATTCTGACATGCGCACTGCAAATAAGAAACAGCAGAAATTATGGATCTAGCATTTTCATTGATAACCTTGAAGTTTTCGACTTTATAAGTTACTTAACTTGGTGAATCTTATGAGAGAGAGAACAAATATAAGTTGATGTATATACAAAAAGGAAAAAAAATTAGAAGGCATAGAGCACTCAGGGTTCCCGAGCGGTCACCCATCCAAGTACTAACTGAGCCTATCATTGCTTAACTGCAATGATGGGACGAGAAACGGTGTGCTAAACTTAGTATGACCGTAGGCAAGGTGTCAATGAAAATACACTCATTTATTGGGAGAAAGGAAGGAGAAATAAATTTCATTCTGCTACTGATATTAAACAATCACAAGCTCTTCCTTTTAACTTGGCTATAATAAAATTCTTCATAATAATGTCTAAATAGTTGTACGGATAGAATAATAAATTAATTTAATAGTAAATAAAAAAAGAAAATTACTAACAATCTTTATCCTTAGCTTTGAAACTGTTCAAGCCCAGTAATAAGTAACTTTTTTACAAACCAACTTCAAGTAACTGTTAAGGAAACTTTCTTTAATTCGATTCTGACATGCGCACTGCAAATAAAAATTAGCAGAAATAATAGATCTAGCATTAATCACCTTCAAATTTTTAGCCTTTACTTGGTGAATGTGGTAAAAAAAAATATAGAAGATCACGTTTATATAAAATAGAAAAAAAATTGGAAGGCCTACAGCACTCAGGGTTCCCAGGCGGTCACCCATCCAAGTACTAACTGAGCCTAACGTTGCTTAACTGCGGTGATCGGACGAGAACCTGTGTATTCAACGTAGTATGACCGTAGGCAACATGCTATGCAAAATTTAAACATTTATTACGACAATGGAGGAAGAAATACATTTAATTCATTTACTGATATCAAAAAAGTCCTTCGTTTACCTTGCCTATAATCACAATTTGCTCATTACAATGTTTTAAAGAATATAAGGAAAATTAAAACAATTAATTAAGAAAAAAAATCAACTAAAATAGCTTTGAAACTGGCCATTAATATTATTTTTTTTTTTAAAAACTAAACTAAAACTAACTGTTAAGGAAACTTTTATCAAAGTTTTAATAACTGAAATACATAAGCTTATTATAGTGTGGAGAGTGAGGCTTGTGTGAAAGTCTGTGCTCATATACCCAATGCTTTAAATAAATGTATGGAAAATTAAATCAATTATTTAAAAGACAAATTTAAAAAAATTAGTAACGTAACAAACTTTCTACATAGATTTGAAAGTATTCGAGCCCAGTCGTAAATATTTTTTTAAAAATCAACTACATCTAACTGTTAAGCTTAAGCAGACTTTTAAAATTAGATTCTGACATGCGCACTGCAAATAAGAAACAGCAGAAATTATGGATCTAGCATTTTCATTGATAACCTTGAAGTTTTCGACTTTATAAGTTACTTAACTTGGTGAATCTTATGAGAGAGAGAACAAATATAAGTTGATGTATATACAAAAAAGAAAAAAAATTAGAAGGCATAGAGCACTCAGGGTTCCCGAGCGGTCACCCATCCAAGTATTAACTGAGCCTATCATTGCTTAACTGCAATGATGGGACGAGAAACGGTGTGCTAAACTTAGTATGACCGTAGGCAAGGTGTCAATGAAAATACACTCATTTATTGGGAGAAAGGAAGGAGAAATAAATTTCATTCTGCTACTGATATTAAACAATCACAAGCTCTTCCTTTTAACTTGGCTATAATAAAATTCTTCATAATAATGTCTAAATAGTTGTACGGATAGAATAATAAATTAATTTAATAGTAAATAAAAAAAGAAAATTACTAACAATCTTTATCCTTAGCTTTGAAACTGTTCAAGCCCAGTAATAAATAACTTTTTTACAAACCAACTTCAAGTAACTGTTAAGCAAACTTTCTTTAATTCGATTCTGACATGCGCACTGCAAATAAAAATTAGCAGAAATTATAGATCTAGCATTAATCACCTTCAAATTTTTAGCCTTTACTTGGTGAATGTGGTAAAAAAAAAATAGAAGATCACGTTTATATAAAATAGAAAAAAAAATTGGAAGGCCTACAGCACTCAGGGTTCCCAGGCGGTCACCCATCCAAGTACTAACTGAGCCTAACGTTGCTTAACTGCGGTGATCGGACGAGAACCTGTGTATTCAACGTAGTATGACCGTAGGCAACATGCTATGCAAAATTTAAACATTTATTACGACAATGGAGGAAGAAATACATTTAATTCATTTACTGATATCAAAAAAGTCCTTGGTTTACCTTGCCTATAATCACAATTTGCTCATTACAATGTTTTAAAGAATATAAGGAAAATTAAAACAATTAATTAACAAAAAAAATCAATTAAAATAGCTTTGAAACTGGCCATTAATATTTTTTTTTTTTTTTAAAACTCAACTAAAACTAACTGTTAAGGAAACTTTTATCAAAGTTTTAATAACTGAAATACATAAGCTTATTATAGTGTGGAGAGTGAGGCTTGTGTGAAAGTCTGTGCTCATATACCCAATGCTTTAAATAAATGTATGGAAAATTAAATCAATTATTTAAAAGACAAATTTAAAAAAATTAGTAACGTAACAAACTTTCTACATAGATTTGAAAGTATTCGAGCCCAGTCGTAAATATTTTTTTGAAAAATCAACTACATGTAACTGTTAAGCTTAAGCAGACTTTTAAAATTAGATTCTGACATGCACACTGCAAATAAGAAACAGCAGAAATTATGGATCTAGTATTTTCATTGATAACCTTGAACTTTTCGACTTTATAAGTTACTTAACTTGGTGAATCTTATGAGAGAGAGAACAAATATAAGTTGATGTATATACAAAAAGGAAAAAAAAATTAGAAGGCATAGAGCACTCAGGGTTCCCGAGCGGTCACCCATCCAAGTATTAACTGAGCCTATGACCGTAGGCAAGGTGATGGGAGCGGTCACCCATCCAAGTATTAACTGAGCCTATGACCGTAGGCAAGGTGTCAATGAAAATACACTCATTTATTGGGAGAAAGGAAGGAGAAATAAATTTCATTCTGCTACTGATATTAAACAATCACAAGCTCTTCCTTTTAACTTGGCTATAATAAAATTCTTCATAATAATGTCTAAATAGTTGTACGGATAGAATAATAAATTAATTTAATAGTAAATAAAAAAAGAAAATTACTAACAATCTTTATCCTTAGCTTTGAAACTGTTCAAGCCCAGTAATAAATAACTTTTTTACAAACCAACTTCAAGTAACTGTTAAGCAAACTTTCTTTAATTCGATTCTGACATGCGCACTGCAAATAAAAATTAGCAGAAATTATAGATCTAGCATTAATCACCTTCAAATTTTTAGCCTTTACTTGGTGAATGTGGTAAAAAAAAATAGAAGATCACGTTTATATAAAATAGAAAAAAAATTGGAAGGCCTACAGCACTCAGGGTTCCCAGGCGGTCACCCATCCAAGTACTAACTGAGCCTAACGTTGCTTAACTGCGGTGATCGGACGAGAACCTGTGTATTCAACGTAGTATGACCGTAGGCAACATGCTATGCAAAATTTAAACATTTATTACGACAATGGAGGAAGAAATACATTTAATTCATTTACTGATATCAAAAAAGTCCTTGGTTTACCTTGCCTATAATCACAATTTGCTCATTACAATGTTTTAAAGAATATAAAGAAAATTAAAACAATTAATTAACAAAAAAAATCAATTAAAATAGCTTTGAAACTGGCCATTAATATTTTTTTTTTTTTTAAAACTCAACTAAAACTAACTGTTAAGGAAACTTTTATCAAAGTTTTAATAACTGAAATACATAAGCTTATTATAGTGTGGAGAGTGAGGCTTGTGTGAAAGTCTGTGCTCATATACCCAATGCTTTAAATAAATGTATGGAAAATTAAATCAATTATTTAAAAGACAAATTTAAAAAAATTAGTAACGTAACAAACTTTCTACATAGATTTGAAAGTATTCGAGCCCAGTCGTAAATATTTTTTTAAAAATCAACTACATCTAACTGTTAAGCTTAAGCAGACTTTTAAAATTAGATTCTGACATGCGCACTGCAAATAAGAAACAGCAGAAATTATGGATCTAGCATTTTCATTGATAACCTTGAAGTTTTCGACTTTATAAGTTACTTAACTTGGTGAATCTTATGAGAGAGAGAACAAATATAAGTTGATGTATATACAAAAAGGAAAAAAAATTAGAAGGCATAGAGCACTCAGGGTTCCCGAGCGGTCACCCATCCAAGTATTAACTGAGCCTATCATTGCTTAACTGCAATGATGGGACGAGAAACGGTGTGTTAAACTTAGTATGACCGTAGGCAAGGTGTCAATGAAAATACACTCATTTATTAGGAGAAAGGAAGGAGAAATAAATTTCATTCTGCTACTGATATTAAACAATCACAAGCTCTTCCTTTTAACTTGGCTATAATAAAATTCTTCATAATAATGTCTAAATAGTTGTACGGATAGAATAATAAATTAATTTAATAGTAAATAAAAAAAGAAAATTACTAACAATCTTTATCCTTAGCTTTGAAACTGTTCAAGCCCAGTAATAAGTAACTTTTTTACAAACCAACTTCAAGTAACTGTTAAGGAAACTTTCTTTAATTCGATTCTGACATGCGCACTGCAAATAAAAATTAGCAGAAATAATAGATCTAGCATTAATCACCTTCAAATTTTTAGCCTTTACTTGGTGAATGTGGTAAAAAAAAATATAGAAGATCACGTTTATATAAAATAGAAAAAAAATTGGAAGGCCTACAGCACTCAGGGTTCCCAGGCGGTCACCCATCCAAGTACTAACTGAGCCTAACGTTGCTTAACTGCGGTGATCGGACGAGAACCTGTGTATTCAACGTAGTATGACCGTAGGCAACATGCTATGCAAAATTTAAACATTTATTACGACAATGGAGGAAGAAATACATTTAATTCATTTACTGATATCAAAAAAGTCCTTCGTTTACCTTGCCTATAATCACAATTTGCTCATTACAATGTTTTAAAGAATATAAGGAAAATTAAAACAATTAATTAACAAAAAAAATCAATTAAAATAGCTTTGAAACTGGCCATTAATATTTTTTTTTTTTTTAAAACTCAACTAAAACTAACTGTTAAGGAAACTTTTATCAAAGTTTTAATAACTGAAATACATAAGCTTATTATAGTGTGGAGAGTGAGGCTTGTGTGAAAGTCTGTGCTCATATACCCAATGCTTTAAATAAATGTATGGAAAATTAAATCAATTATTTAAAAGACAAATTTAAAAAAATTAGTAACGTAACAAACTTTCTACATAGATTTGAAAGTATTCGAGCCCAGTCGTAAATATTTTTTTGAAAAATCAACTACATGTAACTGTTAAGCTTAAGCAGACTTTTAAAATTAGATTCTGACATGCACACTGCAAATAAGAAACAGCAGAAATTATGGATCTAGTATTTTCATTGATAACCTTGAACTTTTCGACTTTATAAGTTACTTAACTTGGTGAATCTTATGAGAGAGAGAACAAATATAAGTTGATGTATATACAAAAAGGAAAAAAAAATTAGAAGGCATAGAGCACTCAGGGTTCCCGAGCGGTCACCCATCCAAGTATTAACTGAGCCTATGACCGTAGGCAAGGTGTCAATGAAAATAAGTATTAAACTGAGCCTATGACCGTAGGCAAGGTGTCAATGAAAATACACTCATTTATTGGGAGAAAGGAAGGAGAAATAAATTTCATTCTGCTACTGATATTAAACAATCACAAGCTCTTCCTTTTAACTTGGCTATAATAAAATTCTTCATAATAATGTCTAAATAGTTGTACGGATAGAATAATAAATTAATTTAATAGTAAATAAAAAAAGAAAATTACTAACAATCTTTATCCTTAGCTTTGAAACTGTTCAAGCCCAGTAATAAATAACTTTTTTACAAACCAACTTCAAGTAACTGTTAAGCAAACTTTCTTTAATTCGATTCTGACATGCGCAGTGCAAATAAAAATTAGCAGAAATTATAGATCTAGCATTAATCACCTTCAAATTTTTAGCCTTTTCTTGGTGAATGTGGTAAAAAAAAAATACAAGATCACGTTTATATAAAATAGAAAAAAAAATTGGAAGGCCTACAGCACTCAGGGTTCCCAGGCGGTCACCCATCCAAGTACTAACTGAGCCTAACGTTGCTTAACTGCGGTGATCGGACGAGAACCTGTGTATTCAACGTAGTATGACCGTAGGCAACATGCTATGCAAAATTTAAACATTTATTACGACAATGGAGGAAGAAATACATTTAATTCATTTACTGATATCAAAAAAGTCCTTGGTTTACCTTGCCTATAATCACAATTTGCTCATTACAATGTTTTAAAGAATATAAGGAAAATTAAAACAATTAATTAACAAAAAAAATCAATTAAAATAGCTTTGAAACTGGCCATTAATATTTTTTTTTTTTTTTAAAACTAACTGTTAAAGGAAACTTTTACCAAAGTTTTAATAACTGAAATACATAAGCTTATTATAGTGTGGAGAGTGAGGCTTGTGTGAAAGTCTGTGCTCATATACCCAATGCTTTAAATAAATGTATGGAAAATTAAATCAATTATTTAAAAGACAAATTTAAAAAAATTAGTAACGTAACAAACTTTCTACATAGATTTGAAAGTATTCGAGCCCAGTCGTAAATATTTTTTTGAAAAATCAACTACATGTAACTGTTAAGCTTAAGCAGACTTTTAAAATTAGATTCTGACATGCACACTGCAAATAAGAAACAGCAGAAATTATGGATCTAGCATTTTCATTGATAACCTTGAAGTTTTCGACTTTATAAGTTACTTAACTTGGTGAATCTTATGAGAGAGAGAACAAATATAAGTTGATGTATATACAAAAAGGAAAAAAAAATTAGAAGGCATAGAGCACTCAGGGTTCCCGAGCGGTCACCCATCCAAGTATTAACTGAGCCTATGACCGTAGGCAAGGTGTCAATGAAAATACACGGTGTGCTAAACTTAGTATGACCGTAGGCAAGGTGTCAATGAAAATACACTCATTTATTGGGAGAAAGGAAGGAGAAATAAATTTCATTCTGCTACTGATATTAAACAATCACAAGCTCTTCCTTTTAACTTGGCTATAATAAAATTCTTCATAATAATGTCTAAATAGTTGTACGGATAGAATAATAAATTAATTTAATAGTAAATAAAAAAAGAAAATTACTAACAATCTTTATCCTTAGCTTTGAAACTGTTCAAGCCCAGTAATAAATAACTTTTTTACAAACCAACTTCAAGTAACTGTTAAGCAAACTTTCTTTAATTCGATTCTGACATGCGCACTGCAAATAAAAATTAGCAGAAATTATAGATCTAGCATTAATCACCTTCAAATTTTTAGCCTTTACTTGGTGAATGTGGTAAAAAAAAAATAGAAGATCACGTTTATATAAAATAGAAAAAAAAATTGGAAGGCCTACAGCACTCAGGGTTCCCAGGCGGTCACCCATCCAAGTACTAACTGAGCCTAACGTTGCTTAACTGCGGTGATCGGACGAGAACCTGTGTATTCAACGTAGTATGACCGTAGGCAACATGCTATGCAAAATTTAAACATTTATTACGACAATGGAGGAAGAAATACATTTAATTCATTTACTGATATCAAAAAAGTCCTTGGTTTACCTTGCCTATAATCACAATTTGCTCACTACAATGTTTTAAAGAATATAAGGAAAATTAAAACAATTAATTAACAAAAAAAATCAATTAAAATAGCTTTGAAACTGGCCATTAATATTTTTTTTTTTTTTTAAAACTCAACTAAAACTAACTGTTAAAGGAAACTTTTACCAAAGTTTTAATAACTGAAATACATAAGCTTATTATAGTGTGGAGAGTGAGGCTTGTGTGAAAGTCTGTGCTCATATACCCAATGCTTTAAATAAATGTATGGAAAATTAAATCAATTATTTAAAAGACAAATTTAAAAAAATTAGTAACGTAACAAACTTTCTACATAGATTTGAAAGTATTCGAGCCCAGTCGTAAATATTTTTTTAAAAATCAACTACATCTAACTGTTAAGCTTAAGCAGACTTTTAAAATTAGATTCTGACATGCGCACTGCAAATAAGAAACAGCAGAAATTATGGATCTAGCATTTTCATTGATAACCTTGAAGTTTTCGACTTTATAAGTTACTTAACTTGGTGAATCTTATGAGAGAGAGAACAAATATAAGTTGATGTATATACAAAAAGGAAAAAAAATTAGAAGGCATAGAGCACTCAGGGTTCCCGAGCGGTCACCCATCCAAATACTAACTGAGCCTATCATTGCTTAACTGCAGTGATGGGACGAGAAACGGTGTGTTAAACTTAGTATGACCGTAGGCAAGGTGTCAATGAAAATACACTCATTTATTGGGAGAAAGGAAGGAGAAATAAATTTCATTCTGCTACTGATATTAAACAATCACAAGCTCTTCCTTTTAACTTTGCTATAATAAAATTCTTCATAATAATGTCTAAATAGTTGTACGGATAGAATAATAAATTAATTTAATAGTAAATAAAAAAAGAAAATTACTAACAATCTTTATCCTTAGCTTTGAAACTGTTCAAGCCCAGTAATAAATAACTTTTTTACAAACCAACTTCAAGTAACTGTTAAGGAAACTTTCTTTAAGTCGATTCTGACATGCGCACTGCAAATAAAAATTAGCAGAAATTATAGATCTAGCATTAATCACCTTCAAATTTTTAGCCTTTACTTGGTGAATGTGGTAAAAAAAAAAAAAGAAGATCACGTTTATATAAAATAGAAAAAAAATTGGAAGGCCTACAGCACTCAGGGTTCCCAGGCGGTCACCCATCCAAGTACTAACTGAGCCTAACGTTGCTTAACTGCGGTGATCGGACGAGAACCTGTGTATTCAACGTAGTATGACCGTAGGCAACATGCTATGCAAAATTTAAACATTTATTACGACAATGGAGGAAGAAATACATTTAATTCATTTACTGATATCAAAAAAGTCCTTGGTTTACCTTGCCTATAATCACAATTTGCTCACTACAATGTTTTAAAGAATATAAGGAAAATTAAAACAATTAATTAACAAAAAAAATCAATTAAAATAGCTTTGAAACTGGCCATTAATATTTTTTTTTTTTTTTAAAACTAACTGTTAAAGGAAACTTTTACCAAAGTTTTAATAACTGAAATACATAAGCTTATTATAGTGTGGAGAGTGAGGCTTGTGTGAAAGTCTGTGCTCATATACCCAATGCTTTAAATAAATGTATGGAAAATTAAATCAATTATTTAAAAGACAAATTTAAAAAAATTAGTAACGTAACAAACTTTCTACATAGATTTGAAAGTATTCGAGCCCAGTCGTAAATATTTTTTTAAAAATCAACTACATCTAACTGTTAAGCTTAAGCAGACTTTTAAAATTAGATTCTGACATGCGCACTGCAATTAAGAAACAGCAGAAATTATGGATCTAGCATTTTCATTGATAACCTTGAAGTTTTCGACTTTATAAGTTACTTAACTTGGTGAATCTTATGAGAGAGAGAACAAATATAAGTTGATGTATATACAAAAAGGAAAAAAAAATTAGAAGGCATAGAGCACTCAGGGTTCCCGAGCGGTCACCCATCCAAGTATTAACTGAGCCTATCATTGCTTAACTGCAATGATGGGACGAGAAACGGTGTGCTAAACTTAGTATGACCGTAGGCAAGGTGTCAATGAAAATACACTCATTTATTGGGAGAAAGGAAGGAGAAATAAATTTCATTCTGCTACTGATATTAAACAATCACAAGCTCTTGCTTTTAACTTGGCTATAATAAAATTCTTCATAATAATGTCTAAATAGTTATACGGATAGAATAATAAATTAATTTAATAGTAAATAAAAAAAGAAAATTACTAACAATCTTTATCCTTAGCTTTGAAACTGTTCAAGCCCAGTAATAAATAACTTTTTTACAAACCAACTTCAAGTAACTGTTAAGGAAACTTTCTTTAAGTCGATTCTGACATGCGCACTGCAAATAAAAATTAGCAGAAATTATAGATCTAGCATTAATCACCTTCAAATTTTTAGCCTTTACTTGGTGAATGTGGTAAAAAAAAAATAGAAGATCACGTTTATATAAAATAGAAAAAAAATTGGAAGGCCTACAGCACTCAGGGTTCCCAGGCGGTCACCCATCCAAGTACTAACTGAGCCTAACGTTGCTTAACTGCGGTGATCGGACGAGAACCTGTGTATTCAACGTAGTATGACCGTAGGCAACATGCTATGCAAAATTTAAACATTTATTACGACAATGGAGGAAGAAATACATTTAATTCATTTACTGATATCAAAAAAGTCCTTGGTTTACCTTGCCTATAATCACAATTTGCTCACTACAATGTTTTAAAGAATATAAGGAAAATTAAAACAATTAATTAACAAAAAAAATCAATTAAAATAGCTTTGAAACTGGCCATTAATATTTTTTTTTTTTTTTAAAACTAACTGTTAAAGGAAACTTTTACCAAAGTTTTAATAACTGAAATACATAAGCTTATTATAGTGTGGAGAGTGAGGCTTGTGTGAAAGTCTGTGCTCATATACCCAATGCTTTAAATAAATGTATGGAAAATTAAATCAATTATTTAAAAGACAAATTTAAAAAAATTAGTAACGTAACAAACTTTCTACATAGATTTGAAAGTATTCGAGCCCAGTCGTAAATATTTTTTTAAAAATCAACTACATCTAACTGTTAAGCTTAAGCAGACTTTTAAAATTAGATTCTGACATGCGCACTGCAAATAAGAAACAGCAGAAATTATGGATCTAGCATTTTCATTGATAACCTTGAAGTTTTCGACTTTATAAGTTACTTAACTTGGTGAATCTTATGAGAGAGAGAACAAATATAAGTTGATGTATATACAAAAAAGAAAAAAAATTAGAAGGCATAGAGCACTCAGGGTTCCCGAGCGGTCACCCATCCAAGTACTAACTGAGCCTATCATTGCTTAACTGCAATGATGGGACGAGAAACGGTGTGTTAAACTTAGTATGACCGTAGGCAAGGTGTCAATGAAAATACACTCATTTATTGGGAGAAAGGAAGGAGAAATAAATTTCATTCTGCTACTGATATTAAACAATCACAAGCTCTTCCTTTTAACTTGGCTATAATAAAATTCTTCATAATAATGTCTAAATAGTTGTACGGATAGAATAATAAATTAATTTAATAGTAAATAAAAAAAGAAAATTACTAACAATCTTTATCCTTAGCTTTGAAACTGTTCAAGCCCAGTAATAAATAACTTTTTTACAAACCAACTTCAAGTAACTGTTAAGGAAACTTTCTTTAAGTCGATTCTGACATGCGCACTGCAAATAAAAATTAGCAGAAATTATAGATCTAGCATTAATCACCTTCAAATTTTTAGCCTTTACTTGGTGAATGTGGTAAAAAAAAAATAGAAGATCACGTTTATATAAAATAGAAAAAAAATTGGAAGGCCTACAGCACTCAGGGTTCCCAGGCGGTCACCCATCCAAGTACTAACTGAGCCTAACGTTGCTTAACTGCGGTGATCGGACGAGAACCTGTGTATTCAACGTAGTATGACCGTAGGCAACATGCTATGCAAAATTTAAACATTTATTACGACAATGGAGGAAGAAATACATTTAATTCATTTACTGATATCAAAAAAGTCCTTCGTTTACCTTGCCTATAATCACAATTTGCTCATTACAATGTTTTAAAGAATATAAGGAAAATTAAAACAATTAATTAACAAAAAAAATCAATTAAAATAGCTTTGAAACTGGCCATTAATATTTTTTTTTTTTTTTAAAACTAACTGTTAAAGGAAACTTTTACCAAAGTTTTAATAACTGAAATACATAAGCTTATTATAGTGTGGAGAGTGAGGCTTGTGTGAAAGTCTGTGCTCATATACCCAATGCTTTAAATAAATGTATGGAAAATTAAATCAATTATTTAAAAGACAAATTTAAAAAAATTAGTAACGTAACAAACTTTCTACATAGATTTGAAAGTATTCGAGCCCAGTCGTAAATATTTTTTTAAAAATCAACTACATCTAACTGTTAAGCTTAAGCAGACTTTTAAAATTAGATTCTGACATGCGCACTGCAAATAAGAAACAGCAGAAATTATGGATCTAGCATTTTCATTGATAACCTTGAAGTTTTCGACTTTATAAGTTACTTAACTTGGTGAATCTTATGAGAGAGAGAACAAATATAAGTTGATGTATATACAAAAAGGAAAAAAAATTAGAAGGCATAGAGCACTCAGGGTTCCCGAGCGGTCACCCATCCAAGTACTAACTGAGCCTATCATTGCTTAACTGCAGTGATGGGACGAGAAACGGTGTGTTAAACTTAGTATGACCGTAGGCAAGGTGTCAATGAAAATACACTCATTTATTTGGAGAAAGGAGGGAGAAATAAATTTCATTCTGCTACTGATATTAAACAATCACAAGCTCTTCCTTTTAACTTTGCTATAATAAAATTCTTCATAATAATGTCTAAATAGTTGTACGGATAGAATAATAAATTAATTTAATAGTAAATAAAAAAAGAAAATTACTAACAATCTTTATCCTTAGCTTTGAAACTGTTCAAGCCCAGTAATAAATAACTTTTTTACAAACCAACTTCAAGTAACTGTTAAGGAAACTTTCTTTAAGTCGATTCTGACATGCGCACTGCAAATAAAAATTAGCAGAAATTATAGATCTAGCATTAATCACCTTCAAATTTTTAGCCTTTACTTGGTGAATGTGGTAAAAAAAAAATAGAAGATCACGTTTATATAAAATAGAAAAAAAATTGGAAGGCCTACAGCACTCAGGGTTCCCAGGCGGTCACCCATCCAAGTACTAACTGAGCCTAACGTTGCTTAACTGCGGTGATCGGACGAGAACCTGTGTATTCAACGTAGTATGACCGTAGGCAACATGCTATGCAAAATTTAAACATTTATTACGACAATGGAGGAAGAAATACATTTAATTCATTTACTGATATCAAAAAAGTCCTTCGTTTACCTTGCCTATAATCACAATTTGCTCATTACAATGTTTTAAAGAATATAAGGAAAATTAAAACAATTAATTAACAAAAAAAATCAATTAAAATAGCTTTGAAACTGGCCATTAATATTTTTTTTTTTTTTTAAAACTAAAACTAACTGTTAAAGGAAACTTTTACCAAAGTTTTAATAACTGAAATACATAAGCTTATTATAGTGTGGAGAGTGAGGCTTGTGTGAAAGTCTGTGCTCATATACCCAATGCTTTAAATAAATGTATGGAAAATTAAATCAATTATTTAAAAGACAAATTTAAAAAAATTAGTAACGTAACAAACTTTCTACATAGATTTGAAAGTATTCGAGCCCAGTCGTAAATATTTTTTTGAAAAATCAACTACATGTAACTGTTAAGCTTAAGCAGACTTTTAAAATTAGATTCTGACATGCACACTGCAAATAAGAAACAGCAGAAATTATGGATCTAGTATTTTCATTGATAACCTTGAACTTTTCGACTTTATAAGTTACTTAACTTGGTGAATCTTATGAGAGAGAGAACAAATATAAGTTGATATATATACAAAAAAGAAAAAAAATTAGAAGGCATAGAGCACTCAGGGTTCCCGAGCGGTCACCCATCCAAGTATTAACTGAGCCTATCATTGCTTAACTGCAATGATGGGACGAGAAACGGTGTGCTAAACTTAGTATGACCGTAGGCAAGGTGTCAATGAAAATACACTCATTTATTGGGAGAAAGGAAGGAGAAATAAATTTCATTCTGCTACTGATATTAAACAATCACAAGCTCTTCCTTTTAACTTGGCTATAATAAAATTCTTCATAATAATGTCTAAATAGTTGTACGGATAGAATAATAAATTAATTTAATAGTAAATAAAAAAAGAAAATTACTAACAATCTTTATCCTTAGCTTTGAAACTGTTCAAGCCCAGTAATAAATAACTTTTTTACAAACCAACTTCAAGTAACTGTTAAGCAAACTTTCTTTAATTCGATTCTGACATGCGCACTGCAAATAAAAATTAGCAGAAATTATAGATCTAGCATTAATCACCTTCAAATTTTTAGCCTTTACTTGGTGAATGTGGTAAAAAAAAAATAGAAGATCACGTTTATATAAAATAGAAAAAAAATTGGAAGGCCTACAGCACTCAGGGTTCCCAGGCGGTCACCCATCCAAGTACTAACTGAGCCTAACGTTGCTTAACTGCGGTGATCGGACGAGAACCTGTGTATTCAACGTAGTATGACCGTAGGCAACATGCTATGCAAAATTTAAACATTTATTACGACAATGGAGGAAGAAATACATTTAATTCATTTACTGATATCAAAAAAGTCCTTGGTTTACCTTGCCTATAATCACAATTTGCTCATTACAATGTTTTAAAGAATATAAGGAAAATTAAAACAATTAATTAACAAAAAAAATCAATTAAAATAGCTTTGAAACTGGCCATTAATATTTTTTTTTTTTTTTAAAACTCAACTAAAACTAACTGTTAAAGGAAACTTTTACCAAAGTTTTAATAACTGAAATACATAAGCTTATTATAGTGTGGAGAGTGAGGCTTGTGTGAAAGTCTGTGCTCATATACCCAATGCTTTAAATAAATGTATGGAAAATTAAATCAATTATTTAAAAGACAAATTTAAAAAAATTAGTAACGTAACAAACTTTCTACATAGATTTGAAAGTATTCGAGCCCAGTCGTAAATATTTTTTTGAAAAATCAACTACATGTAACTGTTAAGCTTAAGCAGACTTTTAAAATTAGATTCTGACATGCACACTGCAAATAAGAAACAGCAGAAATTATGGATCTAGTATTTTCATTGATAACCTTGAAGTTTTCGACTTTATAAGTTACTTAACTTGGTGAATCTTATGAGAGAGAGAACAAATATAAGTTGATATATATACAAAAAAGAAAAAAAATTAGAAGGCATAGAGCACTCAGGGTTCCCGAGCGGTCACCCATCCAAGTATTAACTGAGCCTATCATTGCGTAGGCAATGCTGTCACGAGAAACGGTGTGCTAAACTTAGTATGACCGTAGGCAAGGTGTCAATGAAAATACACTCATTTATTGGGAGAAAGGAAGGAGAAATAAATTTCATTCTGCTACTGATATTAAACAATCACAAGCTCTTCCTTTTAACTTGGCTATAATAAAATTCTTCATAATAATGTCTAAATAGTTGTACGGATAGAATAATAAATTAATTTAATAGTAAATAAAAAAAGAAAATTACTAACAATCTTTATCCTTAGCTTTGAAACTGTTCAAGCCCAGTAATAAATAACTTTTTTACAAACCAACTTCAAGTAACTGTTAAGCAAACTTTCTTTAATTCGATTCTGACATGCGCACTGCAAATAAAAATTAGCAGAAATTATAGATCTAGCATTAATCACCTTCAAATTTTTAGCCTTTACTTGGTGAATGTGGTAAAAAAAAAATAGAAGATCACGTTTATATAAAATAGAAAAAAAATTGGAAGGCCTACAGCACTCAGGGTTCCCAGGCGGTCACCCATCCAAGTACTAACTGAGCCTAACGTTGCTTAACTGCGGTGATCGGACGAGAACCTGTGTATTCAACGTAGTATGACCGTAGGCAACATGCTATGCAAAATTTAAACATTTATTACGACAATGGAGGAAGAAATACATTTAATTCATTTACTGATATCAAAAAAGTCCTTGGTTTACCTTGCCTATAATCACAATTTGCTCACTACAATGTTTTAAAGAATATAAGGAAAATTAAAACAATTAATTAACAAAAAAAATCAATTAAAATAGCTTTGAAACTGGCCATTAATATTTTTTTTTTTTTTTAAAACTAACTGTTAAAGGAAACTTTTACCAAAGTTTTAATAACTGAAATACATAAGCTTATTATAGTGTGGAGAGTGAGGCTTGTGTGAAAGTCTGTGCTCATATACCCAATGCTTTAAATAAATGTATGGAAAATTAAATCAATTATTTAAAAGACAAATTTAAAAAAATTAGTAACGTAACAAACTTTCTACATAGATTTGAAAGTATTCGAGCCCAGTCGTAAATATTTTTTTAAAAATCAACTACATCTAACTGTTAAGCTTAAGCAGACTTTTAAAATTAGATTCTGACATGCGCACTGCAAATAAGAAACAGCAGAAATTATGGATCTAGCATTTTCATTGATAACCTTGAAGTTTTCGACTTTATAAGTTACTTAACTTGGTGAATCTTATGAGAGAGAGAACAAATATAAGTTGATGTATATACAAAAAGGAAAAAAAATTAGAAGGCATAGAGCACTCAGGGTTCCCGAGCGGTCACCCATCCAAATACTAACTGAGCCTATCATTGCTTAACTGCAATGATGGGACGAGAAACGGTGTGTTAAACTTAGTATGACCGTAGGCAAGGTGTCAATGAAAATACACTCATTTATTGGGAGAAAGGAAGGAGAAATAAATTTCATTCTGCTACTGATATTAAACAATCACAAGCTCTTCCTTTTAACTTGGCTATAATAAAATTCTTCATAATAATGTCTAAATAGTTGTACGGATAGAATAATAAATTAATTTAATAGTAAATAAAAAAAGAAAATTACTAACAATCTTTATCCTTAGCTTTGAAACTGTTCAAGCCCAGTAATAAATAACTTTTTTACAAACCAACTTCAAGTAACTGTTAAGCAAACTTTCTTTAAGTCGATTCTGACATGCGCACTGCAAATAAAAATTAGCAGAAATTATAGATCTAGCATTAATCACCTTCAAATTTTTAGCCTTTACTTGGTGAATGTGGTAAAAAAAAAAAAAGAAGATCACGTTTATATAAAATAGAAAAAAAATTGGAAGGCCTACAGCACTCAGGGTTCCCAGGCGGTCACCCATCCAAGTACTAACTGAGCCTAACGTTGCTTAACTGCGGTGATCGGACGAGAACCTGTGTATTCAACGTAGTATGACCGTAGGCAACATGCTACGCAAAATTTAAACATTTATTACGACAATGGAGGAAGAAATACATTTAATTCATTTACTGATATCAAAAAAGTCCTTGGTTTACCTTGCCTATAATCACAATTTGCTCACTACAATGTTTTAAAGAATATAAGGAAAATTAAAACAATTAATTAACAAAAAAAATCAATTAAAATAGCTTTGAAACTGGCCATTAATATTTTTTTTTTTTTTTAAAACTAACTGTTAAAGGAAACTTTTACCAAAGTTTTAATAACTGAAATACATAAGCTTATTATAGTGTGGAGAGTGAGGCTTGTGTGAAAGTCTGTGCTCATATACCCAATGCTTTAAATAAATGTATGGAAAATTAAATCAATTATTTAAAAGACAAATTTAAAAAAATTAGTAACGTAACAAACTTTCTACATAGATTTGAAAGTATTCGAGCCCAGTCGTAAATATTTTTTTAAAAATCAACTACATCTAACTGTTAAGCTTAAGCAGACTTTTAAAATTAGATTCTGACATGCGCACTGCAAATAAGAAACAGCAGAAATTATGGATCTAGCATTTTCATTGATAACCTTGAAGTTTTCGACTTTATAAGTTACTTAACTTGGTGAATCTTATGAGAGAGAGAACAAATATAAGTTGATGTATATACAAAAAGGAAAAAAAATTAGAAGGCATAGAGCACTCAGGGTTCCCGAGCGGTCACCCATCCAAATACTAACTGAGCCTATCATTGCTTAACTGCGGTGATGGGACGAGAAACGGTGTGTTAAACTTAGTATGACCGTAGGCAAGGTGTCAATGAAAATACACTCATTTATTAGGAGAAAGGAAGGAGAAATAAATTTCATTCTGCTACTGATATTAAACAATCACAAGCTCTTCCTTTTAACTTGGCTATAATAAAATTCTTCATAATAATGTCTAAATAGTTGTACGGATAGAATAATAAATTAATTTAATAGTAAATAAAAAAAGAAAATTACTAACAATCTTTATCCTTAGCTTTGAAACTGTTCAAGCCCAGTAATAAGTAACTTTTTTACAAACCAACTTCAAGTAACTGTTAAGGAAACTTTCTTTAATTCGATTCTGACATGCGCACTGCAAATAAAAATTAGCAGAAATAATAGATCTAGCATTAATCACCTTCAAATTTTTAGCCTTTACTTGGTGAATGTGGTAAAAAAAAATATAGAAGATCACGTTTATATAAAATAGAAAAAAAATAGGAAGGCCTACAGCACTCAGGGTTCCCAGGCGGTCACCCATCCAAGTACTAACTGAGCCTAACGTTGCTTAACTGCGGTGATCGGACGAGAACCTGTGTACTCAACGTAGTATGACCGTAGGCAACATGCTATGGAAAATTTAAACATTTATTACGACAATGGATGAAGAAATACATTTAATTCATTTACTGATATCAAAAAAGTCCTTCGTTTACCTTGCCTATAATCACAATTTGCTCATTACAATGTTTTAAAGAATATAAGGAAAATTAAAACAATTAATTAAGAAAAAAAATCAACTAAAATAGCTTTGAAACTGGCCATTAATATTATTTTTTTTAAAAAAAACTAAACTAAAACTAACTGTTAAAGGAAACTTTTACCAAAGTTTTAATAACTGAAATACATAAGCTTATTATAGTGTGGAGAGTGAGGCTTGTGTGAAAGTCTGTGCTCATATACCCAATGCTTTAAATAAATGTATGGAAAATTAAATCAATTATTTAAAAGACAAATTTAAAAAAATTAGTAACGTAACAAACTTTCTACATAGATTTGAAAGTATTCGAGCCCAGTCGTAAATATTTTTTTAAAAATCAACTACATCTAACTGTTAAGCTTAAGCAGACTTTTAAAATTAGATTCTGACATGCACACTGCAAATAAGAAACAGCAGAAATTATGGATCTAGTATTTTCATTGATAACCTTGAACTTTTCGACTTTATAAGTTACTTAACTTGGTGAATCTTATGAGAGAGAGAACAAATATAAGTTGATGTATATACAAAAAGGAAAAAAAATTAGAAGGCATAGAGCACTCAGGGTTCCCGAGCGGTCACCCATCCAAGTATTAACTGAGCCTATCATTGCTTAACTGCAATGATGGGACGAGAAACGGTGTGCTAAACTTAGTATGACCGTAGGCAAGGTGTCAATGAAAATACACTCATTTATTGGGAGAAAGGAAGGAGAAATAAATTTCATTCTGCTACTGATATTAAACAATCACAAGCTCTTCCTTTTAACTTGGCTATAATAAAATTCTTCATAATAATGTCTAAATAGTTGTACGGATAGAATAATAAATTAATTTAATAGTAAATAAAAAAAGAAAATTACTAACAATCTTTATCCTTAGCTTTGAAACTGTTCAAGCCCAGTAATAAGTAACTTTTTTACAAACCAACTTCAAGTAACTGTTAAGGAAACTTTCTTTAATTCGATTCTGACATGCGCACTGCAAATAAAAATTAGCAGAAATAATAGATCTAGCATTAATCACCTTCAAATTTTTAGCCTTTACTTGGTGAATGTGGTAAAAAAAAATATAGAAGATCACGTTTATATAAAATAGAAAAAAAATTGGAAGGCCTACAGCACTCAGGGTTCCCAGGCGGTCACCCATCCAAGTACTAACTGAGCCTAACGTTGCTTAACTGCGGTGATCGGACGAGAACCTGTGTATTCAACGTAGTATGACCGTAGGCAACATGCTATGCAAAATTTAAACATTTATTACGACAATGGAGGAAGAAATACATTTAATTCATTTACTGATATCAAAAAAGTCCTTGGTTTACCTTGCCTATAATCACAATTTGCTCATTACAATGTTTTAAAGAATATAAGGAAAATTAAAACAATTAATTAACAAAAAAAATCAATTAAAATAGCTTTGAAACTGGCCATTAATATTTTTTTTTTTTTTTTAAAACTCAACTAAAACTAACTGTTAAAGGAAACTTTTACCAAAGTTTTAATAACTGAAATACATAAGCTTATTATAGTGTGGAGAGTGAGGCTTGTGTGAAAGTCTGTGCTCATATACCCAATGCTTTAAATAAATGTATGGAAAATTAAATCAATTATTTAAAAGACAAATTTAAAAAAATTAGTAACGTAACAAACTTTCTACATAGATTTGAAAGTATTCGAGCCCAGTCGTAAATATTTTTTTGAAAAATCAACTACATGTAACTGTTAAGCTTAAGCAGACTTTTAAAATTAGATTCTGACATGCACACTGCAAATAAGAAACAGCAGAAATTATGGATCTAGTATTTTCATTGATAACCTTGAACTTTTCGACTTTATAAGTTACTTAACTTGGTGAATCTTATGAGAGAGAGAACAAATATAAGTTGATGTATATACAAAAAGGAAAAAAAAATTAGAAGGCATAGAGCACTCAGGGTTCCCGAGCGGTCACCCATCCAAGTATTAACTGAGCCTATCATTGCTTAACTGCAATGATGGGACGAGAAACGGTGTGCTAAACTTAGTATGACCGTAGGCAAGGTGTCAATGAAAATACACTCATTTATTGGGAGAAAGGAAGGAGAAATAAATTTCATTCTGCTACTGATATTAAACAATCACAAGCTCTTCCTTTTAACTTGGCTATAATAAAATTCTTCATAATAATGTCTAAATAGTTGTACGGATAGAATAATAAATTAATTTAATAGTAAATAAAAAAAGAAAATTACTAACAATCTTTATCCTTAGCTTTGAAACTGTTCAAGCCCAGTAATAAATAACTTTTTTACAAACCAACTTCAAGTAACTGTTAAGCAAACTTTCTTTAATTCGATTCTGACATGCGCACTGCAAATAAAAATTAGCAGAAATTATAGATCTAGCATTAATCACCTTCAAATTTTTAGCCTTTTCTTGGTGAATGTGGTAAAAAAAAAATACAAGATCACGTTTATATAAAATAGAAAAAAAAATTGGAAGGCCTACAGCACTCAGGGTTCCCAGGCGGTCACCCATCCAAGTACTAACTGAGCCTAACGTTGCTTAACTGCGGTGATCGGACGAGAACCTGTGTATTCAACGTAGTATGACCGTAGGCAACATGCTATGCAAAATTTAAACATTTATTACGACAATGGAGGAAGAAATACATTTAATTCATTTACTGATATCAAAAAAGTCCTTCGTTTACCTTGCCTATAATCACAATTTGCTCATTACAATGTTTTAAAGAATATAAGGAAAATTAAAACAATTAATTAAGAAAAAAAATCAATTAAAATAGCTTTGAAACTGGCCATTAATATTATTTTTTTTTTTTAAAACTCAACTAAAACTAACTGTTAAGGAAACTTTTATCAAAGTTTTAATAACTGAAATACATAAGCTTATTATAGTGTGGAGAGTGAGGCTTGTGTGAAAGTCTGTGCTCATATACCCAATGCTTTAAATAAATGTATGGAAAATTAAATCAATTATTTAAAAGACAAATTTAAAAAAATTAGTAACGTAACAAACTTTCTACATAGATTTGAAAGTATTCGAGCCCAGTCGTAAATATTTTTTTAAAAATCAACTACATCTAACTGTTAAGCTTAAGCAGACTTTTAAAATTAGATTCTGACATGCACACTGCAAATAAGAAACAGCAGAAATTATGGATCTAGCATTTTCATTGATAACCTTGAACTTTTCGACTTTATAAGTTACTTAACTTGGTGAATCTTATGAGAGAGAGAACAAATATAAGTTGATATATATACAAAAAAGAAAAAAAATTAGAAGGCATAGAGCACTCAGGGTTCCCGAGCGGTCACCCATCCAAGTATTAACTGAGCCTATCATTGCTTAACTGCAATGATGGGACGAGAAACGGTGTGCTAAACTTAGTATGACCGTAGGCAAGGTGTCAATGAAAATACACTCATTTATTGGGAGAAAGGAAGGAGAAATAAATTTCATTCTGCTACTGATATTAAACAATCACAAGCTCTTCCTTTTAACTTGGCTATAATAAAATTCTTCATAATAATGTCTAAATAGTTGTACGGATAGAATAATAAATTAATTTAATAGTAAATAAAAAAAGAAAATTACTAACAATCTTTATCCTTAGCTTTGAAACTGTTCAAGCCCAGTAATAAATAACTTTTTTACAAACCAACTTCAAGTAACTGTTAAGCAAACTTTCTTTAATTCGATTCTGACATGCGCACTGCAAATAAAAATTAGCAGAAATTATAGATCTAGCATTAATCACCTTCAAATTTTTAGCCTTTACTTGGTGAATGTGGTAAAAAAAAAATAGAAGATCACGTTTATATAAAATAGAAAAAAAATTGGAAGGCCTACAGCACTCAGGGTTCCCAGGCGGTCACCCATCCAAGTACTAACTGAGCCTAACGTTGCTTAACTGCGGTGATCGGACGAGAACCTGTGTATTCAACGTAGTATGACCGTAGGCAACATGCTATGCAAAATTTAAACATTTATTACGACAATGGAGGAAGAAATACATTTAATTCATTTACTGATATCAAAAAAGTCCTTCGTTTACCTTGCCTATAATCACAATTTGCTCATTACAATGTTTTAAAGAATATAAGGAAAATTAAAACAATTAATTAACAAAAAAAATCAATTAAAATAGCTTTGAAACTGGCCATTAATATTTTTTTTTTTTTTTAAAACTCAACTAAAACTAACTGTTAAGGAAACTTTTATCAAAGTTTTAATAACTGAAATACATAAGCTTATTATAGTGTGGAGAGTGAGGCTTGTGTGAAAGTCTGTGCTCATATACCCAATGCTTTAAATAAATGTATGGAAAATTAAATCAATTATTTAAAAGACAAATTTAAAAAAATTAGTAACGTAACAAACTTTCTACATAGATTTGAAAGTATTCGAGCCCAGTCGTAAATATTTTTTTAAAAATCAACTACATCTAACTGTTAAGCTTAAGCAGACTTTTAAAATTAGATTCTGACATGCGCACTGCAAATAAGAAAAAGCAGAAATTATGGATCTAGCATTTTCATTGATAACCTTGAACTTTTCGACTTTATAAGTTACTTAACTTGGTGAATCTTATGAGAGAGAGAACAAATATAAGTTGATGTATATACAAAAAGGAAAAAAAATTAGAAGGCATAGAGCACTCAGGGTTCCCGAGCGGTCACCCATCCAAGTACTAACTGAGCCTATCATTGCTTAACTGCGGTGATGGGACGAGAAACGGTGTGTTAAACTTAGTATGACCGTAGGCAAGGTGTCAATGAAAATACACTCATTTATTGGGAGAAAGGAAGGAGAAATAAATTTCATTCTGCTACTGATATTAAACAATCACAAGCTCTTGCTTTTAACTTGGCTATAATAAAATTCTTCATAATAATGTCTAAATAGTTATACGGATAGAATAATAAATTAATTTAATAGTAAATAAAAAAGAAAATTATTAACAATCTTTATCCTTAGCTTTGAAACTGTTCAAGCCCAGTAATAAATAACTTTTTTACAAACCAACTTCAAATAACTGTTAAGGAAACTTTCTTTAAGTCGATTCTGACATGCGCACTGCAAATAAAAATTAGCAGAAATTATAGATCTAACATTAATCACCTTCAAATTTTTAGCCTTTACTTGGTGAATGTGGTAAAAAAAAATAGAAGATCACGTTTATATAAAATAGAAAAAAAATTGAGAAGTCGTGTAGGGAAAGAGTACCCCCCCCGGGGGGCCCCCCCGGGCCCCCACCCATCCAAAAACTAACTAAACCTACTGTTATCTGCGGGCGGCGGCCCACCACCACTATTAAATTAACGTAGTAAGCCCAAAAGAAATTTTATACAAAATATATTCATATTTTTTTTTAATATAGGGGAAGAAACACTTTAATTAATTTATTTAATATCAAAAACCAAAAACCCTTTTGTTCCTTTTCTATAAACACACATTTTTCACACAAAAATTTTTAAAAGAATATCCCAAAATTTAAAACAATTAATTAACAAAAGAAATCAATTATTAATGTCTTGATTTGGAAAGTTATAAGATCCCACTAATGTCAAAATATGCTGTCTTTCTCACATGTGCACATGCATGTCAAAATATGCTGTCTTTCTCACATGTACACATGCACTTGTCATTATTTTCTCCTGAGTCTCTTTGTTTCTCTGCTATGTGATGTTGGCAAGAAGTAATTAAATAATCCAATGCCACTCATAAGTAATTAAATCTGGAAGCTTGGAATACAGGGTAGAGCTCATGAGTGTTCCTGACATGTGTAGTTTTGCATGATAGGACTCGAGATACTTGTGCTCAGATTCTAGATTGAGTGATCATGCATACTGACCGGTATAATATTGATTAATTGAATCCATAATTAAACCTTTATGTAATAAATTAATTGAAGTATATTTATGACTGCTGGTGTAGATAAGCTCCCAAATTAGTGAATGACACCTGATGAAGAAAGTCTATGCTCGAACCCTGAGCTATGTGATGCTGTATGAAGAAGGGAAGCTGTGTGACATCAAGGGTGTTAATTATGTGAGGGAGACTATGACTCCTAGGTAAGGATTTAAACTATTATCATTGGGTATCCCTGCTTATGCTGGTTGAGACTCCCTGCTTGGTCTTTTGGTCTTGTTAACTGATTGCACAATCTTGACCATTACAGTACTGGACATTTATAAATATACTTTTTAAAGTTTATACCAATTTCCTTTCATGACTAAAAGTTTAAGCTTGGGACTTTATGTATTGGTACATTTTTAGAGGACATTTTTTATTTTCCCATAGTTATGCCAACTCGAGGTTTTAAAAATATTAATTTTAATTCAATGGGCAGCATCAGATGGTGGCTTACTTGTTGTTTAACATCTGGTTTTTTTTTAAAGCAGAAGACATTTGAAGTTTAGGCATATAATGATCATGACACTCCTAAGATATTCCCACATTATTTGATGGATCCTTTCCATATTTTTATGAACTCTCAGTCTGCACTCTGCTGGCTGGCCAGAATGAAGCAGATAGTGGCTTCTCTACTCCTGCATGATATATCAATACCAAGCACCATAAATATAATGGAATCAGAATCAAAAATTAATCAGCAGCATTTCAGCAAGAAGCAATAATAAAAATAATCACCAACAATAATTAACACAATGATTTACAACCCCTACTTGTAGATCCTGGAGTTGGTGTATCAGAAAAATTGGATCTGTCATCAGTCATTTGAATCCATTGATCTATTGGTGAGACAAAACTCCTGAACTTCATTTTCATCTGTGGCTTATTTGCCAAATCATGACATTTAACATATTTTATTTTTGAAAGGGATTACCAGTCTAAATTATATCAAATATTTATCTCCTTAATTAATCAATCTATTTCTAAGAATTTTAATTACTTTTTCTAAGATAATGCCATTTCCACTTTATCATTGTTATTTGTAAAAATCAGTCACATGACCTATATAGCTTGCATTACCAATATTGTTAATAAAAATACATTTTGTTTTTAACATACTTTTAAAATAAACTTATAATTATTAATGTTGTATACATTTATCTGTGCATGATACTTATATATATAATTTTTATTTATTAAAATTGTTGAAAACCTTTACTTTTTAAAAATTCCTTCAAATTTTTCAATTACAGACATGAAGCATCTATAAATATTGCTTCAATATATTGTACCGGTTCAAAATCCCCAAATGGTCTTATACAGCTAGACCCACATATGCACCGAGCATGAAGTGACATATGTTACAAAATGGGAAATCGATAACAATTCTCCGAAAATATTGGTGATTAAATATAAATAAAATATCTCTAAAGAATTATTAGAGGAAATAGATTGAACCTAAACTTAGGTCAATCGAAGCCTTCCCTGTTAAATTATTTCCGATGGTCCAATTAACTATACGTTGATCATTTGGAGATTTTACACACTTTTAAGAGCACTGAAATTTTTTACTTCAGCCTTTAGCACCACTCACATTCAAGATGATATTGTTTATTCTCCTTTTCTCTCCCGAGAGGGTGTCCAAATATGAATGGTCATTATCGTATATTAATAATTCAATAAGTTCGGACTGGAATAAAGGAAATAATATAACCCCCCGGTAAGTTACCCCTATCTAGCTCATTATATGTGTTCTTTAAATCTCAGGTTACTAAGTGGGTTAGCATTTTGATTAAATAACTACAATCCTATCTGCTAATGAATCAATAAATACTTCAAAACCAAGTAAAGGAAACTGTAAACGATTTAACTATGAAATTTGCTATTTATTATTCCCAGATTATTATATATTTCCCTCCACCAATTACATAAAAAATAATTTAATCCAGTTCATATCTCAAATAACGAAAATATAATATTAATGAGATATTACCTGAGTAAATTTAAAATTCATTTATAGAAACAAATGCATATATATATAACAAAAAATATTTAAAGGATTACACAATGGGTGTGATCTATTTCCTTCCCCACTTTAACGTAATAAATTCAGAAATCAAATGTATGCAGCAAATATCATATATTACAAAAAAAAAATATTTAAATATAAAGGTCAATCTTTATAATATACGAGTAAATAAAAACTCAGTAATTATTTATATACCCAAGAAAAAATAACTTTAATATTATATAAAAATAGAGAAGATAAATTTAAAAAAATTATATACACTCATCTGAACTTGTACTTTCATTAAGTTCAACTCCGAAGTGGACCACACGGCTACTCAACAGAGCATATAGGGCTTCCTTTCACCAATACACATATGAGTCTTTTTTCCATCAGGGTCTGCTGTTTCTCCTATGGCATTTTCAGGCTTGATGGACGAACAGGTGGTGCACTGTGGCTAGAAGTCTATTCCATGATAGTGTAGTAAACTGGAACAAACAATAAGGCCATCTCCTTGATTATAGGTCAGTGAATATAATTTTCATGTAGATATATATATCACTTTACATCAGACTTTATTATACACCTCGGCTATACGAATACTTGCTTGTGACTAAAGATTATGCTCGGCACGTAGGTCAAATACGAATTGAAGTTCTCAAATATGATTCTTTTCTTTTTTTATTAAATGGATAGGGATTCATACTGTTGATAACTTTTCTAAAATCCATTTAATGATCCTCCCATGTCCGAATGGCTAATTTCAAATTTCCTTTCTTCTTTCTATTCTTTAGACCAGCCAGATACAACTATAATTTTTAGCAAACAAATATCATTTCTCCTTTCTTTCTGCTTTGTTGTTTTCCACAAGCATATACCATTCCATTACTTAGACACGCTGGAGCCAACTCTTATTTTAGCAAACATAAATCGTTCTATTTCTGGGACAAGCTGGAAACAAAGTTTTTATTTTCTTAAACATCTGCCATCTGAATGCTTTGGCAAGCTAGGACCAACTGACTTCAATGCCCCAAGTAAGTAGCACATATGGCCCAATTAGTACAATTGTAATACCCCCCTATGAACTATTTCATCAGCCAATAATAAGACTATACTTTTATATTAATTTACCCAAATTCTTTCACTTTTTATGTATTAAAGCACGATTCTCTAATATTGGAATTTGTATAGCTTCCATATTGATTAATTACACCACCCATTGTGCTTACATTCTTTTTAGATAAAATCAACTTTTTGATTTTATCTTTATCCACGATCAACCAGAACAAATTTCTTTTAATACAAAACATTTTTCTTTTGCTAAAAGTAGATTACAATTGACAAAAGGTTTTTTCTTTTTTTTTTTGATAAATTAATATTAATTACCAACCATCTTATTCTAATAAATATAAAATTTAAATTCTAATAAGTACAAAATTCAAATTCTATTTAAACAATTTTTAGGAAAAAGAAAAAATACATTTCTATATACGTGTATCGGAACATTTACAAGTGGTAATAAACTTAAATACAAAAAAAACTGTTCCACACGTAAACAAATGTTACAAGCTTAGTTTTCCCTTTATGATATAGATTTGCTGTGCGAATAAAATTATTAACACATATACTGCATACACTTGTACTGTGGGTATAATAGGAATATAATATAGACCAAACCCATTTATTTATGTACTATATATAAGTACCTCCAAATACACATCTAAATTATGATTTAATAGATCTGTTAAAAATTACAATTTTAATATGATAAATTTTAGCTGTGCTGAATCTTCAGCAACAGCCATTTTGTGCATGGCCATTATACACGGTCTGGCACAATACCCCCGTCCCTGATGAGACTGTTAAAAAGGAAACCATTCTTTTTTAATGGTCTTATTTAATTATTTATTTTCTTATCTAATTATTTATGTTGTACATTTAACATTTATATTATTAGTCTTAGTATGAAAGTTATACCGTTCATTCGGTAGCAATGTAAACCCATAGCCCCTCAAACATCAATATGCATGGCCCAGACTACATTGTCCCCCCACATGCTACCTCGAGACCATGAGAAACCCAGAGCATCGGCCTACAGATCCCTACTTCATCCAGAATTCTGTGATGGACAACATATGTAAAGTACCATAATATCTAAATAAATGCATCCACGCTCATACTTTTGGAGACTTACAGGATTTTTTTGCATTTTAGATAATGAAGAAATGAATTATATTTATGAAGAGTTTTACGAAAATATATATAACCTTAATGAATGCACCCATGCTCATTCATTTGGAGGCTTACAGGGTCTTGTTGCATTGCAAGGTTGAGGGTCTCCGAGAGGAAAAAAAAACTTTTTCCCTTTTCTCAGCAAAACGGTACCCCCCCCGCACTAGTGACAGAGTACATACGCCGACATAATGCCACAAAATTCCGAACTACATATAGATCTCCAGCCAACCCTCCAAACTCTCACCATCTCCCAACAGAACATGAGTAAACTGATATAATCCAAACCTCACACGCAATGCTTGAAAAAACCATAAAGTCCACACCTCCACTTTTAAACAGTATACTCACTTAAACTACAACTTCTAGTTATTTAATATTTATTTTTACTCCCCCCAGGCTTAGGCAAAACTGGCCTATATCCCCTGCCTTTTCCATATTTCTTTCCCTGGTCATTTACATGACTTTCATTATATTTGACATCCAGTTCTGAATTCCAATTTCTGGGCTTTGCCTTTCTATGTCCTTCCCTTTGATCATCATTATCACTGTCCCATATTACTGAGCTAATATGCGAATTTTCCCTGACTTTATCTGGAGGTTTGTCCATTTGGTTCATGTCCAATGCATTTAATAACTCCGCCATCTGTTCCATTGTGTTTACATTTGCTGTCAACAATGTTTGTTCTATTCAGAAAGGAAAATTATGTCTAATTATTCTAATAATTTGACCCTCCGATGTTTGGCAGGCATTTAAATTTCTTAATTTGGCCTCTTGCCTACGAAAAAATTGAGAGTAGCTTTCGCTCATGTTACTCTTGTATTTTTCCTGCATTATTTGATACAGGATGGTCTCCTGATGCTCTGGGCTCCAGAAATTTCTAATAATCATGTCCTTATATTGATTGAAGGTTGGAGGATGATGAAACAAAGACTCCCACCAAGCTAATGCGTCTCCATTAAGATGAGCACTGGCAATAGCCAATTTACTGATTTCATTTACTTTATTTATATGAAAGTAATTCTCCAGACTTCTTATATGATCCACTGGAGCCTCCCCCATTTTTCCTTTGAATATACGGATTTTTAAAAATTGGTTTATATTTGGTTGTGGCAGCTGACCACTTCCAACAGTCTTTTCTACCAGAACATCAAGATGATCTCCACTATTCGCAATATGGTTGTCTTGTTCCTTTTTAACACTTTCAACCATCCTATTTTGTTTGTCCTTGATTTCTGTGTCCTGCTTTGTCTCTTCTGGCCCTAACTTAACTGACTGTCTATCTATTATATTTGCTTCTATCTCATCCCCCTTATTTTGCTTAGATTTATCATATTTCATTTCCAACTTTTGAAATCTTAAATCTATTTCCCGTACTAATTCACTTCATACTTCCTCTATTTTCTGAAAGATATCTTCCTCTTGTTTAGCCATCTCTGTTCTCCATCTTTCTACTTCTTTTGACATTTTAATCATTTCCTTTATCACAAGGTTTGCGAATTCTTCTATCATTTTTTTTAAGTATTCTTTTTCCTTCCCTAGTTCGTTTTTCTGATCATCCACTCCCTGCTCTTCAGACTGATTTACTGGCATTTCGCTGTTTATTGCTTGTTCCATTTTGATTTTCCCTGCTCTTGTAAGCATTTATCAGTTTAATTTATTTAACTTTTTAAAACTCAAAGTATTCTATCTTTACACTAACGTTTATTAACTCAATTCCAAAAAACTATTTTATTTAATTTCGTATAATAAATACGCAGTACACCACGCCTTACGTTATCCCCTACTAATCGCCCTTTCCTTCAAGCACATTTCCCTGATTTCTATAAACAATTTGCTCTCACATGTAATAATATAAAAAAAAATTTCAAATGCCCCGTTCTACTTATATGCCCTAACAATGACAGAATTATTCCTCTAACTTCTGTTCATACATTTATTTTGTTCACGATAATAAACTCTTGCTCAAAAAAAATCTTTTAACTAAATAATTAAAACCGTATATTATTTACACAATGCCCTCTTTTTTACTTTTACTTAAACTTAGTTCTTCACTAGGTTTTAATATAACGAAAATAATATAAGATTTTTTTCGCTAAACATTACTTTTATATTTACATTACTTTTCTTTTCTTTTTTTTTAAGAAAAGAAAATCATTAGATTTTTGTAAATGCTATAATATTGGTTTGTGACTATCACGTGTGGCCATTTACTGTTTCGCTATTATTTTTTTACTCTAAACTTCCGTTCATTTATTTATTTTGGTCCACGCTAATAAATTCTATTTCAAACATTCTTTTAACTAATTATTAAAATCCTATCTCCTTTACAAACGTCCTTTTCTTAACTTATCCCTCCTAAATTGGTTTTGAAACCACGAAAATATAGTATAGATTTCCACTAATACTATCTTTTTTAATCTTAATCTAGTTTGTCCTTAACATGTTGGGTGCTATTTCTGTACCAGTTCAAAATCCCCATGAGTGATCTTATACAGCTAGACCCTTATACGCACCGAGCATGAAGTGACATATGTTACAAAATGGGAAATCGATAACAATTCTCCGAAAATATTGTTGATTAAATATAAATAAATATCTCTAAAGAATTATTAGAGGAAGTAGATTGAACCTAAAATTAGGTCAATCGAAGCCTTCCCTGTTAAATTATTTCACAATTGTCCGATTAACTATACGTTGACCATTTGGAGTCTTTACACACCTTTAAGAGCACTGAAATGTTTTACTTCAGCCTCTAGCGCCACCCCCATTCAAGACGATATTGTTTATTTTCCTTTTCTCTCCTGAGAGAGTGTGCAAAATATGACTGGTCATTATCGAATATTAATAATTCAAGAAGTTCGGACTGGAATAAAGGAAACAATCCAACTCCCCGGTAAGTTACCCCTATCTAGCTCATTATATGTGTTCTTTAAATCTCAGGTTACTAAGTGGGTTAGCATTTTGATTAAATAACTACAATCCTATCTGCTAACGAATCAATAAATACTTCAAAACCAAGTAAAGGAAACTGTAAATGATTTAACTATGAAATGTACTATTTATTATTCCCAGATTATTATATATTTCCCTCCACCAATTACATATAAAAACAAAAATAATTTAATCCAGTTCATATCTCAAATAATGAAAATATAATATTAATGAGATATTACCTGAGTAAATTGAAAATTCATTTACAGAAACAAATGCATATATATAACAAAAAATATTTAAAGGATTGCACAATGGGTGTGATCTATATCCCTTCCCCACTTTAATGTAATAAATTCAGAAATCAAATGTATGCAGCAAATATCATATATTACAAAAAAAAATAATTTAAATATAAAGGTCAATCTTGATAATATACGAGTAAATAAAAACCCAGTAATTATTTATATACCCAAGAAAAAATAACTTTAATATTATATAAAAATAGAGAAGATAAATATAAAAAAATTTTTCATATACACTCATCTGAACTTGTTCTTTCATTAAGTTCAACTTTCATGGACCACACGGCTACTTAACAGGGCAGATAGGGCTTCCTTTCACCAATACACATATGAGTCTTATTTCCATAAGGGTCGGCTGTTTCTCCTATGGCATTTTCGGGTTTGATGGACAAACAGGTGGTGCACTGTGGCTAGAAGTGTACTCCATGGTAGAGTAGTAACAACAGTAAGGCCATCTCCTTGATTATAGGGTCAGTGAATATAATTTTCACATAGATATATATATATCACTTTCATGTCAGACTTATTATATACCTTGGCTATATGAATACTTGCTTGTGACTAAAGATTATGCTTGGCATGTAGGTCAAATACGAATTAAAGTTCTCAAATATGATTCTTTTCTTTTTTTATTAAATGGATAAGGATTCATACTGTTGATAACTTTTCTAAAATCCATTTAATGATCCTCCCATGTTCGAATGGCTAATTTCAAATTTCCTTTCTTCTTTCTATTCTTTAGACCAGCCAGATACAACTATAATTTTTAGCAAACAAATATCATTTCTCCTTTCTTTCTGCTTTGTTGTTTTCCGCAAGCATATACCATTCCATTACTTAGACACGCTGGAGCCAACTCTTATTTTAGCAAACATAAATCGTCCTATTTCTGGGACAAGCTGGAAACAAAGTTTTTATTTTCTTAAACATCTGCCATCTGAATGCTTTGGCAAGCTAGGACCAACTGACTTCAATGCCCCAAGTAAGTAGCACATATGGCCCAATTAGTACAATTGTAATACCCCCCTACGAACTATTTCATCAGCCAATAATAAGACTATACTTTTATATTAATTTACCTACATTCTTTCACTTTTTATGTATTAAAGTACGATTTCTCTAATATTGGAATTTGTATAGCTTCCATATTGATTAATTACACCACCCATTGTGTTTACATTCTTTTTAGATAAAATCGACTTTTTGATTTTATCTTTATCCACGATCAACCAGAACAAATTTCTTTTAATACAAAACATTTTTCTTTTGCTAAAAGTAGATTACAATTGACAAAAGGTTTTTTTTTTTTTTTTTTGATAAATTAATATTAATTACCAACCATCTTATTCTAATAAATATAAAATTTAAATTCTAATAAGTACAAAATTCAAATTCTATTTAAACAATTTTTAGGGGGGAAAAAATACATTTCTATATATATGTATCGGAACATTTACAACTGGTAATAAACTTAAATAGAAAAAAACTGTTATAAGCTTAGTTTTCCTTTTATGATATTAGATTTGCTGTTCGAATAAAATTATTAACACATATACTGCATACACTTGTGCTGTGGGTGTAAATAGGAATAGACCAAACCCATTTATTTATGTACCATATATAAGTACCTCCAAATACACATCTAAATTATGATTTAATAGATCTGTTAAAATTACACTTTTAATCTGATAAATTTTAGCTATGCTGAATCTTCAGCAGCAGCCATTTTGTGCATGGCCGTTATACACAGTCTGGCACAATATATATATTGTAACGATATATAAATATGTCGTTACATTTATTTAAAATAAAAACTTAAAAGTTCGCAAATAAAAGGAAAAAACTAAACGCTAAAATTAAAAAGGTTTGTTAAACATATATATATTCGCACAGATGCTAAACTTTAAAAATATTTTTTTTAATAAATAAAAAAAAAGGTATTTGAATGTATTTTTTATAAAAAAAAAAGATTATTTAAATGTATGAAATTTAAGTTGTTTATAGACGCTTGCATGGATTCGTTTGCGGTTAATTATATTTTGTTTTTCATATTTGATCAAAATATATAGACATTCGATAAATAATGATACCTTACGGTGAGTATCTAAAATGTATTTATTCGGATGTCTTTTAAGTTATTGGTGACAACGCAAGTATCTTATGGTGAATACTATTGGGTTACTTATAAGTTTCCCTCTGCGATTGTCGGTATCAATAATTTTGTATTTTGATCGTTTATGTTTATTTTGAAATGTTTTTGACCGTGGAATCTATGTAATTGATATATACCCAACATTTTTAAACAAATCTGTGCGAACGTATTTAAATGTTAAAATTAAGTCGGGCGTGAATGGCTATATAGTTTGTAAAGTTATATTAAGGGAGGGTAATCTTAGGTTATTTGTTTTGTGGTTAAATTGGGTCAATGGATTGGATATATTGGTGTGATTAGTAGATGCAATATTGATTCGCTACGGGCAGAATCGCTTCATACGCCGCACACTTCCGTTTGCCTATGGAAGGAATTATAAGTTGGATACCGCAGTTCCTTTCTATGGAGTTTTTTGTTTTATTGCTCTTCTTTGCAGATAGATGTAATATTCCTATCTCATAAGAGACAATTTCTTCTCTTAACCTTTTGTGCTGCCGTATTTTATTACATTGAATACATCGATATATCAGATGAATTGATGCCAGTTTGACTACGAATTTTAGCCTAAGGTTAAATAGGGATAGAATGTTTATTTTCAAAAGCAAATTTATGTGGTCTATTCATACTCGATCCTAAATAAAAATGCAGTAAATTTAAGTTGTTTATAGACGCTTGCATGGATTGGTTATCGGTTAAGTATGTTTTGGGTTTTCATATTTGATCAAAATATATAGACATTCGATAAATAATGATACCTTCCGGTGAGTATCTAAAATGTATTTATTTGGATGTCTTTTAAGTTATTGGTGACAATGCAAGTATCTTATGGTGAATACTATGGGTTACGTATAAATTTCCCTCCGCAATTGTCCGTAATCAATAATTTTGTATTTTGATCGTTTATGTTTACTTTGAAATGTTTTTGACCATGAAATCTATGTAACCGGTCTATATTCAACATGATAAACAAGCTTTCATAAATTTATCTGTGGAACTTAATTAAAATATAAAGTTAGAATATAATAGTAATTAAATGTAAATTAAAGTCAAAAATCAAAGTTAAAAATAATGTTAAATGTTAAAATGTAAAACTAATACTAAAATAATTTTAAATCTTATATATATGTGCATAAATAAATGTTTGTATGCTAATTACTGGCAGTGGCTTATTTTATTTATTTTTTAATGTTGAAATCTAATTAGATAAGAGATGATATTATTAAATCTCTGCTACTCCCTGAGCTAGTGACATGGGCTAACGACCGGAATCAAAATTAAAAAAAAAAAAAAAATTTTTTTTTTACTTACGTATCTGCCTACTTTATAAATTTTTCTAGGTTCAAATGCCTAGATGGCGCCCCGTAGTGCAGATTACGTTAAGTGCATTCTCCGGATCGTTACAATATATATAAGTGTGTGAAAAATTAATTGTATTGTTTGAGGATTGATTTAATTAAAAAGGACAATGTTAATCTGAACATAATATAGACTAAAAATTAATTTTTATTTATTATCATTCATAACATGAATATAAATATTTATAACATAAATGCACAATTTCATTTAGTCATATTTCAGATTTTATTCATAATATACAAAAGTAAAGATATAAAACACCTTGTTATTTTTTTTTTTATATTTTTACATTAACATTTATCCATTGATAATTAACACTGTAAGAAAATAATTTTAATTTAATAATCTTCCATTTATATATAATAAAAACAAATTACAAAAGCAATTTTGATACATATTAAATTATTTCATTTGTTAATGATGATCCAATGGCCTTCTTTTTAAAGAGCATCAATTATTGACAGAATTCCTGGGCTTCTTTTATTATGAAGAACTAGTGTAAATATCAAAATATTCTATGTTAATATATATATTAAATTTTGTACATAATAATACATAATATTGTTTAATAATAACAACAAAGTACAATTTCATTTTCAAAAACATAAAAGTTATATATGTGTGTGTGTGTGCGCGTGTGCGTGTGTGTTGTGTGCGTGTAAAATGTAATGTCTACTTTCATTTTAAACTTGAAATATTGAATTTATTGTGTCTGGAAAATTCTAAATATAGCTATTATATATGATCGAATTCTTTCTACTAATAGCAATTCAAAACAAATAAAACAAAACTGGGTTTTTTTCTAATTTTCTAATTGCTTGTCTATTATTGATATGTCTAAATATAATATAAATAAACTTTAAAACTCTCAAAATGAGTAAGACTAAGTTACTAAGTAACTAATATCAAGTTAATGATTCTGTATACATGTGCATGTCCTTTTCCATGTGCAACATTTGGGAAAGCTCGTCATGTAGACCAAACATGTGTTATCTTTCGCCCACATTACCTAAGGAAGGTAAAACATGAAATCTAATGTTTATTTTAAATATTACTTTAAGCTGATTTAAACACACAACCATATACATTAATGGATACTTATGTGTTAAACCCGCTGACCGTGTTTACAAATAGCAAACTGTTCTACCTTTCTCCGCTGGGTGTTTGTGACGGCAGAATGCCATATTAATAACCTGTTTTTATTTAGCATCATAATGTATTTATTATTTTTATGTACAAATTTATACTTTTTGTATTGTTAAAAATTTCACATTTGAATATGACAGCTGCCATTGCACACACACACACACCCCACAGGAGAAAGGTATAGCACTCTGCTGTTGCATTCTAGGACAATAAGTCTAATATGTAAATATCGATTTATGTTATAATAGTATATTTGTAGATAATAATAAACCAATTAATTTAAAAATATTAAATATGTAACTTTTAATTAAATATAGCCATTAGTATTAATAATACTATTTTATTATTTAAAACAAATAATCAAATGATTGATTGGTCTAGAGTTGATTAAAAAATTCAGGCATTAGAGATGACAGCACATTTTTTTAATCATAAAATATTCTAATTAATTCATAAGCATTTTTAAATTTGAAGCTTGTTATATATATATTGTAACATGAATCACTGACTCTTGCGTGGGCGCAATCTCAAATCATTATCATCTTATCGATGATCAAATTGATACTTTTTAAAGATAAAATAGGAAAACAAATTATATCATTCAATATCAAAACAACAATTATCTTTACTGATCATTATCAACCTTAAAGAATTTATTACTAACTACTTTTGCAATTTAAGAGAAAGTCCAACTCATTTTGAATAGCTTTTCCTTTTCTGAAATATTTCTTTGAATGGATGACATCTCATTTAATCTGGAAAAATATTCACTCTCTGAGTTTAAATAACTTTCAGAAATAATCAATTCTCCTGTTTTGTTTTTTTTTACCAATACTAATTCATTATACGTGAGATTTTTATTTGTCAATGCATACATTATTATATGTGATATTAACTAAAACTTTATTACACACACAAAAAAAAAAAATCTCATAATATTGTTATAGTTATTTAATAAAAAGACTAATAATCATTCCTCTAAACTCAAAATAATCATAATAATTATCATATAAAACCACAACTCTAAATATAGTATCAGCTAATTGTTATATAATACAATGAGAATAATAAACTAAATAATTTTTTTAATCAATTTTTTTTAGTTGTCTTCTATAAATATAATAAACTACACAAAAGAATCAGAATAAATAGTAATACACACATACCTGTGTACTTATGTATTAGTCTGGGCAGTGAAATATCACATACATATTAGTCTGATCTCGTAAAATAATGTCTGCGTGGGATATTGATAAATCTAATCAATCAATTTCTTTAGCAAAAATGGTGACCTAAAACTTTGTTTACTGGGGGGAAATGTATTTATATTTAATAAAAATTACTAATCTTATTTTGTCCGAATTGATAACATAGTTTTTCGCAAGAAATAATGTTTTGTATAGTTTTACCAATATTCATTTATTCCAGTAAATAAACAGAAGCAAATTCTTGTTAGGTGTAATCACTAGTGTGGACTGAAATTTTTTATGTCCTCAATGCAAATAAAAGCATACCTTTCTTTGTGCATTCTCTGACATTCCTCATTGTCTTTTATTGTGACAATTTACCACACTTCAATATCTATCAATATTATGGGTATTGACATTGGTTTCTGAAACTATAAAGTTGTAAGTATGGTTTATCTTAAAACATCACATGATCACTATCTTCCATGCTTGCTCATAACTGTTGTTATAATAGGCAAAACTCTCTTCATACAGTAGTGCCATTCTAAGCAAGACAGAGTAATCAATGGATGCCAGAAGGCTTGTGCATAAAATCCCTATCTAGTGCCTACTCATCCAATATCCCCAAACTAGTTTCTGGCTTATGGACATCATCAGTCCTGCTTAGAGTGGCACTACTATACAGAGAGAGTTTTGCCTATTATAACAACAGTTATTAGCAAGCATGGAAGATAGTGATCATGTGATGTTTTAAGGTTTAATACCAATCCTGCCTTATAGGAAGGTGGTGGCTATGGTTGTAAAAGAGCCAAAGACACCAAAATGTATGGGTGCTGAACTGAGTTCAGACCCATATGACTATTTGAGCTATTGAGCTTAGATTGAAAATATCTGTGTGTTTTCAATTTTATTCTCATAGTTTAGTAGTTATATAGAGTTAAAAGGTGGTTTCTGGAGGGTTGCATTAGATCCTAAGATCTAGGTGCAGTGCTCTCAGATTCAAGGCTCCTCACTGATGATGGCTATAAACCAGAAACTAGTTTGGGGATATTGGATGAGTAGGCACTAGATAGGGATTTTATGCACAAGCCTTCTGGCATCAATTGATTACTCTGTCTAGCTTAGAGTGGCACTACTGTATGGAGAGAGTTTTGCCTATTATAATAAAGTATGTTTTACCTGAAAATGTTCATACTCCATGGCTCACAGTTTATCTCTTTTGTAGGGTTTCCAGCAAGCAAGATAAAATGTGAAGCCCTCTTCAACATTTTCTTTGATCACTTCCATTTACAGTTAGCACCATTATATTAGAAATTCTTACAATAAAACACTGATAAGTCTCCCAGAAGAAGCTCCCATACATCCATTGCTCTGGAAATATTTGGTCAGCATAGGTTTTTTCACTTACTGAAAAAGCTTTCAACAATTTTAGCCAATGTGTTAAGCCCTCTGATTTTTTATTTTTCTTGGAATAACATGCTATATATACATACTTCTCCGAAATAGTTATTCCAGTCAATGATGGTTAGGTTTGCCATATGCAGCAAATCTTTTACCCATTCAATAGATGTTAATTGTTGTGACTAGCTATAAATAAATATAAGTGTGATCAGAAATATGTTTTTAAAACCTTCAAACCATATTTTTTTATGAATGGCTACTTTCTTTTCACAAGTTCTAACATAACCATCATTCATATGAAATATGGATATAAATGGTCATTTCATGCCCAATTATACACACTTTTTTTGAGAGCAGGATGCCAAAGTTCTGAAAGTACTGCATCATCTTGACTAGTGAGTAGTTCTCAAATTTTAATTAAAATTAATTAATTTTAATTAAAATTTTAATTTTAATTAAATTAGAAATAACACAATACCTTAATTATTTCATATTAAGCAGTGTGCATCTATTTCCAGCTGATAGCCAAAGCATATCTTCACTGGACTGGTAAGAAAAATAAATATTACTCTGGTTGGGGATATTGGTTATGCTCAATATGTGTGTGAGTGCAAATGCGATTCATAGGATAGCTAATATACTTGTGAGGGTGTGTACAATGCTTAAAACTGTTTGTGTATGAACATGAGGGTAGGCAGACATTGTATAGTGGTGAGATATTTAAAACAATTTAACAGGGCATATTAATTGATTCTACCTAATGCTTAGTTATGAGTATATTTTGTTAGTTAAAAAAAATTTTATTGTGACCAGTGTTGCTAACCGTATGTTGAGAAATGTAGTTTAAATATGAAGTTTGTAAAAATTAAAGTTGAAACAAAATAAAATTAGTAATAGTTGTTTATTACTACTTCAGAAATATTTTCCTAGTGTACTTATAGTTTTGGTCATATATTGTCTGGTTAGCATAAGAATATACTTTCATAGCAACTGTGAATTCCATTTTATTGATGATGAGACTTTTATTTTTTACTTTTTTTAAAGTTTAATTTAAAAGGAGGGAGAGCTACAAAGATGTGTAAATACTGTAATATATGTTTGTATTATTACTGTTAATAAAGTTTTGTAATTTATTAAAATTTTGTCTATGTATTAATGTTTTGGACCTCACAAATTCCAAAAATCCAATCATGTTCAATATTTAAATCAAATCATACCTTCATACAATTATAATTACTACATAATGGAGTAATGGGGGAGGATTTTCATTCAAATTTAAAGAAATAATGATTTAAACACTGCAAACTCATATCACAAATATGTCAATTTATACAATGATTTTATTAGCACAAACATTGAGTTTATCATACTTGGTAGGATTAGGATATATTGTTGGATGCAGCTGGAGGATATAAAAACCATTTCTCTAGTCCCAGTAAGTGAATACCTTCCCAGTTGATATTTGTTATTTACAATTTTTTTTAATAATCAAAGCACTTGGGATATTTTACAAATAAATAATTATAGTTTAATTTTTTTTATATTAATTTGAAATAGTGAGAGTGATTGTTGGCTTAGCTAACTTGAACTAGAGTCAACTATTACTTCCATTCCTGGGAGAGTATTCATAAAACAATAATAATTTTATATTAGTATCTAAGTTTTCACACCTCACTGTTCTAAATTCCTGAGATAGGATGATCAGATACATTTTCTAGGTTACAATATATATATATATATATATATATATATATATATATATATATATATATATATATATATATATATATATATATATATATATATATATATATATATATATATATGGACTTTGAAACACATAAAAGCTTGGTCTTGCCTTCAAGTGAATCCAAACTCTACCATTGTAAACTAGTAGCAGCATCTGAACTTGCTCTGTGCTGTTTTCAATTATATCTTTATAGTCACTCTCCATAACTCTGAAAAACTGTAAAATCTCTCCTCTAATCTTTTTCCAACATTTTTATAGTCAGAGTGGAGGGAAAAATACAGTAATTAAAAGCAAGTTTTCCCTACCTTGATTGAAAAAAGTTAATGACTCTTTTTCAACTCACAATTTTGTAGGATCCTTAGCAAAACATGTTACAGAATCTTTAATTTAAATAACAATTAATCTAATCAAAATAGATAGTGAAATTTTATAATTACCACTATATCTATTGTAACATAAAAACGTTTATTTTAATTTTTAAAAAAATTAATCTAATCAAAATAGATAGTGGAATTTCATAATTATTGGTATAACTATTGTAGCATAAAAACATGTTTGTTTTAATTTTAAAATCAGAATTAATAAAATATTAATTAGTCCTTTTTAATGTTTAATTTATAATAATTTTTAATGCAAAATTATGTAATTTTTAACTGTTATTCCAGCGTAATATAGAAAATATCTACAAAGTCTTTTGTTTGTATTTATTTTTACTTTTTATTTCAACTTTATAAATATAAATGCGCACACTCTACTATGTTGTTGTATGCCATGAGACATATAATCATCTCAATATATATATATATATATATATATATATATATATATATATATATATATATATGGTGAATGAACCAGTATATATATACTTATGAATCTAATTTTCCATTGCAAAATAAATATAATATGTGTGCATGTTGTAAAATTTTATTTTTATTATCTTTGCCTTAAAGTTATTTTAGATCATAAAATAGTAGTAGTAGTGATAGTAGTAGCAATAATAGTAATAGAAAAATATTTTATTCAATTTTGTTTTTCATTTTTAGTACTTTTATTTATCAATACAAACTTAAGTAAATTATAAAACATTTAATACTTTTACAGTTCTTTTTCAAATATGCAAAACCAAAAAATATTATAATTTTCAATATTTAAATATATCTTAAAAAATAAATAAGTAAAAGAAATGTTCTCAAAAACTTAACATCATATATATTATCAAATATAAAAAAATTAAAGTAGAAATAAAATTTAATATAATTCACTTCATCAAAGTATATTAATTTTAAAGAACTATAATAAGCAAGTCAAGAATATTTTTGTATATTTAAAATATATATTTGCCAATAATTTTTTGTGGTTTAAATTTATAACATTAAAAATACATATCTATATTAATTTCAGTCCCCAAAGTATTTTTATTTTCTTTGATCTTAATTGCTTACATTACATACTAATTTAAAACCTGTCCTATTGAAATAAAAAGTATAAAAAATTTAAACAATATAAAGAATGAATGAACGATTAAATAATATTTTTATGTTGAAAACAAAAAGACAATTTTTAAAAAAAATAAGTGAAAGATATGATGAGAATAAATGGTATTTGCATATTAGACCTGTTTCTATGTTCAGTAGAATATCATATCTATTTTCAGTGATGAGGGGGGAGTATGCAATGGCAGAATGTCATACCTTTTTACAGTGAGGAGGGGGGAGTATGCCAATGGCAGAATGTCATACCTTTTTACAGTGAGGAGGGTGGAGTATGCAATGGCAGAATGTCATACCTTTTTACAGTGATGAGGGGGGAGTATGCAATGGCAGAATATCATACCTTTTTTCAGTGAGGAGGGGGGAGTATGCAATGGCAGAATATCATATCCTTTTTCAGTGAGGAGGGGGAGTATGCAATTGGCAGAATGTCATACCTTTTTTCAATGAGGAGGGGGGAGTATGCAATGGCAGAATGCCATATTTAAAAATCACAACTACCTGGTTTTATTTTGGATTGTAATATATTTATTATTTTTATGTACAACTTTATACTTTACATATTATTAAAAATTTGGCTTTTTAACACAGTATTCTGCCATTGCAAATACCACCATTTCCACTGGAGAAAGATATGACATTCTGACAACACAAACATGGGCAGCCAGTCTAATACATAAGTACTGAACAAATTTGAAGCAGCTATAATAAAATAATAATTAAATGTATAGTAATTAATGTTGTTCTAACTAAAAAATAATGTAATTATAGAAGATTAACGAGTTTTAAAAATAAAAGAATTTGTTATATAAAAAGTAGAATTATTGAAAATATAAATGAATTTAAAGTTTTATGGGTAACTGATAACATTAAAATATATATTTATGATCTCTGTAAGTATCAGCTGAATTATATCATGTCCAGGTTTTTATTTATGATCATTATTAAAATTTAAGAAATAGACAAGATAAAAATTATTGCTAATATGAAATTAAACAATGAATAAAAAGTAAGATGAATAGGAAAAAAATATTTTGATTTTTGTTTATATCAACTTCTAAAATTTAATATTGCCAGTTTAAAGGAAAGAATAGAAAGAGAATTACTGCTACAGAAATAAAAATATAAAAATATTCAGGGCGATCAAAGAGAGACTGCATAAGCAATAAAAAAATTGAGAAATAATGAATATTGAATACCTTATAATAAATACAAGATATTTAAAATAGTATCCATTAGAAACCAGACAACACTTAGACAATCCCAAAATTGTTAATAATCAACAATCTCAAGAAAGATTACCAAAACAAATATTCAAGTAGATGCCATTGAGAAAAAAAGAGTATTGAAAAGAAATAAATAGAGAAATTAGAGGAATAAATTTATAGGTTGATTTAGACAATGAGCATGCCAATAGCTTCTAACAAGCTTTTCAGAATATTCCTATCCTTAGACTGTTTTCTAGCTCTGGTTTTCAAAGATAGGGATATTCTGAAAAGCTTGTTAAGAGCTATTGGTATGCAATAACATTTATAATACAAGTTTATTAAATTAAGTCACATTATATATGACTTGATTTATTTGCAATTAGGTTGCTTTATGGATAGATATACAAACATGTCAATTGTAAATTGAAAAATTTAGAGTATTATATATTGATAAGAGGAAGACTTAAGTAAATTAACTATTTGTGAATTTTATTTTTGCAGACATGAATTAAAAATGAGTGAATTTATAAATGCATAAAGATTTCTTAATAGTGTTTTAGTTATATATTAAAATACATAATTCTATGAATATATGTGTAACTTACAAATCTATATGCTTTTAAAGAAATGAAAACATTTTTATTTACAATCATAGAATAGGTGAAAAATTGGTGTCATTAGTTTTGTTTTATTTCTGTTTTGGAATATATATACTGTAATGGAAATGGTTATTTGGAATGGTTGATTTGATTTTATTTTATGTTATTTCAATTATATTTTATACTTACTTATTATACTTTATTTTTTTCAACATTAATTCTTCCTTTCATTTATTTATTCTTAGCAATTTTGCCGTATGAACAGCATTTAACCAACGCCGTTACAATGCAAGCAGAGAGTTAATACAGATACAAATTTAACTTCATATCTATACCCTTGACCGAACCCCAAGGCAATACATACATATTATCTTGGCATTATTTTTCCCGATCAAGAACCCTTAGCTGCTGAACAAAGCAAACTATTTCAAGAAATTTAACGAATGTCCAGCGCTTGCTATTTCTTTTTTTATAATTGGGAAATTCTCACAAACAAGCAGCACACGAATACTTTTAAAATTAGCTTTACCCTTTATTCAATAAATTACAGTTTTCCCCCCTGCCGTAGCTTGGTGATAGGAGAATAAAGCAAGTACACGCAATTTAAGAATAAATATGTTTAATAACACTCACACACATATATAAAAAAATACATGATAACAAAAAAAAACACACACTTATATAAATACGTGGCTATAATAAAACATAGTAAAACAAATCAAATATTAAAGTTATCTTGAAGTCCTATTGGGTAGAGTTCTAAATCTATCAAGATTGTTCCTTCGTTATTTATTTACGAATATTAAAAATTAAAATGCATGCATGCTTTTTACCTAGGTTTTCGTTGTAGTTGTTTCTATGGGCATTCTTTTCAAGCACTCTTTACTGTCCAGTGGGAGATCATCCCTTTTTTTGTAGAGACGGTATGTCCTTCACTGTCGGCTGGATTGATTTTCTCTCTCAGTTTGATTTGGTTATTTCTCATTCCAGTTTTTTACTTCTTGTCGATTCTTTAGGTAGATCTTAAGTTGTTCATTCACAGAAACAGCAGTCTCTCTAGCAGGTCAGGCATAGATCTTATACATTGTGAGTCAGTGGTCAGAAGGATTGAGTATGAACCCACATCCTTTTAATGCCACTAGCCATGCACTTCTTTCATTTTCTTTTAGCTGTTGCTTCTTCAAAATCTCTACTCCTAATACTCAGTTAATAATTGTCACTCTGGTCTTACTGTCTTTCGTTTGTTCGTTGTTTTTGTAAATTTTTAATTAATGTTTAGATTTCCAATGAATTCTTATCAACCTATTTGTTTAATTAGTGGCTGGAATGTAGGTTTTAATTAATCGAGCTGTAATTATAAGCTTTTCCTTGTTATACATTTTTCTTTGTCCGAGGAATTCAATTAGTCCAACAGACTTTCACACCTCTAATTTATACGGCCATATTGCTTTTATATTACATATTACATTTAATTTTTACTTAAAAGTTTACAATTCATTTTTTCAAGTTTATGTTTATAATTCATTTTAACTTGTTACAATATAGTTTTTTAAAAGAGAGAAAAAGACGCATTTCTTCATGCATCCCCTTCCCCTCTCCCACAATAAACATAAATAACTTTAAAGCATTTGACTTACTCATTTTTTTTAAAAGAGAGAAAGAGACACATTTCTTTATGCACCCCCTCCCCTTCTCTTACTATTACAAAAATCCAAAGTAATTTCGACATTCTGAATCTCAACCTTTTTTCTTTTCCTTCTTTTTTTTAATTTTTAGTAGCTAACCCATTTACCTTTATTACTTTGTAGTAGCTAACTTATCTAATTTTATTAATAAATATATACGTGTGATGATGACTTTACATGGTCGTCACATTACACTCCACCCGCTTTTGAGAATTAAAATCAGGTCGAATCTTAGTCTGAGATGAGAGCTTATTTTAATTCTTTGCTTTCAACCCTTACTTCTGCTTCTATTACATACTTTTCCACTCTATCATGATGACTGATGATGATGATGAGGTTGACTGCAGAGAGACAACTAGGTAAAACTACTCAATTCATTCTGATCGATTTTTGGCTGATCAACCAATTTAATGTCTACGCATACGAGATCATGGCACAACTTAACTCTATCAAAAACATAAAAGGGTTTAAAGTGTGTGAACAGCAGGATATTTCTACTGCCTGTTCATCTTGTGCAAACAACAAATTCTTATTTCTTTATTTATTTATTTCTTTATTTTATTTATTTCAAGACAATAATTCTTATTATATAACGAGTCCAGGATTCATATTGGCACTTTATTTAAAAAGTTTAACACCGTAAGCCATGTGAATCTATAGTTAGCAAAGAGACAGCTAAATCAAGCTCAAAATACGACTTAACATAATGCATCCACACACACATATATGCCTCAATCTGCAACCTCATACACCTATCAGTGATATCTATCATTTAAGTATTATCACTATTGTTCATTTATTTTATTTTATTAATTATTAACTGGCTCTTTAATGAGCCTAAATGATTCTTATTTTTACTTTTACTTATTTGTTAATTATATCTGCATTTATAATTGACAGATTGTTATACGAATAAATTATTTACAGATTTCTTTTCCTTTTTTTTTGTTATTACTTTTATTTACATTTGTCTTGCTGTGCTTGACTGTACATAAACACGCATCAAGTTTATCATTGATTTCACTCCGTGAACACTACTTTTTTTTTTGTTTATTATTGTAACTTTAATTATTTGTTGTGAGATGATTTGCCCCACCTGTCATATGTTTAAAAAAAATAATAATCAACTTTATTTCTCGTGATTCTATGACGTTACTGTTTGATCGACCTGACATATCCGTCCGTTTATTTCCTTTAGGCTTAGTTTTTGTCTGGAGGCTTCTTATCATTCTTTCTACTATATTTATATCCACTTGTGCTTGGAACTGGAGCACTGTTTCGATGTCCACTGGAGTCAGCTTACTCATCTGGGTAATTTATATTTGAACCTCTTCCAGTCTGTTCGGACATTTTAGCCCTTTCTGATCTATCAGGAAACACTTGGTTTCCTTCTCAATAATCACGGTGAGGATTGTATTGCATTCTCCCTATGTGCAGATTGTTGGGCTGGGGTTTAAATCCCCGATCCTCTGCCTTGTAATTAGGCCTAGTGCTATCAAACGCATTTAGCAACTCGGCAACCTGCTCGACAGTCTTCATTTCTGTGCCTATGAGCATTTGCTCCGCATTATTATTACTTTCACTACTTATTTGCAAGTACTTGCTTGCACTTTCTTGTTCTTTACTGTTAGCTTTGGTCATCTCTATTATATTTTCTATTTTATTTTCACCCCTTTCTACCCTCACTTCTATCTTCTCAACTGTGTTCGCTAACTGAGTTACCTCTAGTCATATGTTTTCTATAGCCTTTCCATTATCCTCTTTTATTACTTCAATTTTCTCCTCTTGCTGTAACTTAACTTGCTCTATTTCATAGCACATTGTTTCCAGTTTATATTCGACATACTCCATCTCCTCATTTACTTTCAGCTCAACGCTGTGTTTTACGTTATCCCACTTCCCCAGAAGGCGTTGCTCTATTTTCCCCAGTAATTCCTCCTGGTGATCAAGCCTTTCATTCGCAACCTTCACCTGGTATGAGGTTTGCTCACATACTTCATTTACTTGTTCCACCTTTTGACTAAACTTCTTATTTAGTCATTCGTCCAACTCTTCTATCCTCCTACTATTTCTTTCATCTCTTTCCCTCATTTCCATAACCAACCGTTGCTGGCCTTCCATTATTTTCATAAGCATATCCATTATAATTCAATTTTCTATTTTATTTTTATTATCAATCTTCATCTCCATTCCCTTGCTAATTTCTATCTCACCTTTACTAGCTATTTCTCCAGACAGTTCCATTTGTTCTTTGGAGGTTTTTTCTATTTCTCCCACTAGAGCGTCCATTTTTGTTTTTGATCTCATGTGCATCAAATCTGTCTAACACACACACACACTAATCATTTATATCACACACACACTAATCATTTATATTTTATTCTACAGCTTTATTATTCTAACTCTCTCCTTATAGGATTATCTTATTTTATTGACTTTATATTTTACTGACACTAGGTATGTTTGTTTGACTCTCCCCATCCCACTCACTAATCATCAGTCACCCATGCCTGCCTTCAAGACCTTTCCACAACTGTCTCCAATTTACAACCTAACTTCCCAAATTACATCATGTTCTCTTTCTCTCCTTTTACCCTCTATTATTTTATTTTATTTCTTGCTTTTGTCTACCACCAAGCTATTTTGATTTGTTTATTAATTATTGCATAAAGTATTTCATTTTGTTATACTCAAATTCAAATGGGCTAAACTTGTAAATGTGAAAATATCCCAGACTGGCCCCCAATTGTAACGGAAATGGTTTTTTGGATGGTTTGATTTGATTTGATTTTATTTAATATTATTTCAATTATATTTTATACTTATTTATTATACTTTATTTTTTTCAACTTTGATTCTTTCTTTCATTTATTTATTCTTATCAATTTTGCCATGTGAACAGCATTTAACCAACGCCATTACAATGCAAGCAGAGAGCTAATACAGATACAAATTTAACTTCATATCTATACCCTTGACCGAACCCCAAGGCAATGCGTACATATTATCTTGGTGTTATTTTTCTCGATCAAGAACCCTCAGCTGCTGAACAAAGCAAACTATTTCAAGAAATTTAACGAATGTCCAGCGCGCTTGCTATTTATTTTTTTATAATTGGGAAATTCTCACAAACAAGCAGCACACGAATACTTTTAAAATTAGCTTTACCCTTTAATCAATAAATTACAGTTTTCCCCCCTGTCGTAGCTTGGTGATAGGAGAATAAAGCAAGTACACACAATTTAGGAATAAATATGTTTAATAACACTCACACACATATATAAAAAAATACATGATAACAAAAAAAAACACACACTTATATAAATATGTGGCTATAATAAAATAAGTAAAACAGATCAAATATTAAAGTTATCTTGAAGTCCTATTGGGTAGAGTTCTAAATCTATCAAGATTATTCCTTCGTTATTTATTTACGAATATTAAAAATTAAAATGCATGCATGCTTTTTACCTAGGTTTTCGTTGTAGTTGTTTCCATGGGCATTCTTTTCGAGTGCTTTTTACCATGCAGTGGGAGATCATCCCTTTTTTTGTAAAGATGTTATGTCCTTCACTGTCGACTGGATTGATTTTCTCTCTCAGTTTGATTTGGTTATTTCTCGTTCCAGTTTTTTACTTCTTGTCGATTCTTTAGGTAGATCTTAAGTTGTTCAGTCACAGAAGTGGTGGTCTCTCTAGCAGGTCAGGCATAGATCTTATACATTGTGAGTCAGTGGTCAGAAGGATTGAGTATGAACCCACATCCCTTTAATGCCACTAGCCATGCACTTCTTTCATTTTCTTTTAGCTGTTGCTTCTTCAAAATCTCTACTCCTAATACTCAGTTAATAATTGTCACTCTGGTCTTACTGTCTTTCATTTGTTCATTGTTTTTGTAAATTTTTAATGTTTAGATTTTCAACAAATTCTTATCAACCTATTTGTTTAATTAGTGGCTGGAATGTAGGTTTTAATTAATCGAGCTGTAATTATAAGCTTTTCCTTGTTATACATTTTTTCTTTGTCCGAGGAATTCAATTAGTCCAACAGACTTTCACACCTCTAATTTATATGGCCATATTGTTTTTATATTACATATTACATTTAATTTTTACTTAAAAGTTTACAATTCATTTTTTCAAGTTTATGTTTATAATTCATTTTAACTTGTTACAATATAGTTTTTTAAAAGAGAGAAAAAGACGCATTTCTTTATGCATCCCCTTCCCCTCTCCCACAATAAACATAAATAACTTTCAAGCATTTGACTTACTCATTTTTTTTAAAAGAGAGAAAGAGACACATTTCTTTATGCACCCCCTCCCCTTCTCTTACTATTACAAAAATCCAAAGTAATTTCGACATTCTGAATCTCAACCTTTTTTCTTTTCCTTCTTTTTTTTAATTTTTAGTAGCTAACCCATTTACCTTTATTACTTTCTAGTAGCTAACTTATCTAATTTTATTAATAAATATATACGTGTGATGACGACTTTACGTGGTCGTCACAATACATATGTGTATTATGTATATATATATATATATTGTTAAAAGGAGATTGTCTTGACAACAATTTGAAACTGTTGATTGTTATATATATTGGGATTGTCTAAGTATCGACTTGTTTCTAAAGGTTATATATATATATTCAATTATAAATTATTTATTTTTCTAAACTACCATAATAAATGACTGTTAATGAATAATATCAAATGTATGCTATCAATAAAGCTGAATATATAAAAATATAGTTTTCTGTGTATGTGTTTATTTATGGTCATTTATATATATATATATATTGTAATAATGTGTATATATACACAGTACATAAGTATGTGTATATATACCAGTTACATGATATTATTAATAAAATAAGAAAATTATTTTAATTTTTTTTTTGTTTGATAAAAGATTAAAAGAAAAAGAAAAGGTAAAAATCTTGGGGATTAAATTAGAATGCTAATTATAACTTATCTTTCTTTTCGTTTGGGTATTAAAATTTAATATATAATTGAAAACAAATTTATACAAGATTAATCAGTTTCTTAATTAACAAGAGTTAACTAATTTCTGTGTAATAAAAAATAAAAAATGTATCTAATTAAAAAATAAAGATCAAATGTGTTGATAGCATTGGTAGGAATTCAAGCAATGGGTGGAGTCAGAGAGTATAAATGCATCATATACCTATTGTCCAGGATCAGAAGAGAAAAAAGGAAAAAACAGCAGCAACAGAAAAAGTAAGAAAGCAAAAGAAGAAAGCCAGTTATTTTTCCAGGACAGTTTATCAAAGAGTCTATAAGCCATTTAAAATGACTGAGTACAGCAAGATGAAACAATCTCTATATGGTCATGTTGATATAAAAATGAACTACTAGACTAAAGCTGTGTTTTTGGTGTTTTCCACCCCTCAACTTCTGAGCATCAGTTGTCAGATTCAGTGATATATATCTCTGACTCACCTTTGTTGATGTTTTTATCTACCAAGAGATAAATCTATGGAACCAAACTTAGCAGTAGTAAACTTTAGTTGAAGAAAGCAACCATCTACCAATAGACACACTCTGAATCTGACAGGATCAGAAGATAGAGGTGATCACCCAGATACTATATAAAAAAAACCTAGGTAATTGTGTTCAAACATCATTAATAGAACTTCTATGTTTTATTTCAAGAGTGAATTTTTTAATTTTATTCTATATAGAACTTTTAAAAATCATTACTAGTGTAATTTTTAATTATATGTAAATAAGCATGATTATTAAAATATTGTAGTTTAATAAATGGTCATATTTGTGTTTCAAAATGGTAAATATTCCTCATATATTTTTTATCTTTTAATAAATATATGTAAATTATTGATGTGGTTTAAGTTTCTCTTTCTTTCTCACTTTATCTATGAGTAAATATATAATTGTATTTAGACATTCTGTGTTAGGATGATCTCATCTTTTAATAACTAGCCATGTATCAAGCACTTAAAGCATGTTAATGTCATCTCATGGAAACCAGTCTAAGGCTGAATGGCAATCATATGGTTTAAACTTATTATGAATATGTCACCTCCTTGCAGTCATGGAGGGTCTAGCTTGATCTAAAAAGTGACCTATGATTTAATATTTTTTATTAAATCTTGGGCTTACCAGGAATATGGTTAATATATAAGTATTGATCATATTTACTCATCTGCTTGAATAATGGTGTCTAAAAATAAAGTATTAAAGATTAATATGAACTAATAAAGTAAAAAATAATAATAAGTAAAATAGCCATAGAATAGAACATAAAGAAAGTAAATCCCATTACAAATGGCACCCAATGTGGGCTCAAACATTCATTGTAATTTTTAAAAATGCATACTATAAATAACTAGGTCACAGAAATAAAAAAACAATTTAAAGTAAATAAATTTAGGAGAGATGAGAGAGGGGAGAGAACAGATAACACTAATAATAATTTTATATGTGAAAGAAAGATAAATGGGATGAGTTTTGTTAAAATAGAAAATATATATATATGGTAGATAAAATAAATAAGTGCAGGTAGGCTTGGTAAAAGTTAGAAATCTCCAGGCAAAGGTGTTGGGGACAATGTGGTGGGGAAAATCAGGTGATCACTTATATTTTAGCATAAATTTATAAATTAAAAAAATGGAAAGTGATAATAGGTTGTGAATAAAATAAAATATTAAAAGCCAAAAAATATTATATAAAAAATTATCTGAAATCATACATGATTACAGGAAAATGTGCTAAAATGGAGGCTCAAAATAATTAAATAAAAAATGTTTTCAGCAAGGAACAACAAAATGTAACCGAAAAGAAATGGTCACAAACAAACAAGAAAATAGTGGTATCAGAGCAAACCAGAATGTTCAAAAAACAAGCTGAAGAAAATAGAAAAATGGCCAAAGAACTGAAAAATGAAACAAATAGAATATTAGAAGGGCAGGCTGAAATGCTTGAAAAATCAAAACATCAAATAAGACTAGACTATGATAAAATGAAAGAAGAAATTATGAAAGAAAAAAATAAAAATGAAAATGTAACTTGAGATCCAGATGGCATATCAAATAATAGAAAAAAAATAAAGTAGAACATGAGGTAAATATAGGGCTAGTGCAAGAAGCAGTAGAGAAAACAAATAGAAAATAAAAAATAATTAAAGACATTAAAGTCAAAATTAACAATTTAACAGATAAAATAGATAAAATAAATGTTAGCAAAAGTAACAGTCAGCAATCTGAGATACTAGGTGAAAGAAAGATGCCTATCAAACTAAATAATTCCAATTAGGTGAGTATAAATATAAATGTGTACATCTTAAAACTCTGCAATCATAAATCTTAAAAAAATTTATTATTTCTGGCCACATATATGAAGCTCCAACACAATACTTAAATAGCTTGAAAAAGTATTTCACCTTAAATCAGCTAGGCAAAGATGCCATGATAGTCATTGCCTGCAGCCATTTACAAGGGGGGGTCTTAATCTTGGTGACATCTTTATATAAAAAAGCCATCACTTTCACTGAATATAAAAAAGCCTTACTAGCTAGATATTTGAGTGAGGATTATTGTCAAGAAAATATTTGTCAACCAGTGTCACAAGATAAATGGTGGTGAATTGTTCATGCCTTTCTCCAGAAGGCAAGTGGCAAAATTGCATTTGTTAATGGCCAATCCAAACAGCAAATTATTCAGGTAGTTCATCACAATTTCCCTCATAATGTTGAGCAAGATGTTCATAAGTACAGAAAGAAAAACAGTAATGCAAGTGACTGAGTTTCTGAGTGCTTCCAACAGTAACCAGGCCAGCCTATGATGTGAAAGATAGGGAATTTAAACACCAACCCAGAGAACTGGCCATAAATGCCATAAGATTTAGCCATAGATTCAATTCAGGGAGTGCAGACTGAAGAAGTTGATTCTGAAATAGTCCTAAAAGAACAAAAATCTTTAGGATAACTGGAAGTGATTCTGATATCAATCGTGCAAGGTAATAAGAAAAGTGAAAGAGTGATTCACAATCTCCTAGCATGAGTGACTGCTCAATCATAAGAAATAATAATAAAGAACCATCAGATAAAAATTAAGTATGTAATCTAATGGATTCGCTGGCTTGACTAAATTAATAATAACCAGGAATTTCGAATAAGGATAATGATTACCAAAGTTTTAATCTTAATAAAAATTAAAATAATCAAAATAAATACTTAGAAAAAAGTCCATAGTTATAAAAATTTTAAAAAATTAAAAACCAATGTACCTTTATTGTCATGAGAAACCCAACTCATAACTAAAATAAACATGTAAAAATAAAATGTTTTTTTAAGAAAAATAGTAAAATAGATTTAAAACAATGTGTTTAAAATAAAAGTTAAATAAATAAATGTAAAATTAATAGTGATAAGAATAATAATGAAAATAAATCTTTAGTAAATGTCAAGCAATGGTAAATTAAGATTAAGGTGTGTATAGGATGACCAGACTGGTTCGATCAAAAATCAAGACATAACAACCAATCATTTTTATGGCATTGCATCCTTTATTTTTATAAAACTTCATTCCTGTATATATTCATCATTGTAAATACACTTCCACTTTGTCATGTTATCTAGGATTATTAATATTCCTATTAAATTTTATCACTAGAAAATTAATATCAAAAAAGAGCTAGTAAAACTACACTGTCAATCAAAGTAAGTGAAAGCACAGTTCAAATTTTAGCCTACAAAAATTCAACTGCACATGTTCCAAGGCAAGATTGAATGTGAGAATGAGTCTAGCTTAATGTAATAGAAATCTTTGTTTTGGTGTTGGAATTTGTCTGAAGTTTTTATAATATTATTGTTGAGACTGAAATGTACAGAGAAGGCCAAAAAACTATCATTTTTGCAATGAATTATTTATGTAAGGCAAATAAGAATTATGATTATTTGAAAAGTGGGACATACAATGGTTCTAAAAAAGCACTTCTTCATGGACACTGGGACATCTAATCAAAAATAAGGACAAATCCCAAAACACTGAGACATCTAGTCACACTAGGCATGTGGGAGTATATTGGCAAAAAGGAATTTCAGATCATATTTTGGCTTGGATTAAGCCTTTTTTGCAACAACTTTGTTTTACAGATGGGTATGTGTATATAGTAATTGATAATGATGCACCTGTAGAAAAGTTCTGGCCCAGTAATAATAAATCTGAAAAAAAATTCCCACTAACTTAATAAAGAAAAAAGAATTTGCATAAGTCAAATTTGCAGTAGAATTTGCATAAGTTAAACATGCAGTAGAAATAATCCTGCCATTCATAGATTCAAAATTCATGTTCTATATCCATAGTGCACAAAAATGGCCCATGCTGTAGTCATGACTTCCATAAAAAATTAAAAGCTGGTTTAATCAACACAAAATCAATCTGTGGGTGAATTGCCTAGTACTTTAGTGGATACCTCTCTTTATATTACCTACAATAATAGTAAAAAAAAACCTATATAAGAATTCAAAGTGGTTAATATTTAAGTGAATGAATTGACACATGTAAATCCTCAATTGGGAGAGGGTGTAATGTAACAATGTGTATATTTACATGGTACATAAGTATGTGTATTTATACAGGTTACATGATATTATTAATAAAATAAGAAAATTATTTTAATTTTTTTTTGTTTGATAAAAGATTAAAAGAAAAAGAAAAGGTAAAAATCTTGGGGATTAAGTTAGAATACTAATTATACCTTACCTTTCTTATTTTTGTGCATTAAAATTTAACATATAATTGAAAACAAATTTGTACAAGATTAATTAGTTTCTGGACATAAACTCCAGACTGATTAATTAACAACAGTTAGCTAGTTTTTGTGTAATCAAAATTATAGGATAAAAATGTAACTAATTTAAAAAAATCAAATGAGTTGATAACATGGGTAGGAATTCAAGCAATTGGTGAAGTCAGAGAGTATAAATGCAGCAAATGCCTATTGTCCAGGGTCAGAAGAGAAAAAAACAGCAGCAGAAAAAGCAAAGAAGTAAAAGGAGAAAACCAGTTAGTTTTCCAGGATAGTTTACCAATGAGTCTATAATCCAGCTAAAATGACTAAGTCCAGCAAGATGAAACAATCTTTATATAGTCGTGTTGATAGAAAAATGAATTGCTAGACCAAAGCTGAGTGTTTGCTTGTATCCACTGCCGATCTCCTGAGCACCAATAGACAGATACAGTGATATATATCTCTAACTCACCATTGCTAATGTTTACCTACCATGAACTACATCTATGGAACCAGACCTAGCTGTAGTAGTTGAGTCAGGAAGAAGCATCCAGCTACCAATTGATCCACTCTGAATCTTACAGGCTTGGGAGATAAGGGTGATCACCCAGATAATGTATAGGAAAACCTAGGTAATTATGTTCAGAGCTTATTAATAGAATTTCTAAGTTTTATTTCAAGTGTGAATTTTAAAATTTTATTTTAGATAGAACTTTTAAAAATCATTGCTAGTGTTAACTTTTAACTATATGTACATAAGCATGATTGTTAAAATATTGTAGTTTAATAAGTGGTCATAATTGTGTTTTAAAATGTTAAATATTCATTATATGTTTTTTTATCTTTTAATAAATGTTATGTATTGAGTTACGAGATGTCACAAAAGATTAGTTGAGGGATGAACATTTTCCATCATGAACTTCAGTAATGGCGTCAACACATTTTTGTAGTACTTACAATTTAAAGCCACTGTAACAAAGGTACGTACAGCCACATATCAATTATAATTAATGTATTCTATAAATAAATGTTAAATGTAAACAAAACTGATCAGTAATTGTATTAATTTTGGATGTGTACATAACACAATTATTGCATACGTAAACGTGCAATTTGTCTCACTTAAACAAAAAAAAACAACGTTCAGATAAAATTTAGATTTATCAACTTATACCACGTAATGGCTATGATCGGATCTCTCATGTCATTCAACATCGATTCACCACACCTGTGGGATACATGTGCATTGCAAGTGTATTTTTTTTGTGAAGTGAATAATAATCAATTCTGATGACAGGAAGCATGCAACTCTCCTTGCTGCATGTGGGTTAAAAACATTAAGCATTCTGTGCTCCCTTATATCTCCAGCATTGCCTCAGGAAAAATCATACCAAGACATCATTAAAATACTAAAACAGTATTTTAACCCACAGCCATCCATCATATACCAGTGCTTTCAATTTCATCACAGTCGGCAATGAGAGGGAGAAAGTGTGAGCACATTCTTGGCAGATCTCCGACATCTGACAGAGGGTTGTGAATTCGGATCTTCACTTACAGAGTGTCTTCAGGATCAGTTCATTTGTGGACTCCATGATGAGGCAACACAATGCAGACTGCTAATGGAAGAAAACTTAATCTTGGAAATGGCTGTTCAGTGTAGCTTAGCTGTGGAGGCAGCATCAATACAGTGTGTGAAATCCATGCCACAAGCTCATCCACAACAACCATAGACCTTATTCAATGGAACAGACCAACAGTGGACTGTAATAATCCTCTGTGATCACTAACACCCTCTCAAACACTGGCGTGCAAAAGAAACAATGAAACCCCTTGGTCAGGAACCACTACTTGCGATGGATGTGGCAGTCAGCATAACCGAGCAGAATGTCCTTTTAAAAGAACCAAATGCCATTTCTGTAAGAGAATGGGATACCTACAGAGTGAATGCTGGGCAAAACAATGAAATACTCCGAGGACACCTAACCAGTGCATGACAGTGACTGAATTGGAAGACGAAGTTGTAGATCACATCCACGAAGTGCACCACAATGGCTCAACACGTAAAGCTATCACACATATATACATATACAGCAGAGAATGCAAAATGGAGGTTGACTCACAGTCACAATATTCCATAATGTCATATGATACATTCACGGACATATGTAAGGAATTGATACCTAAATTACAACCAGTCGATATCATACTAAGAGACTTTCAACATCATGCAATAGCATTTAAAGGGCAATGTGTAGTACCTATACAATATGGGAAGGACCCATGCCACTTATGATTGTTGGTAGCAGAGAGCCCATGCACAAGTCTATTGGGTCATGAATGATTCAGACCTCTGGGTATTACACTACCAGGAGTTCATAGTATTACTGAACCATCCATCCAAGATGTCATTAGCAAGTATCCACAAGTGTTCAACCCATCAATAGGAACTTATAAGGGGCCAGCTGTTTCACTGCCAGTGGATCCAACTTATCCTCAATTAGAATGAGAGCCTGGCCATTACCTCTTGCCATCTTGCATTACAGATACTGCTCTAGGAAGGAATTATTGAGCCAGAGAACAACCCAATATGGACCACACCAGTGGTACCAATCCTCAAGCCTACAGGAGAAGTGAGATTATGTGGTGACTACCCGGTGACTGTCAACAAGGCCCTCCAAAATCACCCATACTCGATACCTGCAGTCCACCACTTTTTGGCATCTTTTCCACCTAGCTCTATTTTTGCAAAAATAGATTTGGCCAAGGCTTATCTTCAACACCCAGTCAATGAGGCATCAGCAAATATACAAGCCATCATCACTCATCAAGGAGTTTTTCGCATGAAATGCTTACAATATGGAATCTGTGTGGCACCTGGGATGGACCACACCAGTGGTACCAATCCTCAAGCCTACAGGAGAAGTGAGATTATGTGGTGACTACCCGGTGACTGTCAACAAGGCCCTCCAAAATCACCCATACTCGATACCTGCAGTCCACCACTTTTTGGCATCTTTTCCACATAGCTCTATTTTTGCAAAAATAGATTTGGCCAAGGCTTATCTTCAACACCCAGTCGATGAGGCATCAGCAAATATACAAGCCATCATCACTCATCAAGGAGTTTTTCGCATGAAATGCTTACAATATGGAATCTGTGTGGCACCTGGGATATTTCAATGTGTCATAGACAACTTGCTGAGAGACATCCCTGGAGTTTATCCATACTTCGACGATATCTTAATCTGTGTCATGTCGAAGAGTGACTTATGTGCAAAATTACACACATTGTTGGAAAGACTGTCATGCAGTGGATTGAGGGCAAACAAGGACAATGTGTCTTCGGAGTAAACACTATGGATTTCCTGGGATACAAAATTGATAATAAGGGCCTCCATCCATCACCAAGAAAAGTGGATGCAATTATAAATGCCCAATCCCCAAGGAACAAAAGAGAACTAAAAGCATTTCTAGGACTCTTAAACTTCTACAATAATTTTTTTCTGGGCCGAGCAACCATAGCCGAACCCCTACATCGCTTACTACAAACAAACGTCACATGGACCTGGACAATGAGTCATGAAAAGACATTTAAAAAACTTAAGGAGGCATTGACCTCTAGTAGTGTATTGGTGCCATTCAATCCTAACCAGGAGGTCCAGCTTACATATGATGCTTCACCATATGGAGTGGGGGCAGTGCTAAGTACATGATTGCCCAATGGATCAACTGCCCCAGTTGCTTTTGCCTCACGCACCTTATCTTAAGCTGAAACGTACTACGTGCAAATAGACAGGGAAGCTTTGGCGATAATATTCGAAGTTAAACATTTCCATCATTTCCTCTTTGGAAAGGAACTATGTGCAAATAGACAGGGAAGCTTTGGCGATAATATTCAGAGTTAAACATTTCCATCATTTCCTCTTTGGAATCAAATTCAATATAAGTACAGATCATCAACCACTGCTAGGCATATTTACTTCAGATAAGCCAACACTTATAATATTATCACCCAGAATGCAAAGATGGGCACACACACTAAATGCTTATTCTTTTAAGCTGGAATACAAACCAGGAAGGACAATTGCAAATGCAGATGCATTGATCAGATGCCCACTTCCATCAACCAAAGATGAAGGCCCTAAATTTGGAGGTGTCCTGTTTTTGGAAGAATTGGAGTTTCCCCCTGTGATGGCAGAACAAGTGGCACAAGCGACATGCAGAGACTTTTTGTTAGCTACTGTAAAAAGCTATATTCTCACGACTTGGCCAAACAAAGCCATAGACATGAAACTGCAACCTTTTTTAATAGACATAATGAACCCTCTACACACAAAAATTGTCTGCTGTGAGGGTCTCATGTCGTCATACCTTCATCACTACAAAAATTCATCCTAAATAAACTTCACATGGGTCACTCAGGAATCGTAAGAACTGGTGGCCATCGATGGACCGAGACATAGAACATCTTGTGGGGAAATGCATGCATTGCCAAGTCATAAGGCATGCATGTCCCTGTGCTCCGACACACCACTGGGAGGCACCATCGACACCATGGTCTCGATTGCACTTGGATTTTGCAGGCCCCATTGATGGACAGATGCTCCTCATTGTTGTGAATGCATACTCAAAGTGGGTAGATGTGTGGAGAATGCAAACAATGACTTCAAGTGCAACAGTTGCAGCATTGCAAGAATTATTTTTCACCCACGGTATACCAGAATGTGTGGTATCCGATAATGGACCACAATTTGCATCATCAGAATTCTCGACATTCCTCTTCAGTAATGGAGTCCGACATGCATGTGTCGCACCCTACCACCTGGCAAGTAATGGTCTTGCAGAAAGGGCCATACAGTCAGTAAAAGAGAGCCTGAAACATGACACACATGGAAATTGGAACCAGAGTTTAGCTCAATACCTATTAACTCAACATGTCACACCATCTACAGCCACAGGATTAAGCCCAGCTGAAATGCTTTTCAACAGATGTCTTCGTACATGCTTGGATTTCATACATCCAGATAGAGCCCCAAGAGCCACACCAAATACACAAAGAATATGTGAATTTCAACCAGATGATGCAGTTTTCACATGAGCCACCGGTAGGTGCTCTCCTTGGATTTCTGCCACAGTAGAACAGCAAACAGGCCCCTTGTCATATGAAATTCAGATGGACTCACGGGTGCAACACAACCACATAGATGAATTGCAAGCAAGAGTGACTGTCACTGACCAATCCAGCTCAAACCTGGCAGAGGAACTGATTGTTGTTTCAAAAACATTACCTTTAGCAGCAGCAGAAACCACAGACAACACCAACCCAGCACCTCTCTGCCAACCATATCCAAAACCATACAAGGAGCACTTTTCACGTCAACATCGATGTCCGGCCTATTTCGAGGACTATGAAGTCTCATTCTAAGGGTGAAGGGGTGTTATGTATTGAGTTATGAGACATCACAAAAGATTAGCTGCGGGTTGAACATTTTCAGTCACGAACTTCAGTAATGGCATCAACACATTTTTGTAGTACTTACAATTTAAAACCACTGTAATGAAGGTACATACAGCCACATATCAATTATAATTAATGTATTGTATAAATAAATGTTAAGTGTAAACAAAACTGATCAGTAATTGTATTAATTTTGGATGTGGACATAACAATAAATATGTGTAAATTATTGATGTGATTTAAGTTTCTTCCTCTCATACACTTTATCTATGAGTAAATAGTGTAACGGAATAGCGTTACATAGGGTTTAAACCTAGGAACGTTAAAGATATATATAAATGACGAAATAAATGACAGGTACCAAAACTTTTTAAAAAACGATCTTGTTTTAAGAATAAACGAGAAACAGCCGTTTCTAAAGCAGATCGCAGCTATATATGAGTACCTGTCAGATTTATTGAACTAAAATTAAAAGAGTTTTATTTTTTTTAAGGAATTAAATTTATTATAATCATTATTTGTAAGTTTGTTTTTTTTGTTACTTCGTTTTAAAAAAAAAGAATGATCGAGAACAAATTAGAAATTTTTTATTAAATCATTTTTAAACAAAAAAGAAAGAAAAAAGATAAGTAAATTAATTAATCTGCAATAGGTTAAAAGATTCCAAGCGATCTAAGATATTTTGAATGGGGGGGCAATTAGTAGATTAAAATTTAGAGAATTTGAAACAATAAGCAGGATGTATGTTGGTAAAGTCTAGATAACAATCCAAATTTAGAAACAGAGGTGATAAAAAGTGTACACTGCTATTGTACTACTTAGACTTCTGGCTCCAGCTAAAACAATACTTAAAAAAAGATGGTAAAACTAAATTAAATTCCAACGTGGTGCAAATGTCCCAGAAACCATTGAATAAAGAGGACCCTTAATTAGCAAATAAGAACTGATGACTCATGAGTGCATGACAGAGATTGGAGGAAAAATTCAAGGTGTCGTGGCGGGAAAGAAGAGAAGAAAAAGGCAAGACAGAACTGGAGAGAGACATTAATTACAATTATTAATTATTGATTAAGAGTTGTGGAAGGCGAAATTAATTTGAATTTTAGCGGAGAGTATTATTAATTTTTTTGGCAGAGCTTCTGATTAAGTACTTGGACTTCTTAACCTAAACTTTGTGTGATACCGTAGACGAAATGCGTTGCTGAATCCAAAATTCGCGGCTTGGCCGCCGAACCTTCGCACCTGGCACCGCTGATCGATCCTAGAATGCTCTCAACCTCGGAGAAAATGAACTCAAGGACCACACACGCCCTGGAAGCCTCACCAAAAGCCGGCATGCTGAATTAAAGAAAACATCGCTCAGGATCCCATTACAGTCTTCTCGTTCCACAGGTAGTTATATTTTAACATTTGCTCACACATTCATGCACCAGCTAAATTAACTTTAAAGTGGAGAACGATTTACAAACATTAAGTGTAAAATGATAAAATTACTAATGACCAAATTGAATCACTAAAGAACTCAACCAGAATCATATGTACAATTAAGATTCAGCAAATATCTGTGCAAATTCATACCTAATTCCGTAATTATGTTATCTAGACTTACTAAATCATATATCTGCATGATAATTTTATTTACCCAGTTTTTTCTAAATAAATCATTCATTTAATTAATACTTCTTTTATTGATCGCTTGGAATTTCAAATTTATTTAAATAATGTTGAATGAGTGCGAGAGTGATCTATTTTGTATAATTTGAACGGATACATTTAATATTTTAGTTAAGATTTAAGTATATTTATAGCGTTTATATTTGTCATACAATTCTTATGTTAATGTTAAGTTATGGTTAATTTATTCTGGGGGATATAGGGCGGGCCCAACAGTGATAAAGGTGTTTTAATATTGTTTTAACGGTAATGTGCGATCTAGTTCGGAAATAGTGTTGCTGTGTTCGTTTCTTGCTGTCATCTGTGATATAGTTGAGTGAGCGTGTGCACATGCGTGGCGAGCTTGTAAAGGTTCTCCTGGCACCTATTACTCGGGTTCAATCTGAATCTACGTATGAAACAAATAAAAGCGTACGTGTATATGTGTTTGAAATTATTTTCACAAAACATTATGTAAACCCCGGACGAAATAACACAGCAGATTCGTAAAAGGGAATCGTCAACAGAACAGCGAGCATACAGAAATAGTGACGTCGACAAGGGTTCGGGTTACATTTGGCGCGTCAACGTGCGGCGAAACTGTTGTTTCAAAGGGCAGAACCGACGTGAATATAACTGACGTTTCTAATAACGAAAGTCAATTTAAATAAAGAGACCCTGAGAAGGAAATACGTTTAGCGGCCTAAATAAGGCGGTCGGAGGACATTTTTTTTAAAAAAAAAAAAAAAGGAAGAGAGGGCGCTCGAAATTACAGAATGAATTATCGATGAAAGCGGGGGGGAAATTTTAGAATCACTAAAAGTCAAATTATTAAACATTGCTTGAGAGAGTGGGAAGGGGATTTAGTTCTTTTATCATTATTAAAATAATCAAGCATCCGAATATATCTGATATTTGTAGAAAGCTGTGGGATAGCGGGATTCCGTGGAAGAAATATCGGATTAAAAGGAAGCAATTCATAAATTAATTTCTATACTAGTAAGTTAACCGCAAATAATTTTAATCGAAAAAATATATATACATCGTTAAAAGACGCATTTTAATATTATTATATTCTTGCACAAAGGAACGAACTGTAACTGGGATCTTGTTAGAAGTTGTGTGTTACTTAAAAATAAAAGGGACGTTGAGCGTAAACAACACATATATATAAATAACCACCGGAAAAAAAAAAAAAAATTTTTTTTTTAAAGTTAAGTAAAGGATAGCGTATCTACATATGTAACGACGCGTGTAACAGTATATAGGTATAACCGCACATACACCGATAGCTACTGAATATAAATAAAGGGGAATAGTGGGACCTGGGATATCTGAGCGATAGAAACCAAACTTGAGGGCTTACAGTGGGAATTTTAAGAGCAAGGACCATCTGAAAATAGGACAAGACAGTCAGTGGGACCAGCGGAGTAGTAGGTGATGAGCCGTGGATTACTATAGCCAAATATAAATCGAATATTAAACAGGATGGAGGGAAAGTGGATTAAACTTGAACATTTTAAAGGAAAGGAAGACGAAAGCCCGTGTCGACATGTGGAAAGTCTGAAGAGGTTGTTCTCTTGCAGGCAGTTTAGTGAAGAATCTAAGATAGCGATTGCATGCAGCCACATCCAAGGGGAAGTGGTGGAATGGTGGGAGGCGATGAAAGAGAAACCGGAAACGTTCGAAGAATACCAAAGAGCCATAATGGGAAGATATTGGGGACTAGCCCAACAAGAAAGGGAAAGGTGGGCAATCGAACAAAGCAAAAAGGAAGAAGATGAAACATACAGTACCTTCATACAGCGACAGGTGGCGAGATTAAGAAAAATAAACGAATATCAAATACCGGAAGAGCGGCGAATCAGGATAGCAGGGCGCAACCTGCCCAGGGAGATTAGACAAGTCATTGAGGGGGAAACTGAGATAGAACGAGTGTTGGAGATATTAGAGGCGGCCGAAAATGATGACTATTTTAGCAAAGAAGGGAATGATGGGATCAGGATAGCTAATATAGCGCAAGATGAAGGGGGGGAAGGACCTCGGGGAAAACAGGAGTGCCCAAAGATCGATGTGTCAATCCAAGGGGTTCATACGAGGGCGCTGCTGGATACAGGAAGTCAGGTGTCGGTAATGGCTCAGGAAACTTTTGACAGGATCGCTCAAGGGCAAACAGAAATGAAAATCTTGCCATTGAAAGGGACCCAGATTATACTGGCCAATGGGAAAAAGGCAAGAATACAGACCAAACAGGTGTGGGCGAATATAGTTATTGCAGGGCAGGAATTCACCCAGATTGTGTTAATACTTGAGGGGCTGATACATGACTTGGTGTTAGGGTCTGATTTTATGAGAATGGCAAAGTGTAGCATTGATTATGGGAATGAACAACTCAGAAAACGAGTGCCACCGGACCGATACTAATTGAAAGGATGGAGGAAAGTAAATTGATGACCCTGGACATCACAAAGATAGACGTCGAAAAGGAACTCACCTGGGAAATAGATGCCACGAAATGGAAATGACCCGTGATATGAAATGATATTGGAAATGGAATTAATTAATAATGTAGTAAGAAAGAGGGGGGGATGACTAAAATAAAGCCTAGGGTGTAACATCTGAAACAAACAAGCCAACCGACCGCGAAGCAGCCTGTAGTGTGTAGAGCCTAAAAAAAAAAAGGAAAAAAAAACAAGGGGGGGTAATGAGTGAATACTGCAAGAGGGGATAGAGTGCCGACCCTCCAGAGAATGTTGGTGAATTGGTTGGGGAGTACCTTGCAGGACCCGGAGAAGGCTGGCACAGGACGCTGGCCCAACTTAATGGCGGAAAATTGTGCAACCCATTTTGAGAGTTCTTATCGACTCACTTCCCACAACTTCGTTATTGCTGGGCGGATCAGACTTTCCAAAATCTTAGTTAGAGATTGAGCGTATTCTGCATAGGGGACTTCGGAAAGGTCCATCCCCATGCCTCCTGTCAAGGATGCACGGAACCCATTGGCCGTTGACGTCAATCGTGGCATACCCTAGATGTCCGTATAGGTATAAGCCTAATAGTTAAAGTCGAGTTCAAGTTTTTTTCCATTCACAATTGTTTAAAGAGAAGTCTGACCGCAGAGCACCTGATTCAATTTTAAGGGGAAGGGGGAGTCGCGAACAAACAGCCTGGAGAGCCACCATGCTGGGGGCCCGAATCATACAAAAGGAGAAGAGGACGTGGGTCGAGTCACTGGACGATGTGCAAGGAAAGGGGACATTTAATGCAAGGGCACTGAAGAGGGCTGAATAACTTGGCTCCTTATCAGAGCTAAAATCCGCAATCCTCGGATTTTACTCTACACCAGGCGGGGAGATATGTAACGGAATAGCGTTACATAGGGTTTAAACCTAGGAACGTTAAAGATATATATAAATGACGAAATAAATGACAGGTACCAAAACTTTTTAAAAAACGATCTTGTTTTAAGAATAAACGAGAAACAGCCGTTTCTAAAGCAGATCGCAGCTATATAAGAGTACCTGTCAGATTTATTGAACTAAAATTAAAAGAGTTTTTATTTTTTTTAAGGAATTAAATTTATTATAATCATTATTTGTAAGTTTGTTTTTTTTGTTACTTCGTTTTAAAAAAAAAGAATGATCGAGAACAAATTAGAAATTTTTTATTAAATCATTTTTAAACAAAAAAGAAAGAAAAAAGATAAGTAAATTAATTAATCTGCAATAGGTTAAAAGATTCCAAGCGATCTAAGATATTTTGAATGGGGGGGCAATTAGTAGATTAAAATTTAGAGAATTTGAAACAATAAGCAGGATGTATGTTGGTAAAGTCTAGATAACAATCCAAATTTAGAAACAGAGGTGATAAAAAGTGTACACTGCTATTGTACTACTTAGACTTCTGGCTCCAGCTAAAACAATACTTAAAAAAAGATGGTAAAACTAAATTAAATTCCAACGTGGTGCAAATGTCCCAGAAACCATTGAATAAAGAGGACCCTTAATTAGCAAATAAGAACTGATGACTCATGAGTGCATGACAGAGATTGGAGGAAAAATTCAAGGTGTCGTGGCGGGAAAGAAGAGAAGAAAAAGGCAAGACAGAACTGGAGAGAGACATTAATTACAATTATTAATTATTGATTAAGAGTTGTGGAAGGCGAAATTAATTTGAATTTTAGCGGAGAGTATTATTAATTTTTTTGGCAGAGCTTCTGATTAAGTACTTGGACTTCTTAACCTAAACTTTGTGTGATACCGTAGACGAAATGCGTTGCTGAATCCAAAATTCGCGGCTTGGCCGCCGAACCTTCGCACCTGGCACCGCTGATCGATCCTAGAATGCTCTCAACCTCGGAGAAAATGAACTCAAGGACCACACACGCCCTGGAAGCCTCACCAAAAGCCGGCATGCTGAATTAAAGAAAACATCGCTCAGGATCCCATTACAGTCTTCTCGTTCCACAGGTAGTTATATTTTAACATTTGCTCACACATTCATGCACCAGCTAAATTAACTTTAAAGTGGAGAACGATTTACAAACATTAAGTGTAAAATGATAAAATTACTAATGACCAAATTGAATCACTAAAGAACTCAACCAGAATCATATGTACAATTAAGATTCAGCAAATATCTGTGCAAATTCATACCTAATTCCGTAATTATGTTATCTAGACTTACTAAATCATATATCTGCATGATAATTTTATTTACCCAGTTTTTTTCTAAATAAATCATTCATTTAATTAATACTTCTTTTATTGATCGCTTGGAATTTCAAATTTATTTAAATAATGTTGAATGAGTGCGAGAGTGATCTATTTTGTATAATTTGAACGGGTACATTTAATATTTTAGTTAAGATTTAAGTATATTTATAGCGTTTATATTTGTCATACAATTCTTATGTTAATGTTAAGTTATGGTTAATTTATTCTGGGGGATATAGGGCGGGCCCAACAGTGATAAAGGTGTTTCAATATTGTTTTAACGGTAATGTGCGATCTAGTTCGGAAATAGTGTTGCTGTGTTCGTTTCTTGCTGTCCGCTGGAGTGATGCTTGGGCATGTTCTGTGATATAGTTGAGTGAGCGTGTGCACGTGCGTGGCGAGCTTGTAAAGGTTCTCCTGGCGCCTATTACTCGGGTTCAATCTGAATCTACGTATGAAACAAATAAAAGCGTACGTGTATATGTGTTTGAAATTATTTTCACAAAACATTATGTAAACCCCGGACGAAATAACACAGCAGATTCGTAAAAGGGAATCGTCAACAGAACAGCGAGCATACAGAAATAGTGACGTCGACAACGGCGGGTTACAATAGATAATCATATTTAGATATTCTGTGTTATACTGATATCATGTTTCAATAGCACTTGAAGGGAGTTAATGTCATCTCATGGAGACCAGTCCAAGGTTGGATGGCACCCATGGGATTTAAACAAATTACAAATATCCCCATAAGATGTGTCATGGTCCTTACAGTCATGGAAGGGGTACCTTGGTCTGGAAAAGTGACCATTGATTTAATATGTTGGTCTGACTGGAGGGTATGGTTAATATGTATGTATGTATGTATTGATCATATATATTCCTCTTCTTAAATAAACAGGTCACTGACTTTATTATTTTTATAAGCCTAAAAAGACACAGAGACTAAAGAAAAAAATTTGAATGTAATACATAGTTGTATACTATTATATACATACATTATATAATAGACTGTATGTAATGTGGAAAAAAATACTAGTACAGAAATTAATTGCTGAATTCTATGATAAAAATAGAATGCCTTATCTATATATATTATATAAACATTGTACATATTAAATTTTTAGAATTATAATGCCTATTCAGTCATTGGTTTATTGTGCCCTCTATTATAAATTTTATTTATTATTAAAAAAAAATTTCTTAAAAGGGAATTAGGAGATAAGACATAGCAGTTTTAAAAAAATGTCATAGCCATTTGTATTACGAAGATTAACTCAAAGATATTTTTTTAAAAAAATGCAATATTGATAACTTTCATTGAGAAGATATAACTGAGGAGAGAATATAGTGGAAAGGTACCATTGGACACAGAGTCAAGGTATACAGAAAAAAATGTTTTGTTTTAATAGAAATTAAAAAGATGGCAATGCAGAACAGCAAATAATAAAAATAAAATAAAAAACATTTTAATATGTCCTACATGCAGACATATTTATGGTTCAATACATTGTTTTGTATGGCAATTACATAATTCAATTATAGCATAGTAGTATTTATTGGTAGCCGGTACCCAAGTGCTGCAATACTGCAGTATCCCCTTTCCCCCAAAAAATGCAAAAATTAATCATTTAATTTGTGTTTGAAAATATCAATAATATAACAATCGTTCAATATTTTGCATAATTAGTATATAATTACAACTAATTAAATTTTTTTAAAAAGAATTATTTTAAAAGATGCTTCAGCTTCTTTCTATTCAAAGGCACTGCCAATTATAGTACTGTAGTGTCAAACTGTCATATTCCACAAGTTTCACTGAGATTCGTTTGCTCTTATCAATGAGCGTAATTAACTCCATTAGACCTGCTCGAGCAGCATTGATAAATATTTGAAAGGAATATATTTATTTATTTATTCTAGCAGGTTTTCTTCAGTGCGAATAAGTTTTTTATTGTTTTCATTTAGGATGAGCGATAAAATATACTGGGTTTTTTTATTTTGCCTGTATTTAATATTTATAAATTAACATTTAAATAAATATTTATTATACAAAAATATAACAAAACAATTAAAAAAATACTTTTACCATAATAAGAGTATCAAAACGTAATTACATAATAAGTGTATTAAAAAAATACCTTTTCCTTCCGGTACTTACGTATTAGTTCGGGCAGTGAAATTTTATTCCATTAAAATCATTATCTATGGCTGCTAAATATTTGCTAATGGGTTTTATTTAATAAAGTAAATATAACTTTCAAAGATAACTTGTTGAAGATCTCTAGACTCTTTTTATATCTACTATACATTCTTTGTTAACTTTTAGCTACTGACCTACGTAAGCTTTAAAGTTGAATTGCATTTTTAAAAAGGGTTAAATATGATTTTATTTAATTGGGTGTTTCAATATCAATATCTGTATCTATATACGGTTTTAATAAAACAATAATAAATCAATTATAGTATAAAATGACTTAAGTACAATTATTTTTTTAAGTCCGGCTTTTTTTTCTTAAAAAAAGGAGTGAAAAATATTAAATAATCACTGTACTTAATAAGATATTATGGTATACAGTATATCTTATACATACCATAAGATATTATGGTATTTATTTGCACAAGCAAATTCCTCACGCACACGTTTACACATGCATATAAAGAGATCTTTAATAACTTATCTTTGAAACTTACTTCATTAATTAAATAAAACATACTATCAAATATTTAGCAATCATAAATAATCATAATGATTTAATGTCACCACCCGGACTAATAACTAAGTACCCTTTTCTCAATTGACATTAGATGGAAAAAAATAAAAAATAAAAAGCAAAAATCGATCAACTCTAGGTTTTATTATTTTTCAAGCAGCAGTTAGTAAAAACAAACAAAAAATACACTAGATATTTCAACAATGATTGGCTGTGGGGTAGGAAATTAGAAATGCTCTGTTTTGATTGCCTTGCTTGCTTTTTGGCGGTAATATTGTAAAAAAGCATCTCTACTTAAAAATTTCATGAGTGCCCCCTACTTAATATTATTGACTTTCTGTAAATTTTACTTCCTCTCTTAAAATGGCCTAACCCGTTTTGCAAAGGCTGGTTGTCAATAATGATAAATTGGTTTATACAATAAGCAAAATTTACAAAGAAAATAATGATATAATGAAAAATACATACCAATAAAAAAATTTTATTCTAGAGTATAAGTCCTGAGTAGTTACACAAGGCCTTATAAACCCAATTTGCTCTATACCAGTTGCTGCCCATTAGCTTTAGGAAGTTTTTAAACTTGTTACCACAGGTCCCAATTACATAAAATATTTCCATTAGCTGGTAAGCCTAAAAAGCAAAATATAACAGTATAGCATTGAATACTAATTATATTTAACATTTATAACTAAAGTCATCATTATTCTGATTCTCATTCTCTCTCTACTTTTGTCTTAAATTACGGTCTTCAGTTATTTAAGTTAATGCAGGTCAACTTGAATCTTTCATGTTAAATCCGTCATCTCTTTCTTTTAAGTGTGATGATGAGTGTTTGGACAATCTCATTTTCACCCCTTACTTAGTTGTCTTCCATTATTTTCTTCTTTTTTTTATGTGTCCCCAGATATCATTGACTTGGCCTTGTACATATAAAGAGAATTTACTTAATTATTGTAAATTAATAGTTTATAAAATTAAAAAATTTCAAATGGAAAAAAGAAAAGTTAGCTGTTATTTCAAATATTTTAGTATATTTTATTAACATAATAATTAAAAAATAATAAATTCTTTCCAACAGCTATATAAATATCAAAATTTGTTATATATTAAAATCTTTTTCAGCACATGATTTGGTGCACTTTTCAAATGTAAATAATCTATTACGTTAACTATTTCAAAAATAAAACCATCAATAATGAAATTAAAACAACAATGCCAATATAAATCATTAAAATATATCAAAACCCATATAAATCCAGTAATTACAAAATAGTTGACTATACCATAACAGTACAATAAATAAAATAAATTACATGCATTTTTTACTTTTTACAATTATATATGTGTCAATTTATATAATTTTCCATTCATTTTTAATTAACCAATTATTATCCAAATTTATAGAAGTCTTGTAAATATTCATACAATTATTTAAATTATTTTTAATATAGTATGTTTCATATATTTGTCTTCTTTTTGGATCTTTGATGTAATTTTAACATTTAATACTTTTTGTAGCATCTATATTTTAAGTAATGAATATATAATGCAGATTTATCATCTCCTCTATTAATCGCATTATTATGTCCTTTGGCTCTTACCTGTATTTGTTAGCCAGTATGCCCAAAGTAAATCATTTTACAAATTTCACATCAGGTGCTGAAAAAGGTTTTTAATGTATAAAAAATATTGATAGTTATATAGCTGTTGTAAAGAATTTATTATTTTCTGGTTATTTTATGGATGAACAACATATAGAGATTTATTTTTTTCCAGTTTTGATTTTATTAACAGTAATAATTATCATAAATAGCATGGAAATTTAATTTATACCAACAGACACAGTCTCTTTTCTAATGATATGTTTTATGAATAACAATATATGATAGGGCAAAGAAGCTCATAATACCTCTGAAGTCATGCAGCAAATTAAAATTCATATGAGGTGTAAAAAATTTTATTGGTTGAATTGAAAACTATCTTACAAACTAGCATGCAGAATAAATATATTTAAGAAAAAAGAGACAGATCTAAATATATAAAGGTAATTATCTAGTAATAGGTTCCAAATATTCAAGAGTTTCATTTTAGATGGATTATTTAGAATGCCTAGAAATAAAGAGTGTGACGGCAATGCTGTTGTCTGGAAGGGACTTCACAAACAGTATGTGTTAGGCTATAAGAGAAAGTCTAAATTGGATGAAAATTGTAAAAAATGCTAAGTACGGGTAAATATTAATAAGACCTCTAAAATTCAATAAATGGCATAAGAGTAACCTATAGTACCCAAATTATGCTGGAGAAAACTTTCAGTAACTTTTTCAAGTCAATGTACTCAAAGAAGTTGCATCAATATTTGCACAAAACATTTTAGTGATGTAGAAAAATTCATATAATTCAATACTACTAGTAATATAATTTTAAAAAGATAAGTTACCCAGCACGTTTTCTGTATATCATTAAAGTTTTATCCAGATTTCAAAAATTTTATATCTCACCTTCTGGCTTCTTTTTTTAATCATTTCAAAGTGCTTCTCTTGTGATAAATAATACAATAATCGTCAATTTAAATTTAATTTTGCCAAGTATATGATTTTAATTTGTCATGCACAAAATAGTTCATTTATTTCAGTCAGTGAAAAGTTTTGCTTTATTAAGAATATCAGTTTTTGGAATATAAGTTCAAATAACTCTGCACAAATGGGTTGTAAAATTTTAAATTCAACTCCTCCCAAAATACATTTGTTATTAATAATATATAGTATATACAAGTGCTTTAACATGCTAGGTGAAAAAGCTGTTAGTGGTAAGAAAACAATCAAAGTAAATTAATGTAGGCCTAGCACTTTTGAGGTTTTGTCCCTCATATTCATAGCCAAAACATATTTTAAATTGTTGTTGTGATATTGATAAATGGTAATATATGTAAATGCATATGTAAATTAATATGTCCATTTTCTGAAGGTAGCGAAATGTGTGTCATGTCTATTGATCGTTTTGTTATTGTTAATAAAATATGCTTCCTTTATCTTCCTTTTGCAATCATTAGTTTCAGTGCACACTATTTTGGGGTTGGAGCATTTGAACATATGACCAGCCTGCTTCTCATGTTCAAAAATTATTGAGATGTTACCATTGTTCTTTTTTGCTCTTCTGTATGTATACATGTGCTGAGCAGCTCTATTATAGACAGTGGCCTTAGTCTCCCCATAGTATTTGTCACTGCATCCAACCTGAGGTCATGAAATGCTATATATACAACTTGGGTAATTTGAGATGGATCAATTCTGTCCTTTGCATTGTTAATAGGTCTGTTAGTACTGAGGGGGAGTGTGGAAACCAACTTTAAATTCATTAGCTAAAGTTTTTATAAGCTGTTTAGATACTTTGGGGAAGTAAGGGAGAGTGATTTGAGGTTTATCTTTAATAGTGTTGTTAGCTATTGATTTTTTATAAAATTGACCAATTTTTTTAGTAAATTAATCTGTAGCTAAAGCTGACGCTTAATAAATCCCTTATGTAGCTTGCAATATTAGCCTTCCTGTCAGTCGCGAATTTACATAAATTTTGATTATTAACTGAAAAAAGATTCTTTGTTTTATGTATGAGGTTTAAAGAAACCAAGCAAGGCAACTTGAAAAATATTTCCTCCATATACTCTTTTTATTGCACCTGTTATTATCCTTGCATTATTCTCATGGCGAACACAGATAGAACACAATAATTTTATTAGATCAAACATATGAGATTAATACCAAAAAACATTTTTTTTCTCAGTGGCTTTTGGTTGAAGTTATTTGAAGAAAGAGTGTGTGAGTGTGTGTGTATGCTCATTGTTAAATTTATAAACAAAACTGTATGATGATCTTTCTGTATCAGTGACTTCAAAGTTGTCAGCTAAGACAGAAATTAGTGACTGCAATTAGAGAGTACTAAAATTTCCTTATTAATGGGTCTAGACTGTCATTTTTTAATGATTTCATCTACCTATCTATATCTATAGATTAGTTTGAAGAGATACAAAATTGAATAAATTGAAAAAGAATTGTCTAATATTTTCTGACTGTATGAAGTCTTATGAAAAAATAAAAAGACGATTTGAAAACTGAATTTGTATTACCTTTTTTTAAAAAAGCATATACATTGAACACATGAGCAGAGCAAATTTATCAGTAATAAAAGAAAATATATTACAGTGATTGATATTATATAAAACAGAATGATAATATTAGTTATTCAACTTAATGGAAGATATCAAATAAAGATCATTTAAATCAGCTTCCTAAATTTCCATTCTAATGGAAAAATAAAGATTTTTGATTTAGATGTACCAAACACTTTTGATCATGTCAAACATTTTATAAAAAAAATTAATGCTACAATTTGAAATCAATGAAAATGTCATAGGTAAATTTGATTAAGATCATAAAAATGAATGGGAACTTAGGCTTCTAAAAAGTAAAACTACATAACAATTGTTGCTGTTTTTTCTTGAGAAAAAGAGGGAGTGAGCTTGGAAGCCTCTAAATGAAAGTGCAATAGAATTGAGTTATATTTTGACTAAGAAAAAATAAGTATTTCAAGACTGTATAATAATATATTCAACATTTGGCTATCGATATAATACGAATGATAACACAAATCTTTAAAGACCAAATCACTAAAAACTTATTATTATCAGTTTGTATTTCTAATCTTCAGAAATCCTCAAATAAATTTAAAACAAATCATTTTGAAATATTAATAATCTTTGAAGACGGACTTAAATGAGACTAAAAACACTACACAAATTACTGATGCAAAAACAGATGAGATTTATCAGAAAATCTTCATACAGAGTAAAATAATATATAAGAAAAAAATAAATATTATAATAGTTTTAAATGATCCATTTAAAAAAATTGAATATCCAAGAATTATATAAGATGATATTTAAAAAAATTAATGATGACACAAGAAAACATATTTGTGAAATAACAAGGAAAGATACAGCAGAGAATAAAAATCTCAAAAATATAAAAACATCTTGGTATTTAAAAGAAAAATTGTTTCAGCAATAAAAAAAAAGATGGCACCATTATTTTTTAAAAAACACATTGTGATACTTTATATATATATATATATATATATATATATATATATATATATATATATATATATATATATATATATATATATATATATATATATATATATATTATATATAAAAAATGTAACTTAATTAAAGTAGTTCAAAAGATATTACCATACCTGAGTAACATAATTAATGTAGTTCAAATAACTATTACCATACCTGAGTAGTCTACAATATATAAAATCATAATATTTAAAATAACGTTGGATTTCTCAATATCCAAATATCAATAATTATAAGCAAATTATTAATAACAAGTATTATAACTCAGGTATACAGACAGTAGGTTTTATCCACTTTCATTTCTTGGTTTGATGTTAAGTGCATGTTTAAACAAATACTAAGTGAATATGGTCTAGCAGGGTGCCACTAGATTATCTGAATCTAGACATGGTTATATCTAATAACCTTTCACATGTACCGGGTTTGAATCTCCTTTTTTGGTACTTTATTTCTAATAAAAATGGAATATTTTGCTTTTTGAGCCATATCACTATAAGCACTAATAGTTAGGTAAAAGTAAAACATCTTTAAACCAAAGTGGAGTATATTAGACATAAATCATTTCTCAGATCTTAACATAACAAATGTGTTTCAATATTTTTATAAGTTTACTAGCTCAGATTATATATAACTAATTTAGGATGGCAATTCACTCATCCTTGCATGAAATAGATGACAGGATGTGGTTATAATAATACTAAGAAATCACTAAATATTATAAAATCAATATTTATTTATGGCCTTTAAACAGCTCATTAATTAAAACATTGATGACGATGATGATGATGATAATAATAACGATAATGACAAGGGTTTCAACTACAGCTCTAGGACTAAGCCTAAACATAAAACTAATTTTTATAAAGAAATTCATAATTATTGCTTAATTTTAGCATACTTACTTATATCTTAAATAACTAATATTCAACCATTGATGATGATGAATAATCACACTTAACAAAGACTACACTTAATGAAATATATACGCCTCGTTTAATAAAACAAACTAATATTTATTACTGCATTTCTAACATGTACATAAAAATTTCTAGATAAACATGAAAATTGACATGAATAATAATAATAATAATAATAATAATAATTGATTATATAACAATCCTCAGATTAATTTCAAGTTCTTCCCCCTTTCCCTTCAAATGTATTTTGTATTAAGTTGGATGTCACATTGACCATGATTTTCACTCCATGAGAAAAGTATTTCAAGAAAAAAAAATATTATCTGCTCATTAGCACACATACTTTATAAATCTAACATGTAAGTAGAATAAAAAAAAATGTTAGTAGAATTGAAAGAGCAAGTTTTAGAAAAGAGTTTTAAATCATTATCTCCCCCTCCCTTCCAAGCGCTGAAATCTATACTTTCTCAAGACAAAATAATTTAATATTTTAATACCACCTATTATTTCACATTCACTCGCAATTATACACATATAAAAATATTATTATGTATGTGCATGTTTTATCCCATAATAACAAAATATTATTTAAAACCAAAATAATAATATATTAGTTAAAACTAAAATCATAATACCATAAAAAAAATTGTTTTACACATTAATATTTTTCATAACTGTAAGATTAATAAACATATAATTTTGATACATTCAAGATAATTTATGAAGCTCAAAGTTATTATTAGTAAGACATTCTTGTTTTTAATCGATCTGAATAGTCTTTAAAAGTTCTTTAAATAAAATATACCACTTTATTGCTAAAATGTTTATTAAGACTCTGATATCATAAAGAAAATAGATATAAAAAGTCATATTACCGATCTTTTGTTTGTGGCGAATTTCCAAGGGTTCAAACTTGTCTTGTATAATGTCTATATTTCTGCAGCTACCATTTCCATTTTACTGGGAACAATCTCTTTCTTGAGGTGTATAACTATTTGATGATGATGACTCTATTGAGGTTATTTGCTTTAGTGGATAATTTGGAAATCATTATATTAATTTTTCTTCTCTTCCTGTCAAGCATGTGGATGAAATACAGCAGTTGTTTTTACATTTATAAATTTTTTTGAGTTTAAAATCAGTTGTTGTAACAATTAATTGGATTTGATGATTAATATTTATCAGTAGATTAATTCATCTTTTATCAAATGCAGGTGAATGCTTTCTTCCTTCTATTAAAAACATCTTATTTATCTGGTCAGTTGAAAGGTGTAGAATATTATTTTAGACAAAACATCTTTTCTTTTTTATATGATGTGCAGCTTCCCCCAGATGGTCCAGACAAGATGGGACATACATATAATTTTTCTAGCCAGCCATTTCTTATATTTTCAACATTCAATTTAATAGTCTGATAATCTAAATCATAATCACAATAATAATTCTAGACACTTTTTATATCCAATTTTTAGCTAACTTAACCAATCAGAGATAGCGTCACTTGCTATTTTTGGACAAATTCATTTTAATTAGATCTCTAATTTATTTTCAACTAAATTATTTTTTAACTGAAAAGTTTAATCCTTTTTCCAGACACTTTTGTTTAAAAAAATAGACTTAATCCTTATTTCCTTTCCTTTTTTTTTTTTACATCTAGGTAACATTTCAAATCTTTGAGCTTCCTTCTTTAGATCTTAAGATAAGACAATTTCAAAATTAGAGCTCTCACCCATTATAAGCTCCCAAAGTGAAAAACAATCATTTACAAAAAAAAAATTGCTACAAAGATAGATATCTGATTAAACCGATTTCCTCTTTTAACAAAAAATTGTACAAAAAAAAATAATTTGACAGATTTAATCCTTCCTTTTCTTTCAATATTTAGTAAATGTAAATTTCTGTATGTAATGTACACACATCCTTCATTCTTTCAAATCATTCATAAACTAACATTAAATAATATAATTGCTAGCTTAGTAATTATAATCCTATTATTTAATTAAATCTGTAACTTTTAAATCCCAATTACAATTAAAGAAAAGCAAAATAGAAGCATAGAATAAGACATTAAAATTGATCAAGCATAGGTTAGTTTTAAAGAAAGTTAAAATGTTGAATATTTGAAATATAAAACAATTAAATAGCTTACACATACACTGCCTATACGTATGCATTATAACTTTGCTTTTTAAAGAAAAATTAAAATTTTAAATATTAAATGTGTGTACTGCTCTTTTTGAGATTTATTAACACACAAACAACTAAAGCATATAATTGTTGACCCACTCTCTTTCTGTTTAAAGCTTTTAGACTTGGACCTTGTAGGGTTTAAACTTGGATGCCCTACAACTTCCTTTATGGTTATATAAAAATGTGATGATGATTTTGTTTTACCTTTTCTACATGCACATTACTATAAATTTGGCTAGTGACCAAATTGTAATGGCACAATATATATATATATATATTGTAACCAGTTGGATTACATAGCACACACTAATATAGTGTGTGTGCATATATATATATAAAGTTGAAAGGACAACTAGAAATAAACACAGACAAAAATTATAGTAGATATTTTCTACATTCATTGAAATAAAAAAAAAAAAAAATAAATAATAACACTGATTTAAAATATTGTTTTATAAATTAAACTTTTAAAAGGTCTGAATAAATATATATATTGTGTTGTTGTTGTTGTTGTTGTTGTTGTTGTTGTTGTTGTTGTTGTTTTTTTTTTGTTGTTGTTTTTGTTGTTATTATTATTATTATTATTATTATTATTATTATTATTATTATTATTATTATTTATTATTATTATTATTATTATTATTATTATTATTATTATTATTATTATTATTATTATTATTATTATTATTATTATTATTATTATTATTATTATTATTATTATTATTATTATTATTATTATTATTATTATTATTATTATTATTATTATTATTATTATGGTGAAATGTAAAAACACAATACTTGTTTTTGAAATTTTTTTTCATTAATTAAAACATGTATGTTTTCAAAGGGATTAGAGAGATAAAAATAAAAACTCTGTTTTCAATCAAGGTGTTATTATCACCTTAGATGATTCTATAAAAGGGCTGATAACAAAATTAGCTTCAGTCTGGATAGTGATTTTTGAAGAGAACAGTCTGAATTGTAATTTTTTGTAAGAGCTGAACAGAATAGCTTGGCTACTAAAAATTTTTGAGTAAGTGGCAGAAATTAGCTGACCAAAATGAAAAGCTGCAGTTTGTTGTTAGCTGTAGTAGAGAGTTGACAGAATAATTACCATAAACAGATGTAGCTGAAGTCAGGACAGTAGATTCAGGAGCTGCTAATATTTCCTTACAGGAGTTTGAATTTACATGGAGAAAATGACCCACTTCTTTGTGCTGAAATTCATAGCCTTAAATGTGGAGAGGACGGTTGCTTGCCTGAAATCTATCAAACTAAGACAGCTGTTTGCCTGGAATAATCCTAGATGGAAAGAGATCAGCTATGGACCAACATTTTACATGGATATTTTTTCTGATGATGATGATCACTAAAACCAAACTCACCAAGAAAATCTTCCAGCTTGCCTAGAGAATCCCAGCCAGCTGAAGAACTAATTACATGGATGCTGCATCAGCAGAGAAACATTGACTGTAGTGATGAAAGGTCACTTCAAAAACCAAATAAGGTTTGAAATTGTTATTTATTAAGCTTTGTAATCGTAAACTCTTTTCTCTTTTTCCCCTTTTTCAGATCTTGTATCTATATTATAAAAAATTATTCTTAATACTTTTGGCATTTTGCAAGATTTTCACTTTTCTTTAGTTATGTTTAGTGGCCATATTTTTCCTATACTGGCCACGTTAAATAAGGCCCAACATGTTAGATGCCAAAATTTTGTTCGGTACCGGTTAACATTTATTCCATTAATATGAGCATGCCCATAAATTGAACATGACAAGAAATATGGTGACATGCTGGAGTAAAAAGAAATTCAAAGACTTTACCATAATAGTGCTACAGACACAGAAGATACTTATAGAAAGATTGATTCTTACATACCTTTGAGGGATGACTATAAACTAACCCCTCAGGCCACCCTCAAAAGGAAATTTAACTCTCCTCCTGAAAGAATATGCAAGTTCAAATAACATTAGGGCATATGTGCCGATAAATAATTATTCATACAAAAATAATAAATAAGTATCCTTGTGAAAATAAAGATTTAGGACCCAGTAAGAAGGTATCCCATTCACTAGCTCAGCATACTATAATACTCAGTTAATAGAATGGGGATCGGAAAACTTGCATAACTAAGTAATATGGGGGTTAGAGAAAGTAAGTGATAAAACAAAATAAAATATATGGCAGTAGTTGCTTTAGAATTATAATATCTTTTATTAACCCAATATTCCCTACCATTTATAACATAAATATAAAATCCAAGTTCCCAAATTGAATAAATATATAACAAAAATCATACAATACATAAATCATTTTTATAAAACAAATTATAAGCATATGGAAATACTTGTCGAAATAATTGTTAAACTAAATAAAGGAAATTTCTTTTTTTTTAATAATAAAAGTATATTAAATAATTAATATGGGAGAGATAGTGCTCTGTGGATTATAAACTCACACACGTGTATTAAACGAATAAGGAAAAATTAATGTTACATACAAGGTGTATTGGTTTGCATATTTACATAAATATATTTATGAAGTGGGTATTAACTTGTTATAAAATAAACACACACATACAAAAAAATAATAGTATACCCGACAAAGTTTTTAGGCTTCATTCTTCTATGGTTTTTGAGTGGGCAGTCTATCTGTTCATCGACTGTAACAAGGGCTGGACTTGACAGTGGTACAAGTTCGTAGAATTAGTCATCATCACTTTGGTGTTTGGTGATCTCAGCTTTTACATTATGTTGGGACAACAGGACCGGAGCTGGATGGATGCACTGAAGTGGGCAACTACTACATAATCATTTTATATGCAGGAGAATGCTTGATTGACATCTTTAAGTTGGAGAGATGGATATTAAACCGAATATTAAACACTATAGATCATCCTTTCTTGTTTTATGAGTCCTAGGTTAACTGCAGACTTCGATGGCATGTTGTAGTTAAGCTTTCATCAAAATCAACTGACTGGTTAACTGCTAGATTATTCTAATGATGGCCTGGATTAATGTCCATTGATTTAGAATAATGAAATGAGTATTATTTCTTTTTCTTTTGATTAGAATAAATCTTCCGGCTTATAAGGTATCAGAATCAGCATGATTAAAAAGTTGCATGACTTCGCATATTTCCCAGAATAGCATTAGCTTCCCAAAATTAGAAATAGGCTCCCAATAAGATTTGCCTTTTTAACAGCAAGACAAAAGTGAACTGCTCTCTTTGAAAAATCAAAGGTAAACTGTTCTCTTCAAAAAGTAAAGGTAAACTGCTCTCTTCGAAAAGTAAAGGTAAACTGCTCTCTTCGAAAAGTAAAGGTAAACTGTTCTCTTCGAAAAGCAAAGGTGAACTGCTCTCTTCAAAAAGCAAAGGTGAACTGCTCTCTTCGAAAAGTAAAGGTAAACTCCCTTCTCGCAACTTCAGAACAGATATCCCACCTCAATACAATCTCAATTCAGGTATCCCCTCCATGACACAAAAATTAAATAATTAAATCTTATTGAATTGGTTTTAGTTTTACTAATTGGTTTAGCCAATTCTTAAGACATTCCAATGTAATCACCCAAGTGATCTCAAAAATTTCATTTCCAATTAGTTTTATTTATATCCATTCAGTTTTCAATATCTCTGATGACAATTTCAATAAATGATAACATCTTTTTACTTTTTTATTAATTTCAATATCACAATCGAAGTTTTTTTTGTTTTAACAAAAAAAATGTTTACATAACTTGAACATTCCTCTCTCCACACATTATCGCAAGTTTAATTAAACTCTTTTTGTCCTGTTAAAATTATTTTAGAGTGGACAGGAAACCAGAATGCCTTTAGGCTTTTTCTAAATTCAAGACAGTGGCCCCCCTCCCTTGCTCAAATGCAACTGAAAAGAAAAATATCCATTACAACTCCGATTTTGAAATTATTTTTAAATATTTTTAAATAATAGTATGTTAAATTCTCCCTTTTACATTGATTGTAACCACTCACAAAAAAAAATACATACTGAAAACTTGTAAATAAACATGTTAGCATTTATTTTAACAAACAAAACAAAAATCTTCAAAATTATAATTACATTTTGGAGTTTCTTTCTCTTAAAAAAAAAAATAATAAAAATAAACAAAAATCAAATACAAATTCATATTTCTAAGCCTTTAAATATCGGCTTTAAATGTATGTGTGTGTGAGTTTATATTATCGCCACAGTTCTCTCTCTCAATTTATAACGAATATTGATTATATAAAATGTATAACCCCCCCTTCTTTAATGGCTATTTAAATATTTTAGACCATTTATTTATTTAACCTTAGCTTGTGCTTGGCCACATCAAATATGCCTGGCACAATACCTCCCTCTGACATGAGATGTTTAAATGGAGTTTATCATTTAATGTCTTTCTTATTAATCGTATTTTCCACAGTATCATTATCTGTCATTCGCTTAAGATTTCTGGAATACTTATTATTATACCAAGGGTTGTGTTCAGCTGCATATTTGTTTCTCCCCCAGCCCATGGCATTGAGGCCAACGTTTTCACAGGTTCTATCTGGTGGATGGCCCCGCTGGTTCATATCCACCACACTCAGTAGTTCAGCCACTGACTCTATCAAATTTGTATTGGCAGTGAGAAGCATTTGCTCAATTCTAAAGGGTAGATTGTGGCATATTATCCTTATGATCTGGCCTTCTGATGTGTGACATGCACTGAGTGTCCTTAGCTTAGCCACTTGTCTTCGAAAAAATTTTAGATAGCTCTCACCCCCATTGGCCCTATACTTCTCTTGCATTATCTGATATAAGATAATCTCCTGGCACTCTTCGCTCCAAAAATTTTTTACTAGTGCTTCTTTGTAACCCTCAAAGGTTGGTGGTTGGTAGAACAAGGATTCCTACCATGACTGAGCATCACCCTGTAGGTGGTTACTTGCAATGATTAGTTTATTTTCCTCTATCATTCTGTTAGCACTGAAATACTTTTCCAAGCTATTTCTATGCTCCAATGGAGCTTTTCCAGCTTGCCCCTCAAAAATTCTAATCTTTAAAAACTGGTTGATGTTAGGTTGATATAACTGACATCCCTCTACTATCTTAGCCTCTCCAAATTCTTGCTGCATAGGTCTTACTTTTCCATCCTCCCCACTATCTGGTTCCTGATTTACTTTTGATACCTCACTACTATTTCATACCCTTCAACTATTTTTATTCATGTTATATTATCCCCTGTGATTATTTTCTTTCTAGCTATATTTCTATTCTCCACCCTTTGTTCCATTATCATTTTCTGTTTCCTTTATCATATTGATACCTTGTTTTTCTATCAACTGTTTTTTGATTTGAGTCACTGTCTGGCACAGATTCTCTATTCGCTCATCATTCTCAGTTATGCACATTTCTAGCTTCTCTATTCCATTACTATAATCTTTCACTGTTTCTTCAACCCTTTCATCTATTTCTTGTATTCTCTTGCAATATGCTTCCATTACTTGCTGCCTTGTTTGCATCTCTTCCAACCTATCGCTATTAATCTGATGGAGGCCCCTACATTTTTTTCTACACCTTGAAGCCTTGTTTCAATCCCTAAAGATATTTCTTCCCTAAGGTCATCAAACCTTTTAGCTATTTCCTTTGACATCTGACTGAGCTCTAGCTTTATAGTATTTACAAACATCTCCATCATCTTCATTAAGTTTTCTTTTTTCCTGTTGGGTTCCTCTTTGCATACTGATTCCATTACTGCCTCTATTCGACTTTTAGATCTTTGAGACTGGCTTTCTTCTGCCATTTCCCCATTTATTTCATCATGTTTTTTACTCATATCTATCTTTTGTCTTCTGGACTGTGATCTTGTCCACATATATAGTATTATTTTCAATTGTTTATAATATTTGCTTTGTTATATGGTTTTACCTATATTTTATTTGATTAACTCATAAGACTATGGTTTAATGCTACTTTTATTAACTTATTTTCTCTTTACTTATTTCTTTTTATAAAATTATTCAGCATGTGCCGTACCGAGCTCCCCTATCCCTACCATCATTTATTTCTCTTATTCATTTATTAACTATAAATAATAAAATTATTCTGAGATTGCCCTTCAAACACCAATAAAAACATATAAAAAATAAGCTAACATTAAGTTGTGCACATATTGGATTTGTTTTTAAAACAAAACGAAAAAGAAATTGATCGTGAATAGTATTACGATTTTAACTGTTATGTGCCATCAAAAACAAAATTTCCTATCATGCAATTTCACAATTCTACATTATTCAATAAAGACCTACCTTTCCTTTTCTCAAAAAAAAAAACAAATCTTTATTTTCGAAGTCTGCTTCTTATTTTTATACAATACATAGTTTACGCTTGTATCCTATCGTTTATTTCTTTCCACAACATCTATGTAACCTCTTAATTTATTGTAAACATTAATATATGATAAAACAATCTAAATCATTATTACTGTAGTGATGAAAGGTCACTTCAAAAACCAAATAAAGTTTGAAATTGTTATTTATTAAGCTTTGTAATCGTAAACTCTTTTCTCTTTTTTCCCTTTTTCAGATCTTGAATCTATATTATAAAAAATTATTCTTAATACTTTTGGCATTTTGCAAGATTTTCACTTTTCTTTAGTTATGTTTAGTGGCCATATTTTTCCTATACTGGCCACATTAAATAAGGCCCAACATGTTAGATGCCAAAATTTTGTTCGGTACCGGTTAACATTTATTCCATTAATATGAGCATGCCCATAAATTGAACATGACAAGAAATATGGCGACATGCTGGAGTAAAAAGAAATTCAAAGACTTTACCATAATAGTGCTACAGACACAGAAGATACTTATAGAAAGATTGATTCTTACATACCTTTGAGAGATGACTATAAACCAACCCCTCAGGCCACTCTCAGAAGGAAATTTAACTCTCCTCCTGAAAGGATATGCAAGTTCAAATAACATTAGGGCATATGTGCCGATAAATAATTATTCATACAAAAATAATAAATAAGTATCCTCATGAAAATAAAGATTTAGGACCCGGTAAGAAGGTATCCCATTCGCTAGCTCAGCGTACTATAATACTCAGTTAATAGAATGGGGATCGGAAAACTTGTATAACTAAGTAATATGGGGGTTAGAGAAAGTAAATGATAAAACAAAATAAAATATATGGCAGTAGTTGCTTTAGAATTATAATATCTTTTATTAACCCAATATCCCCTACCATTTATAACATAAATATAAAATCCAAGTTCCCAAATTGAATAAATATATAACAAAAATCATACAATACATAAATCATTTTTATAAAACAAATTATAAGCATATGGAAATACTTGTCGAAATAATTGTTAAACTAAATAAAGGAAATTTCTTTTTTTTTAATAATAAAAGTATATTAAATAATTAATATGGGAGAGATAGTGCTCTGTGGATTATAAACTCACACACGTGTATTAAACAAATAAGGAAAAATTAATGTTACATACAAGGTGTATTGGTTTGCATATTTACATAAATATATTTATGAAGTGGGTATTAACTTGTTATAAAATAAACACACACATACAAAAAAATAATAGTATACCCGACAAAGTTTTTAGGCTTCATTCTTCTATGGTTTTTGAGTGGGCAGTCTATCTGTTCATCGACTGTAACAAGGGCTGGACTTGACAGTGGTACAAGTTCATAGAATTAGTCATCATCACTTTGGTGTTTGGTGATCTCAGCTTTTACATTATGTTGGGACAACAGGACCGGAGCTGGATGGATGCGCTGAAGTGGGCTTCTACTCCATAATCATTTTATATGCAGGCGAATGCTTGATTGGCATCTTTAAGTTGGAGAGATGGATATTAAACAGGATATTAAACACTATAGATCGTCCTTTCTTGTTTTATGAATCCTAGGTTAACTGCAGGCTTCGATGGCATGTTGTAGTTAAGCTTTCATCAAAATCAACTGACTGGTTAACTGCTAGATTATTCTAATGATGGCCTGGATTAATGTCCATTGATTTAGAATGATGGAATGAGTATTATTTCTTTTTCTTTTGATTAGAATAAATCTTCCGGCTTATAAGGTATCAGAATCAGCATGATTAAAAAGTTGCATGACTTCGCATGTTTCCCAGAATAGCATTAGCTTCCCAAAATTAGAAATAGGCTCCCAATAAGATTTGCCTTTTTAACAGCAAGACAAAAGTGAACTGCTCTCTTTGAAAAATCAAAGGTAAACTGTTCTCTTCAAAAAGTAAAGGTAAACTGCTCTCTTCGAAAAGTAAAGGTAAACTGTTCTCTTCAAAAAGCAAAGGTGAACTGCTCTCTTCAAAAAGCAAAGGTGAACTGCTCTCTTCGAAAAGTAAAGGTAAGCTCCCTTCTCGCAACTTCAGAACAGATATCCCACCTCAATACAATCTCAATTCAGGTATCCCCTCCATGACACAAAAATTAAATAATTAAATCTTATTGAATTGGTTTTAGTTTTACTAATTGGTTTAGCCAATTCTTAAGACATTCCAATGTAATCACCCAAGTGATCTCAAAAATTTCATTTCCAATTAGTTTTATTTATATCCATTCAGTTTTCAATATCTCTGATGACAATTTCAATAAATGATAACATCTTTTTACTTTTTTATTAATTTCAATATCACAATCGAAGTTTTTTTTGTTTTAACAAAAAAAATGTTTACATAACTTGAACATTCCTCTCTCCACACATTATCACAAGTTTAATTAAACTCTTTTTGTCCAGTTAAAATTATTTTAGAGTGGACAGGAAACCAGAATGCCTTTATGCTTTTTATAAATTCAAAACAATGGTCCCCCTCCCTTGCTCAAATGCAACTGAAGAGAAAAATATCCATTACAACTCCAATTTTGAAATTATTTTTAAATATTTTTAAATAATAGTATGTTAAATTCTCCCTTTTACATTGATTGTAAGCACTCACAAAAAAAAAAAATACATACTGACAACTTGTAAATAAACGTGTTAGCATTTGTTTTAACAAACAAAACAAAAATCTTCAAAATTATAATTACATTTTGGAGTTTCTTTCTCTTAAAAAAAAAAAAATAATGAAAATAAACAAAAATCAAATTACAAATTCATATTTCTAAGCCTTTAAATATCGGCTTTAAACGTATGTGTGTGTGAGTTTATATTATCGCCACAGTTCTCTCTCTCAATTTATAACGAATATTGATTATGTAAAATGTATAACCCCCCTCTTTAATGGCTATTTAAATATTTTAGAACATTTATTCATTTAACCTTAGTTTGTGCTTGGCCACATCAAATGTGCCTGGCACAATATATATATATGAAGGTATGCAAAAAAAGTGACAGAGAAGAATAAGAGAATTCTTCTAAATTTATTAACTTATTAAAAAATTGACAAATACAATCACTCCATCACATCATCACTCTTCTTTATGCTTACAAGAGCTGTTTTTCACAGAGTAAACTGGATGAGTAGGCACTAGGTAGGGATTTTATGCACAATCCTGCCTGCATCCATCAATTATTTCTGGGTTGCACTTAGTGGCACTACTGTATGGAGAGTTTTGCCTCTGTGACAATTCACTCCCCTATACTATTCTGAGTCAAAGGGTTTAGCAGAAAAGCCTGATCAACATTTCAAAAGGAACTATATGGAATATATTTAAAGTATTTCCACACCACCTCTTTAATGGCAATGGAAAAATTCCTAAATGAACCTTCTTATGGAAAGAAATCTATAAATATACCTTTCTTCTCCATACAATTAATCTAACATCAGAACAAACTAATCCCAGCCTTACATTGTCTAACAATAACAAAATTTGGATACAGGATAATTGAAAAACAAAATGGGCCAAAAAGAAAATCAAAAAACTGTTTTCAAGATACATGGAGATAGTTAAAATAGAAGATAGACGTGAATCAAAGTATTTCTTTAACCATCTTCACAATACATGAAACAAGTTCTAGTAATTCCAAAATTAAAGCAATCTACAACATTTTTTAATCTCTAAACAACTAATAATGAGGAATAAACCAAATCTGCCACATCAGAAATAACTACAACTGAGATATCTGAAGAATAAGTAACAATGACACCTGTAACTAGTAAGTAACAAATTATCACTCAAAAAAATAATTACCACACTACATTTATATAAGACATGAAAACATATTTTGTGGTGATGAAAACAATTTACAAAATACAACATGATATGTTCAAATGTCTGAAGTAGTAACAACATATTGCTATATACTTTCATTATTTAATGTCTGGAGGTTTACAAGAGTGACAATATGAACAAAGAAATTAACTTGTATGATTAAAATTCTGCTCTCAAATTGGAGTTATGATATACTATGAAATAACAGATATGTAAAACCAATAGCGTTTTTAATTAAGGTAATTGATATAATGTTAGATTCATTGTGATTTCTAATCTATATCAAGATTAAAAATCAAGTAGGAAAACAGACTTTTATAGTCCAGATGCCAATTCATAAATGGATAGCAAGATAGAAAAAAACAAAGGAAATCAGTTTTTCAAACTATTCTAGAGACATGGCCTTTCATAAGTACTAAAGAGGGTAAATTCATGATACAAATCACCAGAATCTAATTATTACTTTGGTACATCTGAAAACTAAATATGTAAAATCAGTATTATATGTGAAACTTTTCCTATTTGTAATTAAATAATTTCGAAATGAAATAATTATTTTTTATATATAATTTAATAATGTTTTAAATAAAACTTACTGTTATTATTCCACTTTTTTCCAAATTAATCTTAAGAATTCCTATAACTCCTGGAATGATACCCACTGTTTGATCTTCTAATGATGGTACCAACATAAATTTCCTCATTAAGATCTTATATATTGAGATTCTTCGTCTTCTGAAATAAAATTTACAACAATTCAAATATTTACAATTTATAAGTAATAAAATGATTGCAATTCCAATGGAGAACTCTGTTGTTATTCTCCAGAAGTACTAGAGAATCTCCAATCAGAGTTCATGTTATCTCTATGTATTTATAGAGAGATAATAAACAAAGTATATATTAACTAACTAAAGAAAATATATATAAATAAAATACAAAATATAATTACTTGTTTGCATAGCTGTTTTTTTAATATATATATATTTCAACAAAAGGAATAGTTTTCATCACAAAATAGAGCTAAATGAATTTATTACGAAATTAAATACTTTCATATCTGATAAAACAATTTATTTTTATTGGTTGATAATCTTTCTTTATAAATACGCTAACCAATCATCTGGTAGTCTATTTGTAATAGATATCTTATTTTCTATGCAATAGTATTTTTTTTACAAAAATGTTTAAATAGAGTATTAATTAAAAAGAATTAATTCATTAATTTTTAAATGTAGATTTTCATGGTATATACCACTGAAGTTGTAAATTTGTGGAATATGTGTGAATCAATGTGAGCTAAAAAAAAAATGTAAATAAAAAATATAATCCATAAAAAAACATTAAAATTTAAAAATTTGATACATTTTATAAGGAAGTATCCATTTTTCCATCTTGGAGTGTCATATATGATTATTTTTTCATAAACTTAATTAATTTTGCAATATGGTAGTAGTCATATTTCTGTCTCAGAGAGGCATATGTGATCATATTAACTAACAAAGTTTCTTTCAATTACATTTAAAGTAGATAACTTTTTTTGCCTTTAATATTGAACAATATTTCACTTAATAAAATGTTTTAAGCTAAAATTATACAAAATTTAAGTAAATTTGTAAAGTGTCATTTTAAGGGATAAAATAGCAGTTATCAGTTTAATAATGACAAAAACAGAAACTGTGCTAAGTATGTGTGTGTATTCATATATACATGCAATATATAATAATGTGATTAATATAAAATATTTAAGTATGTGCATGTTTTCTAAAAGCATTCACATTAACTATTAATATTATAAAATAAGATAACAATGGTTGCTAATTAAATGAAGTAAAGACTAATTAGATTTAGAAATAATTAGTACCTGTAATATCGAAGTAATGGAATGTACCTAATTGATTAGTTAGTGATAATGGAAAAAACTAAGCCAAAAATTATTTGATAATTAAGTTATTGTGCAATTAAAAAGTAGATAACCAAACTGGCCACTTTAAAGCTCATGTCATGGGATGACCAATAGGAATAGACATTGTAACATGCAAGACAGCAGGGAAAACTAGTTACAGACTTCTGAGGCGAAGTTTAAAGGATGGATGTGTTTCCAAGTGTGCTCTAAGATCGTGCTACTTCACTCTCAACTCATTTTGTGGAGAGGTCTACCTCCAAACATACCAAGGTAGACCTAGGGACATAAATACTTATAGATCTTTATTATAATTTATGTAAGCCTTCAGGTCTTAATGTATAATGTATTAATATGTATAGATTATAGTGATGTATTTTATGTATTAATCAGCTTTATATATATTGTAACCAGTTGGTTTACATAGTACACAATAATATAGTGTGCGCATATATATATATATATATATATATATATATATATATCTTTTTTTTTTTTTTTTTTTTTTTTTTCCTTCCCTTTTTTTTTTTTTTTTTTCTTTTTTTTTCTTTTTTTTTTTTTTTTTTTCTATATATTTTTTAATAACACACACCCTTCCTAATATATATATATATATATAGAGAGAGAGAGAGTAAAGGAAATGTAGAAATAAACACAGACAAAAATTATAGTAAATACTTTCTACATTCACTAAAATAAAAATAATAAATAAAGGATTAAATAACTCTGGGTTTAAAATAATATTTTATTGTAAAATTAAATATTTAAAAATGGTCTGATAAATAAAAATTAATATTTTTATTCTGATTTTGAAAATTTTTAAATAAGCATGTTTTTTTGATCATTATAAAAATATCTATTTTTAAAATCTTTTAATTAATTTGTAAATTTCTACTATCAAAGTAAAAACATGTATGTAGATTCCAAAGGATTAAAGTTAATTGAAATCAACTTTATCCAATCACACTTTGATAAAAATTTCAAGCTTGCTTTCAAAAGGATTAGAAAAGATTGAAAACAGTCACTATGTTTTTATCACATGACCCAACCAAGATTATAAAAAGACTGAGTCTGGTTTCAATATTTTAAGCAGTGGCCAACTAGGCCAACTGCAGAGTTTGGCATTAATTTTCAGTGGAGTAGTGAGCAGAATAGCTAGCAGATTTATACAGAGCTCCTATGAAGATCTAAGGGAGTATCAGTCTGGTAGCTGCCCCACAGTTTACTGCAGAGTTTTGATTCATGAGGCCAGGCTCACTTTAAAAGGATCAACTAGCTGCTTAAATATGCTCTGGAAGACAGCTTATCAACCCTGGACAGAAGAAAGCTCATGACATGTTAACAAATCATCTGAATTTTACCTCTTCCTGATACTGACAATTACTTGGATTAAAGAAGAAAGTTCATGGTATGCCAACAAATTACTTCAATACTTTTCCTGATGATGACAACAAACCTGGATTATATTTTTCTGATGGACTAAAAACCAAGCTTATCAAGAGAAAGCTTGAAGAAATTGGTATACTTATGATGCTGTTTATCTATACATGTAGGGAACCACAGATAAACATGTTGTCTTTATGTAGTGAGTTAATTTATTTTAATATTCCTTAAAACAACTCTTAAAATTATAAATTAATACCTCAAAGTTAAAATAAACAAGTAACTTTTGCTTGAATTGAAATCTAATAGCATTATATATGGTAATGAAATTTTAAATAATTTCCTTAGTAAAATGGCATTTTGATAACTGATAGATATATATAAAAGATATTAGTTAAAAATCTTTATTAAAGAAGAAAAAAACATTGATTGTAAGTATTTCTTTTAAGAAATTAATCGATAAAGAATGGAAATTTATACATTTTCAACCAAGAATAATTGTGAAAATAACTTTTATTATTATAACAAATATGTAAATTTGATGTCTATTCAAAATGGAATTTGTAATTATAAAAATTAAGTTTTTTTATTGTTTTGAGAAAATTAGATTTGTTATGTTAATAATCTGTGCAATTCTACATATGTTTTTTAGTAAACCTAGTATATGGTCTTATTAAAAACATTAGTTAAAAAGTTTAACCATTTATTGTTTTTATATAACAAGTTAAATATGTTAAGTAAGGTCACATGCACACACATGTATGTGTACATGTATATATGTCAATTGTATTGTAAATAACAATGTGTATCAGATAGACACTTATATGTAAATTTTGAATTGTCAATTCAAACATGTTCATTTTGTATCAAGTGACATGCCTGTGTGCTGAGTGGATTTTAAGCAAATCTAATATATTAATCATGTAAATCAAAGTTGGAGGGCTTATATGTGTAACTTAATTCTAGAGACTTTAATGTCATTTTTATTTTTATTATTATTAATAAACTTGTATTTCAATTGTTAAAAATTGTATTTCATCATCTCTTGGTCACATAGAGTATTAGAGCTTATGTCTTCTGAGCTAGATTTAATCATTGGATGAATATATAAATGGGGGTGTGTATTTCGTGCTTTGGGGCATCCAGAGATGGTCAATCATCATCCTGGTTGGCACAAAAGAGAATACTCTTTAAAGCCTGCACTATATTTTATTTATTAGAAGTTAAGTTTATAGTTGGCCATTTCAAGTGGCCTGTGCATTGATGATGATCAGTATGTTTTAAATGTCCCAACATTATTGTTTCAATTTCTGATTATTGTGTATTTTAATGGATGGACACAAAGCTGGTGCATCCAAGTTATGTTTAAATAATTGCCCAAAGTGGCAAAGGTTCAATAGTTAGCCTGGTCTACAGAAGACCCATTTCCAATCCAGTCACAAGATTGACTGTTGATTTATTGCACTGGTTTATTATATTGTAGATCATTCATGACAATGAATGGTATTTTGAGTAGTGCTCATACTTACTTAAAGACTGATTTTTACTTTTTGATAATGCTGGTTAGTATATGATTGATGTGTAATTATCATAATTGTTCTAAGAAACAACTGGCTGATCTCTCAGAGATCTCTTGATCTCATGTTCCCCTTAAATAGTATAGTTCTTGTAAATTTTATATTAAATCATTTTATTTGAAATATTGTTGACTGTGAGTGATGATGATTAGCCATCATCCCAGGTATGAGCAACATCATTTTTGCCATTTCCTACCACCCCATCCTGTTACAATATTAATGTGATTAATAATAGGTATTCATTTATTAACCATCTGATATTTATATTTATAAACCCATTAACTCAAATTGCCATATTGTATTTCCTTATGAAAATACTTACAGTTATTGAGTGCAATAACTCATAATCGAACCTATCAATCACTTTGGCCCAGTTGAGTTTACCGACCTGGGCCCTTATATATTTGTCTAGATCTGGATATTGCAATGGTGCAGTCTTGACAGTTCAATTTGAACCCTAGTAGCCTGCTGACAGCCAAATAGGTCAGGTAGAATTATTGAAGTAACGAATAAATCTACGGTATTTAAATGAGTTAATTTATATAAATGGCTTAAAATGCAATTGGCAATATTGGAGTTTGACAGTGGAGAGGCAAATGAGTGGCTCCTATATGTTCAGCAGATTGAAAATTGTTTTATTAACAGAGCAGTTAACGATGCATATAAAACAGTGGCATTATTATGTTTTGCAGGAAAAGGGGTCATACAAATAGCTAAAAGATTAGCAGAACCCACACTCCTGATCAATTAATCTACAATGAGTTAAAAGATCATTTATCAACCTATTTTAATCCTCACCTGTCTAGTCACATCACCAGACTTTATTTTCCAAATCGCCATCATGGTAGAAATGAAAGTACACAGGATTACGATTCAGCTCTATGAGATCTTGCAAAAAATTGTTGTTATGATTTATATTTAGAAGAAGTGCTACACAAACAATTCCTATGCAGAATGAATAGTGATAGTTTAAGGCAGCAGTTATTGGCTGATAAAGAAATAAATTATTGTGAAGCTATCAAACGCAGTATATCTCAAGAAATAGTATTGGATCAAGCAAAAGAATTTACTTTGAAAAAAGTTGAATGTCAAATATCTGAACTTGGGAGAGGCATGGTAAGTATGTGTGTGTATTTATATATACACACACTATATAATAATGTAATTAATATAAAATATTTAAATATGTGTGTGCATGCTAAAAGCATTCACATTAACTATTAATATTGTAAAATAAGATAACAATGGTTGCTAATTAAATGTAGTGAAGACTAATTAGATTTAGAAATAATTAGTAACCATAAGATAATATTGAAGTAGTGGAATGTACATAACTGATAAGTCAGTGATAATGGAAAAAAACTAAGCAAAAAAATTACCTCTGGGAATTTGGAAATTAAGTTATTATGCGATTAAAAAGTAGATAACCAAACTGGCCACTTTGTACCTCATGTCATAGGATGACCAATGGGAATAGACATTGTAACACCCAGGACAGCAGGAAAAAACTAGTGACAGACTTGTGAGATGAAGTTTGAAGGATGGATGCATTTCCAAGTGTGCTCTAAAATCATACTACTTCACTCTCAGTTCGTTTTCGGGAGAAGTCTACCTCCAAACGTACCAAGGTAAACCTAGGGATATAAATATAGGTCATACAGTTTTTGATTATAATTTATGTAATCCTTCAGGTCTTAATACATAATGGATTAACATGTATAGATTATAGTGATGTATTTTATGTACTAATCAGCTTTATATATATATATATGTGTGTGTGTGTGTGTGTGTGTGTGTGTCATATTATTATTACTATTTGCAGGATATTCCATGTAGTGAAAAAGCTAAATGCTGACGTTTCAGTACAATATCACGTACCTTCCTCAGAGCGTCCTCTTTCTCAAATCATAAGAATGCATGTGAGATTTAAAATCGTTTTTATCATTTTCTTTCTCCTCATATTTAAATTCTATTGGTTGAGAAGTTTTAAAATTTATTTTCTCTTCCAATAGTTTCTTCCAAATGTTGTTAATTTTCTTTAATTCACACCTTTCATTTATGCTCTTGGGCCTTTTAAAAATCTCTATAGTTTCTCTTAGCAATCTCTGGTCATATTGTTCAATTTTTACTAAAATATTTGTTTTTTCAAAATTGATATCATGATTTGTTAATTTAATATGAGAATAAATAGCTGATGAATTGGATTTTTCTCTCACTGCCAGAATGTGTTCTTCTTTTCTAATATTTATTCTACGATTAGTCTGTCCTATATATGTATGTGGACAGACCCTACATGGAATTTCATACACACCATGACACTCCAAAGCAATTTTATCTTTAGGAAGAGGAAATATTTCACTAATTTTTTTTATAAGTAGTGTAAATTGTGTGAATATTATTATTCTTTAAAATGTTACCAATTCCATCAGTTACTCCTTTAATATATGGCAAAATTGTCTTAATTTTTGATGTATCAAAATCTTTTTTCTTTTGATATGTATAAGCCCTATTAATAATTTTGAAGAAGCATTTTATTAGTAGCAAAAAGGTCCCGGTGAAAATGGCTATCATCAGAAAGTCTCTTTGTTCTATCCAATAATGTCTTTGCCACTGAAAATAGTTGTGCAGAATGGTGATGAGAGGAAAAATGCAGATATCTCCCAGTGTGTGTTGGTTTTTTATATATACCATGGGATAAAGAACCATCTTCCTTTCTTTCAATCAAAACATCTAAAAAAGGTAATTGATTATTATTTTCTATTTCCATGGTAAATTTAATATTGTTGTGAAGAGAGTTTAAAAAATTAAAAAAGTCATCAAGAGCATGCTTACCATGAGGCCAAATAACAAAGGTATCATCAACATACCTCAGCCATATAGATGTTTTTTTAACTGCTAAATAAAATTTTGACTTTAGCAGTTAAAAAACCATCTATATGGCTGAGGTGTGTTGATGATACCTTTGTTATTTGGCCTCATGGTAAGCATGCTCTTGATGACTTTTTTAATTTTTTAAACTCTCTTCACAACAATATTAAATTTACCATGGAAATAGAAAATAATAATCAATTACCTTTTTTAGATGTTTTGATTGAAAGAAAGGAAGATGGTTCTTTATCCCATGGTATATATAAAAAACCAACACACACTGGGAGATATCTGCATTTTTCCTCTCATCACCATCCTGCACAACTATTTTCAGTGGCAAAGACATTATTGGATAGAACAAAGAGACTTTCTGATGATAGCCATTTTCACCGGGACCTTTTTGCTACTAATAAAATGCTTCTTCATAATGGTTTTAATTACAAAATTATTAATAGGGCTTATACATATCAAAAGAAAAAAGATTTTGATACATCAAAAATTAAGACAATTTTGCCATATATTAAAGGAGTAACTGATAGAATTGGTAACATTTTAAAGAATAATAATAATCACACAATTTACACTACTTATAAAAAAAATTAGTGAAATATTTCCTCTTCCTAAAGATAAAATTGCTTTGGGGTGTCATAGTGTGTATGAAATTCCATGTAGGGTCTGTCCACATACATATATAGGACAGACTAATCGTATAATAAATATTAGAAAGGAAGAACACATTCTGGCAGTGAGAGAAAAATCCAATTCATCAGCTATTTATTCTCATATTAAATTAACAAATCATGATATCAATTTTGAAAAAACAAATATTTTAGCAAAAATTGAACAATATGACCAGAGATTGCTAAGAGAAGCTATAGAGATTTTTAAAAGACCCAAGAGCATAAATGAAAGGTGTGAATTAAAGAAGATTAACAACATTTGGAAGAAACTATTGGAAGAGAAAATAAATTTTAAAACGTCTCAACCAATAGAATTTAAATATGAGGAGAAAGAAAACGATAAAAACGATTTTAAATCTCACATGCATTCTTATGATTTGAGAAAGAGGACGCTCTGAGGAAGGTACTTGATATTGTACTGAAACGTCAGCATTTAGCTTTTTCACTACACGGAATATCCCGCAAATAGTAATAATAATATGACATCTTTTATCCTGAAAACATTAGAATAAACATATATATATATATATATATATATATATATTAATGTAATTAATAATAAGTATTCATCTATTAGTTCTGTGATATTTATATTTATGAATCAATTAACTCAAATTGCCATATTCATGTATTTCCTTATATAAATATTTATAGTTATTGAGTGCGATAACTCATACTTGAACCTATCAATCATTTTGGCTTAGTCGAGGTTACCAATCCAGGCCCTTATATATCCATCTAGATCCAGAATTGCAAACTGTCAAATATCTTTTTGTTACATCAGAAAGCTTACATTTTTAATAGTTTATCTAAGAACCTGAAATGAGTAATGGAAATTAGACATGACTGTACAAATTGTAAAATAGACTTAAAAATATCAAAACAGAGTGGTCATAATAAGCTGATAAGATAACTGCTACTATTACATATCCATAGAAAAGAAGTTAATGAAAGCAAAAAATGCCACTCAGCCATGTTCAATTGCAATGAAAGTATGATATGCCACTATTTATTTTATTTTCAAACAAGATATGGTCTCATAATGTTTTATTTAATTTTTTGAGTAAATCTGAATGAGTAAATACACTTGAAATATATATGTAAATGAGCTCTCAATTTATTAATAACTATTTTATTATTTTTTTATTTTGTTTATATAATAATCTTAAATTATATATCCATACCTTACACATAAAAACATGTTATATATGTGTGTGTGTTTAGTAAATTTAAATTTAATTTGTTACCAGTTAGTGAAAGTTTAAAAATTATCTGAAATACTTCTGCAGTTTGTAATAGTTATTTTAAAATATATTATCACTGTTATCCTTTTTAATACAATATATATAAATAAAATTTGTAATTATGGATTTAATTTTGATTTTCATAATATTAAAATTATGTGGATTGAAAGAAACCATAATAAACATAAAATTAGGGAAGCTTTATTGATTAATATATATAAACATTTGATTAATAGACAAGCAGCCAATGTTAAGATTAGTGAATTGTGGGAATTATAAAATTGATGAATTGTGGGAGAAATGTTTGTATGACGTATTGTTGTAACGTTATTTTTGAATTTTGAATAGTTGACAATGACTACTGAGCTAGTTTAACATACTTTTAAATAAAGTATATTTAAAATATTTATTTACTGTATTTTGGATTAATATTGTGTGAAGTAATTATATTTTATAATAACTTTTAATACAGATATTGTTTAAGATTTATATATATATAGTGCACTTTTTTTATTAGTACCCCTATCCTAAAATAAAATTGAGAATAAAATTTTGTGTTGTATTAATTTTAACTTTTATTAAATCAAAAAGATAGGTACTTTTTAAGCTGGAAAAGTAATTGTCATTTTAGTTATCAGAGGGTTTAAACTTGAATTTAGTTAATTTAAAAGTTATAAAGTTTATGATGTGTAAAATAATTAACAAAAAAATATATATCAGAGATAGATAACAATCTATAAAGTCATTATATAGCTATAAATGGGTAAACAGTTGATATTATTTAAGAATATAGTGAAGTTCAAATTTTATCTTGTAAACAAACATGCATTATATAGATAGATAATTATTTATCTGTGCACATTTTATTTTATAAATAAAATCGATTATTGTTGTTTCTAGCTAAATTTTAAATGGTGTTTAAAAAGAAAGAAACAATATTCATTTTATGAAAATACTGATCTAAACCAAAAAAAAATAAACTGTATTCAATCCAATTTCTAGAAGAAAAAAAATATTATCTTTTTTCTCATGTGTCATAGCATCAGCCGGGAAGTGAACCCGAACCTGCTAACCCAGGACAACTGCTTGTAAAGCAGCCATAGCTGACATCTCGACCACCAATGCTTGACAAAAATATTATTTATTTTAAAATGTTTCAAAAAAAACGAAAATTTCATTTTAAAAGCAAACCAAACATTTATAGCTAAAATAAATGTTTGAAAGCAGAAACAGGGATGGGGTAATGAAATTATCCAATAAAAAATAGGCAGATGCACTTTCATTAAAATTGGAAAGATAATGGAATTGAAGTCTTAACAGATGCTGGAACAAGAAGTTTAGTTTTTTATTTTTATTTTGAAAAAGTATTTTTAAAATCTCTTTAAATATTGTTGTTTTTTTTTAGCCACGGAATATAATAAACCTTAATGATGGATAATTTAAAAAATAATATAAAGTTTTCATCAAAATGAATGGCTAAGCTAATCATATCTACTACAGGCAAAATTCGACAATTGGTATTTCTCTAGAATCTCTTGAAATCATTAAACAAAAAAAGGTATAAATAAAATGCAGGACCAAAAAAGTTTTATGTCTGCTCATGGATTTTCCTCACTGAAAGGAAATATTATAAAGACTGAATTTAGGCTGGAGTTAACAGATAAACTGTCTGGACCATTCCTATGTTGGAGTAATCCAAATAAATGTATATGCTTAAATTATCAACTAAGGCAAAGGAAGCTAAATTTATTTTGGATAAAGCTAAATATGTTTTTTTTAATAAATACCTTGAACTAAAGTAATTAATAATATGCTAACGCACTGAAAGTGAAACTATTCCATATAACAATTTATCTAGACTTAGCACTGTCAGAGTTTTGTTACTCCATAATCATAGCTTTGTAGAAAAAAATAAACATAGAAGCTATATATATATATAAAACAAAATAAATGTCCACTAATATTAATAATACAATAACGAAACTTAAATATATTCCAAACAACGGTAAACAATTTATAATATAATATAAATAAAAACTCATAAAGAAATAATTTCGATTATATTCATAATCATTTTCAACTCAACATTTTGAAAGTTGAGTTGAAAATGATTATGAATATAATTGAAAATATTTCTTTATGAGTTTTTATTTATATTATATTATAAATTGTTTACTGCTGTTTGGTTTATATATATATATTGAAACAGGGCTGAGAACAATCCCTGTTTCAAAAAGTAAAATTTTCTATGTATGCATCGGTATATAGCCCGATTAATTAAATTTTTTTTTTTTTCATATTTATATTTCCTTTGTTGTATATAAATTTATAATTTTAAATAGGGATTTAAAATGGTTAAAATAAACAGAAGGAGGGGGGTATGTGTGCTCGTTTGTTTTTTGAGAACGCATGTATATATTTTGCTAGATAGAATAATATAAATAAAAAAAGTACAAATGTAGATATGAAATATACTTTATTTTTCAAGATGGAAACTTTTCAATTTCATTTTGGAAAAGTTAAATGAAAGAAAAAATATCAAAATTAACTTGATCGATATCTAAGGAATTTGATTAGTGAACTTAAAGTTTAGATTCAAAAGAATTTCAATGAAAACAAAAGAAGGACAAAATTAGATTCGGAGGTGTGAAAAGTTTTTGTTCAAAAAGAATCCGGATTTTTGTGCAGGAGAACTTGCTAAAAAGAATTCATTCTATTGCTGATTTTTGTAGAGAGTGCTGCAAGAGAGATTTGTGAAGAGAAATGGAGAGTAAAATGGTGGGCAAACTGGCTTAAGAAAGCGTAAGCGTAACAAGCAGTGCAATCCTGCCCCATGAAGGTCCAAAAGTGGCTGCAGGAAAAGTAACCAATGAAGATAGAAACTAATTGATCCAAAGTTTAAATAAAGACACAAAGGAATGGAATCAACAAGCAAAAATATAAGACAGCCAGAATAAATAATCCAATTTAATTGCCAATACATAAGTGCTATAAAAAGGAGTCAAAACGAATGAAATTTTTCACTTTTAATAATCCATCATTTTCCCTGGGGAAGAAAAGAAATGCATGTATGTACCCATTCAACAATATGTAATTAGTGTTCCAGATAGCATCTGTTTCTTATAATTTTCACAAACTTTCTTTACAAACTTCATTATCATGAACGATATACATAAACTTTTAAAAAAAGAAAGAATCAAAGAAAAGAAATGATTTTTCTTACTAGTATGAACTGATATATGTTTTATTCATGTAATTTTATAAATATCTAAGCTGTGTATGTATGCATGCATTTTCCTTAAAATAAAGAGCACATAATATTTAATCGTGGTAAAATAAAAATGTACAAAATTTAAAAATGAAATGTATGTTTTTGGTATTGTTTTAATTAGGTCTAATTTTTGTAAAAGTAGAAAGAATTTAGAATAGTATATCAAGCATATTAAAGTATAGTAACCTCCTTCCTCATAGATTTCCATTGATTTGTCAATCACCCGCCCTGAGTAGAGCTAGTCCAGGTCATTTCCATATTCGTATTCCTGCTCTCCCAGCATGATTCTTATAGAAATATAGAATTGGTGCTTGAGGTCATAAATTGATGCTCATAAATATGCTGGGTGATAAAATAAAATAATTTTCGAATTTTCTTTTAAACAATTATACATATATGTGTATCATTATATATACATACACACAATCTTACAAGATTACATATATGCATAAGATATATATGGAAAATGGTACATAATGTTACAATGGCGACCCAACTAAAGGGCCTTCAAAGAGTGGAAAGTATGGGGGACAGAGTGTAAAGGTTAAGCATAAAAAGAAAAGTAAATACATGGGTATATATTGAAATTTTTTTTTAAAAAAAAAAAAAAACAATGGAAAAAAGTAGCCAAACGTTAAAATTTAGTTGATTGAATTTTAAAGTAAGAGAAATTGAAAAATAAACAATGGAGTGGATTGGTTAGTTAGGAAAGTTAAGTATGCAGCATGGTGCTTCAGGGGGGGGGGGAAGTAGGTCTGAAAGTTTTTTTTTAATTAATTTTTTTATCTTTTTAGGTTGTGGGTTCAATATTTATTTTGGTTATTATAGGGGCATTTATATATATTGACATATATAAAGTAATGGTTTATACATGGGTTAGCTGGTTTGTAAGTATAGAGAATAAATAAGTTGTGGCTGTGAAGCTTTGGGATGAAAGTGGTCTAAGTCTGATGGAATATGGGGTTGCCTGCTGGATTGGGCATGTGGTGTGTTGTGTTCTGTGTATAGCTGCTTTTTATTCCTGCCATGGTTGGAAAATTCCGAATAAGAATCAGGCATCTGTCCTAGTTACCCACACCCATAAGACTCAGAAGCAGCAGTGTGTGGTTAAGAGAGGCCGGCATTTGTCCTAGTTACCCACACCATAAGACTCAGAGCAGAAGAGTGTGATTAGGAAATGGCTTCTCGTTTAGTCATTTATCCAAGTAGGTTGGGTAGAGTTGGCTGTATTCATTCATAGCATGTCATATGCTCATGAGTTGTGGTCAGACCACCATATATCATTAGGCTAATGGTCGTTTACTCTTGTTTTATAGCCACAGAGTGAAACTCGAATAAAATTGATTTTAGGACATACGTATAGTTTATTTGTTTAGACATAAGCCATTCAAACATGTAGACCTTATTTAAAGGTTTCCAGAAGGAGGGTATTGAAACAGGTCTGAGTTTGATCCCTGTTTCAAAAAGTAAAATTTCCTCTGTATGCGTCGGTATATAGCCCGATTAATTAAATTTATTTCTTTTTCATATTTATATTTCCTTTGCTGTATATAAATTTATAATTTTAAATAAAGATTTAAAAAGGTTAAAATAAACAGAAGGAGGGGGTATGTGTGCTCGTTTGTTTTTTGAGAATGCATGTATATATTTTGCTAGATAGAATAATATATATATAAAAAATATAAATGCAGATATAAAATATAGTTAATTTTTCAAGATGGAAACTTTTTAATTTCATTTTGAAAAAGTTAAAATGAAAGAAAAAATATCAAAATTAACATGATATATATCTAAGGAATTTGATTAGTGAGCTTAAAGTTTAGATTCAAAAGAATTTCAATGAAAACAAAAGAAGAACAAAATTAGATTCAAGGTGCGAAAAGTTTTTGTTCAAAAAGAATCCGGGTTTTTGAGTGGAAGAACTTGCTAAAAAGAATTCATTCTATTGCTGATTTTTGTAGAGAGTGCTGCAAGAGAGACTTGTGAAAAGAAATGGAGAGTAAAATGGTGGGCAAGCTGGCTTAAGAAAGTGTAAGCGCAACAGGCACTGCAATCCTGCCCCATGAAGGTCTGAAAGTGGCTGCAGGAAGAGTAACTGATGAAGATAGAAACTAATTGATCCGAAGTCTAAATAAAGAAACAAAGGAATGGAATCAACAAGCAAAAATATAGGACAGCCGGAATAAATATTCCAATTTAATCACCAGTACATAAGTGCTATAAAAAGGAGTCAAAACAAATGAAATTTTTCACTTTTAACAATCCATCGTTTTCCCCAGGGGAAGAAAAGAAATGTAGGTACGTACCCATTCAACAATATGTAATTAGTGTTCCAGATAGCATCTGTTTCTTATAATTTTCACAAACTTTCTTTACAAACTTTATTATCATGGACAATATACATAAACTGTTTAAAAAAAGAAAGAATCAAAGAAAAGAAATGATTTTTCTTACTAGAATGAACTGATATATGTTTTATTCAGGTGATTTTATAAATATCTAAGCTGTGTGTGTATGCATGCATTTTCCTTAAAATAAAAATCATATAATATTTAATCATGGTAAAATAAAAATGTACAAAATTTAAAAATGAAATGTATGTTTATTGGTATTGTTTTATTTAGGTCTAATTTTTGTAAAAGTAGAAAGAATTTGGAATAGTATATCAAGCATATTAAAAGTATAGTAACCTTCTTCCTCATAGATTTCCATTGATTTGTCAATCACCCGCCCTGATTAGAGCTAGTCCAGGACATTTCCATATTAGTATTTCTGCTCTCCCAGCATAATTCTTATAGAAATATAGGATTGGTGCTTGAGGTCATAAATTGATGCTCATAAATATGCTCGGCGATAAAATGGAATAATTTTCGAATTTTCTTTTAAACAATTACGCATATACGTGTATCGTTATATATACATACACGCAATCTTACAAGATTACATATATGCGTAAGATATATATGGAAAACAGTACATCACGTTACAATATATATATATATAAAAGGAAGAAGCAATAAATGGTAGAGCAAGTTTGAATAAAACCTATGTAAAGAAATGAGTAAAAATTAACAATTTTAATTTTAATATCCTAGAGTTTAAAAGGAAATTACACTGCATGAGATATATATATATATGTCCAATGAAGATCATGTTTATATGTGTATAAAACAATAGCCATCTCTCAACATAGATGGAATATCTCTCATTTAAGAATGAAATTAATACATAAAATGATTATTATAAAGGAAACACCCTGGAAAATATTTAACCAAAATAAATCTACATATCAAATAGATAATGGACTGAGAAGAGAGAAATATATAAAGAAGATACTATTAGATACTTAAATAAATAATACTTCTGTAAATATATAACTATAAATATAATATAACAATTTGTCAATTGTTAAAACAGAGTTTCTTTAATATAAAATAATAACTAAATAATTATTGCCAAGTGCTTTTAACTCTTACGAGTCCTTATCAAAGCAGTGTAAAAATTTTATTTTCTCCTAGGTGATGAATTCAACATTTCATTGTATTGGCCAGGAACAACTAATCGGAAAGCTGGTTAATTTTGAATTCATAGCACAAGATGAATTTTGTATAAGGTACGATTCTTTAATCTTGCATTTTTTTTATCATGTGTTTCATGCATTGATATTGTAAAATCCTTTGGACTACATATATGGCCTGTACTATTTTGGTGAACATAAAAAGCTGAATAAACTGTATCATAAATAAATAAATAAGGAGGATAAAAGCAGTGTTGTATACTCCATTAAATGCCCACAAATAAATTGTAGTGCTATATATGTTGGAGAAACAAATATTAAATATCACCCTCAACAACATAAATATACGTATAATAGAGCAAGAGAAGATGATACAGTTTATTCAGCTTTTTATGCTCACCAAAATAGTACAAGCCATATTTGTATTCCAAAGGATTTTACAATATTAATGCATGAAACACATGATAAAAAAAATGCAAGATTAAAGAATCATATCTTATACAAAATTCATCTTGTGCTATGAATTCAAAATAACCAGCTTTCTGATTAATTGTTCCTGGCCAATACAATAAAATGTTGAATTCATCACTTAGGAGAAAATTGAATTTTTTACACTGCCTTGATAAGGACTTGTAAGAGTTGAAAGCACTTGGCAATAATTATTTAGTTATTATTTTATATTAAAGAAACTCTGTTTTAACAATTGACGAATTGTTATATTATATTTATTGAATATTTAAAAACAAAAAGTTGTAAATGTTTTTCTTGATCATGATAGTAGCGATAGGAATTGAACAAGCAGTCAAAGGTACTATACTACTCATGCCGGAAGCCTTTAAATGGAGGGGAAAAGGCACATTGATGATGATACTCTTCGATTATCAGAGAAAAGAACGAACAGCTGATATCTGGAAAATAATCCCATGTCTGACAAATTTCATAGTTATAGTCATATTTGGAGAATGACCAGCCTGCCTTGTGTAAACGTAAAAGTTGTTGTTTTTTTTTTGTTTTGTGACAACTTACATTTTAGAAACACAAAGGGAAGAAGAAAAAAAACCCTTTGTAATATTTGTATATATATGTTAATTTTATGTGTTAAATATAGTTCTTACAATAAGAGGAGAATTAGATTAATAGATAATGAAGTTAATAAATGACTTAATTCGATTATCTATATTAGTAATTATTTTAAAATTTCATGTTTATTAAATAATCTTATAGATTTAAATACATAAATATAATTAATGTCATACATCGGTAATGGAAATATAATAAAGTAGTTGATGGTATATATGTAATGATGTAATGAAGAGGAGATTGGTGTATGTTCAAATATACCAAATTGGAAGAAAACGATATTTTGAAAATTGATCTCTATTTTTTTTATTGCAAACCACAATTTAATATAGTGGTAGATAATATAAGTGGTTTTAAGTAATAATTTGCATAATTAGATAATTTTAGGAAATATATTAATGCGCATAAGTCAGTGGTAGAACGGTGATAATTAAGTGAGTAGTTAGAGCAAAGATCTCTATCTGATTTATGATATGTCAAAGGGCAGTCTATTCACATTGTAGATGAAAATGATTCTAAGAAAAAATGGGGATTCAAATTTGATAGTATATCCATAAAGTTCTCCTTGGTTTGTAATTTTGCAAATTGAACTGATAAATAATTTTAGTAGTTAATAATAATATTGCAGGAAGAAAATAGATAAATCAAGATCAAGAGATAAATATCATGGGGCCTATAGGCTAAGCAATGGTGAATCTAACTATGTTGTAATAAAAGTTTTATAGAGAACAAGAATATATGGGTTAATGATTTTTACTTTTTTCTTGATGATTTGAAACTGACATTAGAAGGGATTGATGCTAAAAACACAAGGGAAGGGATAAGAAATCTGTATCTAAAGTAAATATTTGATCTTGGTGATATATAAAATTTATATGTATTCAAATGGAAAATATCACGACAGCACCGGATCATCTGAAAGTGTATATTTTGTTTAGTTTTGTTGTAAATATCAGAAATATAAATTACAATTAATAGTTTATAATGTTATTATATTATGTGAGTATTTAACCTTAATACTCTGGTTGTTTAAATTACCTATTAATCAAAATGTTTAGTAATATTTTTCTAAATGTTGTGATTAAAGTTGCTTTTTGAAAATTAATTTCAGTATCGAGTGTTGCATTTTTTGTGTGGAGATCATCTTCACTACATCACATGAACCCGGAAAATACAGTATGAGATTGAAATAATAAATTAAGCCAGTTAGAACAATATAATAGTTAACTAAGCACACATTTCTTAAAGGAGATTTTACTTACTGTGAGCTGCCTTGATCATATAAGTCATGGATAATAGTGCGAATTATTGAAGTATGCTTGTTTATAATGTATTAAATGATGAATTTCTTAGTGAAAATATCAATGCGAATTACAGATTAGATAACAATATTATTTTAATAGCAAATATTAAAGAGCATAAATATAAATAATAGTATAAGTTTGATTATCAATTTAGGTTATAAGTCTTTTACTAATTAGTGCACTACACATGGTGATTAGTAAAATCCCTCGTGATATTCTATAGATAGTAAAAAGAATGAATAAAAATCAATGATTATCCTGAGATCTTATTATAGAATTATTCTTATGATTATTGCCAATCATAATTATCTGAAATAATAAGAATAAAATTTTATATACAATCAAATGATAGATTAATGTATTGAGTAATCTAATTGAAATCTAATAGCTATAGATATATTATATTCATTTGCATATTATTGTTAGTCATGGAAGTATGTAGATACTTAATAAAAAGAAGTGTCTGGGTATTCTCGTGCCATTGAATAAATATTTTTATATTTGTTTAATGTTAAGGGAATGTGATCTGTTTATAGGAAGATGAGTCTCACATTTGTTATAATCAATTACACCTTATTTAAAACTGTTTAATCATGTTAAAATGAATCTAGATAAATAACCGTATTACCTAAATTCAATTATGATCGTTGAGGAAAATTAGCTGAGAAAATGATAAGTCCAGTAAATAGTATCTAGCCAGAGTTCAAGTATGGTAAATGTAGGGACTTGGCACATCTGTTTAGGGTTGTACCACCTATTGACAGGCCACTATATATATATATATATATATATATATATATATATATATATATATATATATATATATATATATATATATATATAGTGTAACAGGCACATACGCTGTTACATTATTTTTTTTATTAAACACGAAAAAAGAAAAGTTCGCAAATAAAAACTTCTTTTTTTTAAGAATTAAAAATTGAAATTAAATATCATCTAAATTCAGATATATATATATATATAATTGCACAGATGAAAAAAATTATTAAAATAAAACTTTATTAAAAATGGAAAAAGTATTTTAAAAGCAAAAACTTAAAAAGATTTAGAGATAAAAATCTATCTTTAAGTTTGGAAAACAAATTAATTAATGTTATTGAAAAATGGAAATGATTATTTTAATTAGTCCAAGGAAACTAGCGCTTGGGCATTTAAATGTATAAGCAAAGGTCAGATACGAGAGGAAAACAATAGAAACTAATAGCCAATGAAAGAAATCCCTCAAATCGGACCTCAGCAAAAGGACTATCACCATCATCATGATGTAATGTCCACTGGATCTGAAAGCTACTATAAAAAGTGAGTGAAGAAATAGCTGAAAGGAGAGATGTGACTATATGTGTTAGTGTGGAGTTGAAGGAGAAGGGATTGACAAGATGCACTCTTCAATCTCTTCAATTTTGTTAAAAAGAAAGAAATGACATTGTTTTTCCCATATTGACGACCACAGGACATCGGGGAAATTAACACTGGCATCCAAATGGCAAGCAACTGCAAGAAATTAGAAAACTATGGACTTGTTAACAACTGTAAGAACTCTAAAATATAAACTTTCCCAGTATTTAATTTATAGAAATAGAATCCTATCTGACCAACTTAATTTATTAATAAGTAATTTTATGTGATGTATTTTTTTAAAAAAATCATTTTCATTTATTTATTTATTTATTTATTGTTCTTTAAGTTTTTATTATGATTTCTGTTTTTTGTTAAACTAAATTATATAAATGTTAAATTTAAGTAGGGCATGAATGGCTATATAGATTTGTAAAGTTATATTAGGGGAGGTCAATCTTAGGTTATTCATTCTGTAGTTGAATTAGGTCAATGGATTGGATATATTGGTGTAATTAGTAGATGTAGTATGAGATTCGCTATGGGCAGAATTGCAGTACATGCTGCACACTCCTGTTTTGCCTATGGAAGGGATTATAAGATGGAGAACGCTGTTCCTTCCTATGGAGTTTTTTTTATTGCTCTTCTCATCAGATAGATGTAGTATTCCTATCTGGATGAGAGTCAATTTCTTTTCTTAACCTATATTTGTACTGTCATATTCATATTACATTGAATACATCGATCTATCAGATGGATTGACATTGGTTTAACTGCGAACTTTTGGCCTAAGGTTAAATAAGGGATAAAATATTTTCTTTTCAAATGCAATCTATGTAGTCTATTCATACTTGACACTCTAAATGCATTAAATTTAAGTTGGGTATAGATGCTTGCATGGATTCGTTATCGGTTAATTATGTTTTTGGTTTTCATATTTGATCAAAATATATAGACATTCGGTAAATAATGATACCTTATGGTGAGTATCTAAAATGTATTTATTCGGATGTCTTTTAAGTTATTGGTGTCAATGCGGCATCTTATGATGAATGCCATTGGGTTTCTTATAAATTTCCCTCTGCAATTCCATCAATGACTTTATATTTTGATCGTTTATGTTTATTTTGAAATGTTTTTAACCGTGTAATCTATGTAACCGATCTATACTCAACATTATAAAACAAACTTTTATAAATCCATCTGTGTGAACTTATAAAAATTAAAATGTAAATTAAAATCTAAAATCAAAGTTAAAAATGTAAGTTAAATTTTAAAATGTAAATCATACTAAAATAATAATGCTAAATTTTATATATATGTGCATAAATAAATGTTTGTGTGTTAATTATTGGTAGTGGCTTATTTTATTCTTTTTTATATATATTCTTAGATAAGAATTTAATATAAAATATAAATCTCTGCTGTTCCACTGAGCTAGTGACAATGGGCTAATGATCGGAATCAAAATATATAAAATTAAAAAAAAATTTTTTTTTAAACTTACGTATCTGCCTACTTTATATATTTTCTAGGTTCAAATGCCTAGTGGCGCCCTGTAGTGTAGATATGGTAAGTCCCCTTCTCCCTGATCATTATAATTGGCTACCCAACATGAGCCGATCTTTAATAAACCATGAGGACCCTGAGTAAATTTTTTCAAAATGAAATATATTTATCTATTTACATAAAACCGTATATGTTAAATCTTTTAAAAGCACTGCCAGAAAGTAATTGCACATATATTAAACATGAGAAAGTATTAATAATTTTAAATTGTATTTGGTTAAAAAGAAAGTCAAAAGGTTGCAATTAATATGGTTTTTTTTGTTAATATATATTATGCTTTAACGTGTATAGGCGCGCACAGCCACGTAAGTTTATGATTGTAAATGTGGTACCTTACGATGAGTACCTTTGGAAATTTACTTCAGTGTAACCCTATGTATGCATTTCAATCAGTCATAAATAAGTTGGTGGTATTTATAATTGTGCTGCAAATATACACGTATAAACCCATTATTTCTTAAAACATATTTACCTCAATGCAACCTTCTTAAATAAATAATTTATATAATTTGCTTGTCATGCCGTTTTGTTAGAAATGAAATATAGAGAAAATAGAATTCTTGGGGGGAGGGGGTGTAAATGTACATGGTTCTTAGGAAAACGATGGGCAACATTTTTTTTTTGTATATAGTCTTTTTGTAAAATTACTAACCGAATGTCTTTGTAAATGTCTTCGTTAATCGTGTACCGTAATTACTAACCCTAAGTAAAATATTTTTTTTTGTTTATTTTTTTTTAAGCAAGTTTACTGATATATAACGGGCACATACGCCATTACATTATTTTTTTTATTAAACAAGAAAAAAGAAAAGTTCGCAAATAAAAACTTCTTTTTTTTAAGAATTAAATATCATCTAAACTCAAATATATATATATAAAATCGCACAGATGAAAAAAATTATTAAAATAAAACTTTATTAAAAATAGAAAAAGTATTTTAAAAGCAAAAACTTAAAAAGATTTAGAGATAAAAATCTATCTTTAAGTTTGGAAAACAAATTAATTAATGTTATTGAAAAATGGAAATGATTATTTTAATTAGTCCAAGTGAACTAGCCCTTGGGCATTTAAATGTATAAGCAAAGGTCAGATAGGAGAGGAAAACAATAGAAACTAATAGCCAATGAAAGAAATCTCTCAAATCGGACCTCAGTGAAAGGACTATCACCATTGTCATGACATAATGTCCACTGGATCTGAAAGCTACTATAAAAAGTGAGTGAAGAAAGAGCTGAAAGGAGAGATGTGACTATATGTGTTACTGCTGAGTTGAAGAAGAAGGGATTGAAAAGACGCACTCTTCAATCCCTTCAGTTTTGTTAAAAGGAAAGAAATGACATTGTTTTTCCTATATTGAGGACCACAGGACATCGGGGGAATTAATGCTGGCATCCAAATGGCAAGCAACTGCAAGAAATTAGAAACTATGGACTTGTTAAAACCGTAAGAACTTTATGAAATCTAATGAACTTTAATTAATTTGAAAACACTAAGAACTCTAAAATATAAACTTTCCCAGTATTTAATTTATAGAAATAGAATCCTATCTGACCAACTTAATTTATTAATAAGTAATTTTATGTGATGTATTTTTTTTAAAAAAATCATTTCCATTTATTTATTTTTTTTTGTTCTTTAAGTTTTTATTATGATTTCTGTTTTTCATTAAACTAAATTATATAAATGTTAAATTTAAGTCAGGCATGAATGGCTATATAGATTTGTAAAGTTATATTAGGGGAGGTTAATCTTAGGTTATTCGTTCCATAGTTGAATTAGATCAATGAATTGGATATATTGGTGTAATTAGTAGATGTAGCATGAGATTCGCTATGGGCAGAATTGCAGTATATGCTGCACACTCCTGTTTTGCCTATGGAAGGGATTATAAGATGGAGAATGCTGTTCCTTCCTATGGAGTTTTTTTTATTGCTCTTCTCATCAGATAGATGTAGTATTCCTATCTGGATGAGAGTCAATTTCTTTTCTTAACCTATATTTGTACTGTCATATTCATATTACATTGAATACATCGATATATCAGATGGATTGACATTGGTTTAACTGCGAACTTTTGGCCTAAGGTTAAATAAGGGATAAAATATTTTCTTTTCAAATGCAATCTATGTAGTCTATTCATACTCGACACTCTAAATGCATTAAATTTAAGTTGGGTATAGACGCTTGCATGGATTCGTTATCGGTTAATTATGTTTTTGGTTTTCATATTTGATCAAAATATATAGACATTCGGTAAATAATGATACCTTACAGTGAGTATCTAAAATGTATTTATTCGGATGTCTTTTAAGTTATTGGTGTCAATGTGGCATCTTATGATGAATGCCATTGGGTTTCTTATAAATTTCCCTCTGCATTTCCATCAATGACTTTATATTTTGATCGTTTATGTTTATTTTGAAATGTTTTTAACCGTGTAATCTATGTAACCGATCTATACTCAACATTATAAAACAAACTTTTATAAATCCATCTGTGCGAACTTATAAAAATTAAAATGTAAATTAAAATCTAAAATCAAAGTTAAAAATGTAAGTTAAATTTTAAAATGTAAATCATACTAAAATAACAACACTAAATTTTATATATATGTGCGTAAATAAATGTTTGTGTGTTAATTATTGGCAGTGGCTTATTTTATTCTTTTTTATATTTATTCTTAGATAAGAATTTAATATAAAATATAAATCTCTGCTGTTCCACTGAGCTAGTGACAATGGGCTAACGATCAGAATCAAAATATATAAAATTTTAAAAAAAATTTTTTTTTAAACTTACGTATCTGCCTACTTTATAAATTTTCTAGATTCAAATGTCTAGTGGTGCCCTGTAGTGTAGATATGGTAAGTCCCCTTTTCCCCGATCATTATAATATATATATATTTATATAATTTGATATCTGTATTTCTTCAAACAATATACATAATTATATCATTGAATATTTATAAGAACAGTAATCAGATATATTTTAAAAATTTTATCCACTTAGGAGCACTTTCAACTATCCTCATAGTCTTTGTCAACTAACACTTTGAAAGCCTAATCTTTCCACAATTCTCTGATCTTAACAATGGTGTGGAAAATAGGTGGTTAATACAGAAATAATCTGAGATAAAATGTCCCAAAATTGGGTACCTATTTGTAATAGTACACCACACTTTAGGGCATAATTATGAAAAGATGGAAACCCATCATCATTCCCAAATAAACAAAACATAAAATTTAATATAAAAGTAAGAATGAACATAAGAGAACTCTGACAGATCAACACATCTAACTAACTAGAGTAATTATAAGTATTATTATAAGTTCACCAGAATTATACAAAAGTAATAATTATTTATCATCATAAATGATTAACAATAAAATAAATCAACAGTCAATCTGGTGACTAGATTTAAAATGGGTCTACTGAAAATCAGAATAATTATTAAGGCCTTGCCAGCTTGGAGTGAGTTATTTAAGCATTAATTTGGATGCACAAATTTAAATTCCATTTTATCAGAGTATATAACAATAAAAACAATAATGCTAGGATATTAAAACATGTTGATCATCATCAATTCTTTGGCCACTTAGTATCATTAATATACTAGCCAACTACAAACAATTTTTAATAAATACTAAACTAAACAAAATGGAGTGCATGGACTTTAAAGGATATCACTATTGTCCCAATCCAGAATCATCATCAACTGGATGTCAATAAACACTAAATATACACCTTTTTTATATAACAGACTTATGCATGAATCTAACTCTGAGAACAAAAGCTCTATAAATGATACTGTGAGCAAGAGATAATACAACATATAATATTCTAAAACTATTTAGGATTGAGTAAGTTCACTGGAATAGTTTTAACAATGAAATATCAATTTATTATAACAATAAAAAAAATGAAATTAAGATTTGCATAATATAGCTTTACACATAACAATTAAGCCTTCTGATTATTTTGATTAATGTACAAAAAATAAGATATCACATTGTGATTTACTTATATATTCCAAAAAGTTTACATAATACATCTATATATCAGCACATAGACATGCAATATAATAATTTATAAAATATTTGAATTGTCATAAAACAATAATAATAATAATAATAATAATAATAAATATGATTCATTTTACTACATAGATGTCTACCTGCCATGCATCCATATCAGCACACAGATGTGTGGTATAATAATTTATGAACACGTTTTGACTTGTCATATAATAATTAAAAAATTAATTTTAACATATATGTGTCTACCTAACATGCATTGCTAAAAAATAAGCTATCACATTTTAATTTACAAATACCTTGTAATGGGTTTACATCAAACATATATATGTATCAACACACAGACATGCGGTACAATAATTTATAAACATATTTTAATTGTTATATAAATAAAATTCATTTTTATAATACATAATTAATGACTGATTTAACATATATGTGTGTGCACATGAAAATGTGTGAGCGCACTGATATTTATACTATATATTTTAATTTATCAAAATAATAAAATTATTAAAAATATTATGTTTTTCAGAATTTCATGTTAAAAATATACCTAAATTTCTTTCATTATTTTTAATGATAAAAGTTGTTCTTTTTTCTTTCCTTTTTTTTAAATATTACACCTTTGACAGATTATTGTTGACTAATTATAAACATCTTTAAAATATACTTCAGCAAGTTTCTTTGTTTTCCAATCTAGAAATGCTTTTGAGATCTACTTTTTCTTTTATAAAATCGTCTATAAATTATTTATTTTAGACATTTAACTTTAGCAAAAATTATTTATTTGTTTTAATTTTACATTCTAGATTTTAAATGTCATTTTCATTAAAGAAATTATTTAAAATATTGTTCTCAATATATATAATACTACTCACCAGCTGTACTTTATATATATATATATATATATATATATATATATATATATATATATATAAATACATATATATATATATATATATATATATATATATATTGCATTACATTTATTTGTGTTTCTCTGCATATAAATAAAACATCATATGCATAGCTAATTAATTCTTCAGCAAGCTGATAGCCTCTCTGGGTAAACTGATCCCTTCTAAATTGTAGACTAGCTTTTTGTCAACATTGGAAAAGGTATAATCCAGATAACTGGTGGCCTGCAGTGATCTCCCTTCAGTCTCTATCATTTGATAATCTTCTGGCAAGCCAGCCATTTCATATATATTATATACAGGCTAATGAACAGAGAAAGCTGACCCTATCATTCATGTGAATTAAAACTCCTCCAATGTTGTACTAGCAGCAGCCAAATACACTGTCCCTTGCCTTCAGTTATTTCTTCATGGTAGTTCTGTCATAATCTGTATAACTTTAAGAACTTTTCCTAATCTTTTTCCAGTCTTTTTATAGTCAGGGGGATACAGTAATTAAAAATAAGTTTCCCTATCTTAATTGAAAAAGTTAATGACTCTTTTCAATTCACTTTAATCCTTTGAAAAATGATTTTGTAGAAATTTATCAAAATGTGTTACACAAGCATTAATTAAAAGATTTTTTTAATCAAAATAGATAGTGGAATTTTATAATTATCAGTATATCTATTTTAACATACAACATGCTTCTTTTAATTTCAAATTCAGAATTAATAAAATATTAATTAGACTTTTTTGAATGTTTTATTTATAATAAAAAAATTTAAATTCAAAATTATTCCAGTGTAATATAGAAAATGTCAACAACAAAAAATTTTGTGCTTATTTTTAGTTTTCCTTTCAACTTTATATATATACATGTCCACACACTATTATGGTCTTGAATACCATAAGACTCAAAATGGTGTCAATATATATATACTTACAGTAATTTTTGGATTAAATTATGTATTATGTTGTATTAATTAAACTATCATCTGCCATTGTCATGGTTAACTTTTTAAAGGAACACCATTAGATCTCAAGTAGTGATGAAATAGACTGTGAGGTAAAAATGAGATTGAGCATGAAATAATTGAGCATTCAAAATATAGGTGGATTAATAAAATGTTTATTTTTTTTCAGTTTCACCATTAATTGATTTCAAGTTTATATTAGAAGAGTAAGTGATCTCCACAAGACTGAAATAAGTAGTGCATCAACAACTTTATTTAAACCAGTTGGTCTTTTTAATATTTGAAAAGACTCTCTCATGGTTTTAAAATCATACTTTTTCAAATTATCAAGTATTTTAGCATTATAAGAATCAGGTTTGTGACCAATTTCTAAAAAATGTCAAGTAATATATGAAAGTGGTCACAAATCTGATTTTGATAATGCTAAAATACTTGCTAATTTGAAAAAGTATGATTTGAAAACCATGAGGAAGTCTATTGAATTATTAAAAAGACAAACTGGTTTAAATGAAGCTGATGAAACACAACATATTCCAGCCTTTCTTTCAATATAAATTTGAAATCAATTAATGGTGAAACTTAAGAGAATAAATATTTTGTTAATCCACATACTCTGAATGCTCAACTACTTCATGCTCAATCTCATTCTTTACCTCCCACTCAATCTTATTCTTTATCTCACACTCAATCTCATTACTACTTGAGATATAACAATTTTTCTTTAAAAAGTTAACATTGACAATGGTGGATGCTATTTCATTGAAACATTGAGAAGTAATATTAAATAATACAAAGTTTAGCCAAAATACTACTTTATTTGCATCATATAACTGTGAAAATATTAAATATAGTATGTATATATATATAATGCCACATTGCTATATTATTCCAACCACAATCTCCTCCTTTAAATAAAGAAAGCTCAAATTTTAACATTACACAAAGAAAATGGGCATAAAATTTGACTCAAAATGAATACTCAATTAAATATATGCATGGGAAAATATAAATGAATATTACTAGAGCATCAGTAAATAAGTTAAAATTATTTATTTATCCAAATTTTAAAATATTTCTAATTCTTAGGTAGTATGGAAGACTGGATATTTTTCTAATATGTGCTGTGCTAAACACTTCTACCTATATTATATTTAAGTCTGTGATGGCCAAGACATCAAAAATATCAATCTTAACACTAGATCCTAATTACTATATTAGTAAAATTAGCATAAAGCAATGATGAATTGTAAAAAGACTCACTAAATTGATTGCTACTTATAAGCTTCATCAATTCCAAATTAATATACATAAATAGATAAATGAATGAGTGAATTGAAATAAAACCATCAAATCAATAAAGTAATGAATTTATTTACATATATAACAAAAGAGAATTAAAGAATAACAATAAATAAATTGATAGAGGTTAAATATCTGATAAATATACAGTTCACAACATGCCTAATCATCTTTTCATGGAAATTTAAGGTTTTCTGTTTCCTACTATTTTTAGAGAGATAATGAATGTAATAATTATTTTCAACAATTTTGTGTACATTAGAAATTTATCACAGTCTCAGATCCCTCAAGCATAATTTACTCTAAGACAAGAACATATGTACTGAATTGTACTTTTTAATTATTTTCATTCAGATTGTATCTTATGCATGACATATTGTTTGTAAGCATTTTTGTTTATGTTATTTAATGCAGAGATATTAAACAAATATTTTTAAATATTTATTTTTCAAACATTTCTCTTTTAAAACATTAGCATTATAAACTATTTTCAATGATATCTATGCTTTGCTTCACATATAAGCCAAATGCAAACACACACTTTCAGGCTACTAATTTGAAAAGCACATTACAAATACACACACACACACAAACATATATATATACATCTATGTCTCTTTTTACGCAGACTTATTTAACACGATTTTGAAGTTACGCGATTCATGTTTCACTGAAAGTCGAACTCCGATAATGCGCTATTACTTTAAATAATAAATTCTGTGCACTTACATCATATTGAAAGTAATAGCACATTATTGGAATTTGACTTTCATCTTAGTAATTTCAATATTTTCAGTGCTTTATAATAATATCAACAAATTAAAAATCCTTTTCCTCAAAAACTTTATTTTTTTATATCTCAATACTGAACATATATATACATTTATATAATACAAAACTCCAATGTTTCAACTGTTTTTATCTCATACAGTCATTTTCAAGAATCTGCAATGACAATATAAAATACATATTTATAAATAAACTTTAATTACATAAAAACTTACTCTTACATTAACATAAACAGTAACAAACATATATGTTTAATATGTTTGTTACTGCTTATGTTAATGTAAGAGGAAGTTTTTATGTAATTAAAGTTTATTTATAAATATGTATTTTATATTGTCATTGCAGATCCTTGAAAATGACTGTATGAGATAAAAACAGTTGAAACGTTGGAGTTTTGTATCATATAAATGTATATATATGTTCAGTATTGAGATATAAAAAAATAAAGGTATTGAAAAGAAAAAGAAGGATTTTTCATTTGTTGATATTATTGTAGAACATATATATTTTAAAAGAAAAAGTGGATATACCTTTGCTGTGTTATTACATATGCTTTATAATAGTAAGATTTTATGCAATAATGAAATTAAAATCATGATTTACACATTTTATGTATACACACATTAAATTTTACAAGATTATAATGTAAATTTGTTCAAACATTGTGCATGTTAATTTTGCATTTTAAATCACATTCTGTTTTTGCTTTTTTAAAAAAAACGTAATCAATTATTAATCATTTAGTGTCTGCAAGTTTATTTTTAAAAGGTGAGTAATAGCAGTGGGCACAATTAAATTTGACAATTAAAAATTAAAATCTGATTTTTAATTGTAATTAACAATTTAAAAATTACTTATGGCGACTTGAAATTAATGTGATGTAAAACAAAATTTGATTTTTAAACGGTATTGAAAATTAAAAAATTAAAGACAAAAATAAGAATTTAATTTTTAATTGTTAGTTTTAATTAATTTTTTCCCAGCAGTGGTGAATAAATGTCTTTTTATTATCATAAGTCTAAGTTCATAAACAATTAATAAAATCATCGTCTCAAAGATTAATTACTAATTATGTTGTCAACAGAAAACCATTAACAGAACATGAGAGTGAACTTGGCGGTAGTTGTATTTCCTCTTGTGAGAATCTGATTTTTTACCAGTTTGCAAATGAACGTGTTTTTTGGCAAATAGTGATAATAATTAAAATGTGTATAAAAAAATGTAAATTACTGTACTGTAAATTATGCATAAAAATATATTATTTTGAATAAAATTAAATATTAGAGTTAAAAAAAAGTTTGTCTTGTATCAATTTTTTTCAAATTTGAAATTTTTTATTAGTCATATTTTATTTCCTTATTTTTATTTTTGCGTGAATTTTAAAGTAATTTTACATTGGTGCTTTGCTTTTACGTGAATTTTGAAAAATCATAGACCGCATCCCCCCTTTTTCAATGTAAGTTATGTCTATTTTTGCATGATTTCGTTTGCACGTGTTTTCTGAGGAACCTATCTATCGAGTAAAATGAGACCCAGGTGCATATATATATATATATATATGTATAAGGGATTGTTTAGTAGAACTAATTTATTTATTTATTTATTGTAGTCATCTCTATTTTATAATATTATGTTTAACATAATGCTAACTATAATCTCCATTAATCAAATCAAAAAAGAAAAGGTTTTAAAAAAATATATCTGTTCAACAAATATAATCCTATTTTCCCAATGTGGCAATGTCAATGTTTCATTGATCCTTCTAAATTCATGCTCTACACCAGGCATTAAATGTGAATTGATAAAATGTTTGAGTCAGGAACAATCTTCTTGAGAGTAATCTAGAGATAATTAGCAGATGTGCTTAGTTTATATTAACTCTTTGGTTGATTATTTGGCAACAAACTAGAGATGAATATATATTTAGTCATCAGAGAAACATTTCATTAGCATTCAGAACATAGGTCAGTCGATCATACAAATGTACTTTGGATGTTTAGCAATGCATATTGGATGTTTTCAAATTGTATTTCAAGGCTTTCATGGGTTAAACAATTTAAAAACGTTTTTCAATGTTCAATCTCACTTACTTTTCAGATTATCAATTTTACCACTTCCAAATTCAGAAAGGCCAAAAGTTGTTAAGTTTTCCTAGGAAGATCGGTATTTTACAAACCAGAGAAATTAAATAAAATTTGCTTGACCAGTATTTCAAGCAACAGAATGTATTTTCTTTTTAGTTTAAACTTTTAATTTAGATGTTAAATTAAGAGTTAATCCACAATTAAAATTATCTCCAGATCATTATCTCTACTTTTGTTTACGTTTATGAATTTTATAATGTTGCTTAGCAACGACCTTGCCTCTTAAATTTTAGTTATAAAACAAAAAATAAATTATTTTTAAAATATATATATTATGCTTTTGTACATTCAAGATTTTTTTTTTATTTTTTAAAAATACACAAAATACAAAATATAATTGATTCTAACAATATAACATATAGTTTATAATAAATTCTTAATTTTAATTGATCTTTTGACTTATTTGAGGAATATTTCTTTGTTGATTATATATCATTCACTACATAATAATGTCATTTTATTTTCCCTTTTATTTTTTATATTTTTTTTTGGTATAACTTCAGTCGATTGTGTTTACAGTACCAATTATTAATATTAGTAATCAACAATAGTTTTTTTTTGATTATTAATAAAGTTTCATTTTTTTTTTTTTTACCAATTTCAATTTATTTTTATTTTTTATTATTTTACCACTACACACTTTTTCCTCTTCCATTCTTTTTATATTTTATTTACTAATATCCAACTTTCATAAACCCTCCTTCCACCCCTCTTCCCCCACCAAAAAATAATTTTAAAATGTGATGAAAAAAAGAAAAAATATTTTCATTATCAAAAAAAAAAACGGTGTAATTTAAGTTTTCGTTACAAATAATAATTATAAAATAGAGAAGGTTTTTTTTTTTTAATATATCTACACTCTATTTTTATTTTTTTATTTTCACTCCCCCCTTTTTAAATTTGCTCCCCATTAATGGCCCTTTTCAAAAATTTTTTTTTCTATATTTTGTATTGACCTTATTTTGTATTTCATGCAGGTAAATTTTCACTAATTTTTTTTTTTTGTATTTTTTTTAATATTTCTACAAATATCAAATTATTTTGAAATTCATCGCTAAACAGTTCGCTTTTAAAATTAGGGAATGACCATTAATGGCACATTTTCAATAATTTTTTGTTTCTATTTTGATGACCTTATTTTGTATTTCATCAGGTAATCACTAATTTTTTATTTTTTATTTTTTGTAATATTTCTACAAATATCAAATTATTTTTCGTAAATTCATCGTATACAGTTTTCTTTTAAAATTAGGGAAGGGCATAACACATTTTCATAATTTTTGTTTCTTATTTTGTATTGCCTTATTTTTTTCTCGTTTTCCTTTTGTTGTTTTTTTGTTTTTTTTTTATTTCCATATCATTATTTTTATTATCTTTGATTATTAATAAAGTTTCATTTTATCCCCAATATATATGGGCTAATAGACATCGTGCAGCTGACCTGCACAACATATATTGCAGTAACTTGAAGGGAGAGAACATAATGTTTTGATTTTAGCGATTTAATTCTAGAATCAGCAAAAAATATTTAAACTCAGCTTCAGTTCAACTAAAAAATTAAAAGAAAACTTTAATAAATAATTATGAAAAATGTAGACAATTCTCTCAACTTCTAAACATGCAAACTGGTTGCACTTTTGTTTTTATTTTATATTAGTAGCAATTTTTTTTTTTTTTTTAAGTATTTTTAAAAGCTAAGAATCTGCTTCAAAATAGCGACTGGAGCACATGCGTTTTGTTCTCCGATGTTATATAACGGTTTTGTTATTTAATTACTTTAATACATACTTTATATTATATATTTACAAAAAATATACCCTATTTTGATTGTCTAACTTCAGTGTTAATTGATTTTTAGAAAATTTCAAACTTTACACTTTTCAAATACTCTCAACAATAAGTAATTGCCCAAAAGTCTAAATAAAGTGTGAATTTTTCTAGTCATTAAACAATTAATTGTAGATGATAAAAATACAACATAGTAACTTATAATTATAAATAAAAATGCACGTCATCACAAACTTTCAGGCAAACACTAATATACGCTAACGCCCCATATCTTAGTGAACTGGGGAATAAAACTTTTACAAGTAATTTATTATACACACATATATACAAACTTTTCCTAATTAAAAAAAAAAAAGATAAAATTTTTAAACCTGATATAATAAGCCATTGTTGAGGAAATAATCAACTTAAACGACAAAATGGCCAGTTATGTGTCATTAACATATATGCAAATATTAAACATGGAAATTTACATATATGTTCAATCGTAATTAAGTTAATTTATTTAATAATTTTGATAAAATTCTTGTAAAAAGACAAGAATTAAAATATGTATTTTTTAATGATTACAATTATTTGTTTTATTTATACCAACTTGCAAGCAGTTAGGGTAGATTCCATGTCCCTTTATAAATATGGGAGAGCGAAAACACTTGATTACTAACTTTAATCTTATCGAATATATTGAAGTTTAGGAAAAATGGAATTAAAGGCAAAATAGTACCATAATATGTAAAGAGTTTTATGTCATCAATTAGCACATTTAAGCCTGACATATTAAAGCATATAATGCTTATGAAACGGAAAATGTTTCCTTATCTCCGCCACACAAGAAACATATAACATCAGTAAGGGATAACATCAATCTAGCTAACTAAAGTGGCATTCATACGAAAAATATCATCCTAGTTGATAAAAAATATATCATTAAGGAAATGAATACAGTGACTGTTAATTAAACGGTCAAAATATTATTTCAAAAATTAATGTTTGAATTTTCTAATAACAGATGGATTTTGGAATACAGAACTGCATTAGACCATCTTCTGAGAGACAGAACTGTCATAAATATGTATCCCAATATTTGGCTTTGTATGATAGTAAGTTTTATGTGATTTTAATGTATTGGAATTAATTTTATTTTTAATAAATTTGTTAAATATAGTGGGATATCTAAAATAAAACTTAGAAAGTTCACAATTTTTGGAAAGAGATTTCCCCTAAAAATAGTACATTCATTTACCTTTGAATGTAAATTATAAAATAGAATGCAAAAATAAACGACTTAGTTTAATACATTTTGTGCATTTTTGTTTACTGAGATTAAAACAATTTTCATATTCCAAAGGAAATGTCTGTGTGACGAATTAACTTTTAAATGAAAGAGTATATATTTTTAGAAAAGTTTCTATCATTATTTTCAATCATTATCGATTGATGATAGAATGAAAGTCTGTCCAAATTTAAATCACTTTATTTTTTTAGCTTTCCTTCTATATATCACATCAATGCACTTTCTTATTTCAACCATCCATCTTATATATTATATATCTCTAAGTATTTTACAATCTCTTTGAATTCATGAAGTTTAAAACTTCAATTACTAATCCACTATCATCTTTCCTAATAATATATCTATCACAGCTCCATTCCAATCTTTTAATTTTTAAAATGATTTCAATGATACCTGTTATTCTCTCACTCATATATTTTACTTTTAGTCTTTTCTTTTTATCCCTAATTTATGCCTTACATCACATGATCACCATCTCATACTAGCACATAATTGTTGTAAACAAAGGCAAAACTCTCCATACAGTAGTGCCACCCTGTGATAGGGATTTTATGCACAAGCCTTCTGGCATCTATTGATTATTCTGGCACTAATGTGTGGAGAGTTTTGCCTTTGTTATGCCTTACATATTTCCTTGATTGTTCTAAAGTCTTTGTTTTGATCTTCTGTTAAGTACCCAAGTATCATATCCAAAATTAAGTACGTTTGAAATACATTTATTAAAAATATTATATTTCAAACATATAGGCATATTTATTCCCTTTTTATTAAATCATATTTCCAAAAGCATTCCAATCAAATATAACGCTATGACTAATTTTATCCTTTATGTTCCATCTGTATTAATAATTTGATCAACATATTTGTAATTACTAATTTCTGCTAATTCATGATTTGCAATCTTCTGAAACAATCCACCGAACATTATTTTATTTTTTTTACTATTTATCATTCATTTTATATTTTATTTTCTGCTTATAAATCTTGCAACATTTTTTACTATTTATCATTCATTTTATATTTTATTTTCTGCTTATAAATCTTGCAACATTTCCTGAAGCTCTGAAACATGTTTTTGCAAAAACGGGTGCAAAATCTAGGTAATTTAAATAATCTCCATATATTTTTATTCTCTTAGCTTTTCATTTTAATCCATAAAATATTTTTTTTAAAAACTGTCTTAAAAAGCTTCGCAGGTAAGGGATCATATTGTTGCATCTTTTCTATTCACTGCAAAAAAAATGTTTTTTTTAAAAGACGGCAATGCATCGAGTCTATGTCTTCCCAGTTCTAAGGTCTTATCACTGTATAAATGCTTATAGCATCAAATGCTTTTGCATTATCTATAAAGTCAAAATTTAATGACAACTCAAATGTATTTGTTCTTTCTATAACTTCTCTTTACAATAGATGTAATCCGTTGAACTAAAGCCACTCTTAAACGCACCTTGTTCTATCAGTTGTTGAATCAAAACTTTATTATAAAGAATTGTACCGGTATTTATCTTGGGAAAGATTTTATGTAGATCTTATAGAAGATAGATTGCAATTTCTAATATCACTGTTTTATCTATCCGTAATTATTATTGCACTTTTTCAATTATTTGTTACATCTTTATTATTTTAGATCTTTAATATATAATAATTTTTCTATTTCTCCTTCAGCTTCTTTTAAGATACAATAATATCCAGCATTTTTTAAAGCTTTTCCCCTCTCTACAGATTTAATTGCAAATCTCATTTCCTCATTTAACATGCTTTGCAATTAAGAAGTTATAATAAAAATAATGGTTATTTTGTTTTCTCGTTCTTAGTATTATATCATTATCTGTAGAGACCCTCAACATATTTCACATATCGTTTCTGATTTAAAAATAATTATAACTTTTAATATTGAAATACAATTATGGTATAGAAACTTAAGCTAAATGTCATTAAAGAGAATTTGAATCCGAACTTTCAAGATCCTTTCAGTCATTGATTCTATCTAATATAACTGATATGCATGACGTACATGTGAAGAAGATAAATGATCTCCAATATGTGTATTTCATGCTGAACTTCATTTGATCTGGATTATTATCTCCCACACATATATAATCAATGTTCAGTTTTATATTAAGATAGAAAATCTACTAGGCTTCAATTCTGTCTGCTCTTCAACTCTTCAGCCATCCATCTCACTGAAAATCTGATGATGGAATGTTCAAAGCCCTTGTTGATGCCAATATTATAGATTGACAAGTTCAATATGGGTATGACTATAATATTATCATCAACAAGAACTTTGAGCATTCTATCATCAAATTTTCAGTGATATAGATGGCTGAAGTGTTGGAAAGCAGAGAGAATTGAATCCTGTCTATTAAAGTGTGTAGATTTTCTATCTTAATATAAAACTGAGCACTGATTATATATGTGTGTGTTTAGGATATGATGATTACGATTAACTGATGAGTTATGGTTCAGTACGAAATGTATATATTGGAGATCATTTATCTTTTTCACTTATATATGGTTATGTGTTTCGGTTAAGGATAGAGTGGATGATTGAAAGAAGTTTAAAAGCCTGGATTCAAATCCCTTTTAGTTAATTCTGTTTTATTGCTGCAATAACTTTTATTTAAATATAAAGACATTATTTTATACTTTCGAAACTTTTATTTTTTTTCTATAACTTTCCTTATCTATTCACAATTATATGTTCTTATATCATTATTATCTTTTTTTTTCTCATATTTTAAAGAAATGAATCACTTTTAAATATTTTTTATATTTTTTCTTTTATTCATATATTGGAAAGGGAAATATTTTACTTGTGAATGCTACCTTTTTGTATCAGCAATTTTTGTGAAAGTTTTTGATAGAATATCACTTTCTTATTGATCTCAGTTAAGCTCGAATCATCGTCACAATCTGTCAATATTTTAAAACGGTTACTAACTTATTTTAAATTTTTTGGAGCATTTCTGTAGATGAGGAATATCAGTCCCTAATGAAATCTTTTAAATAATTTTTCTTTCTCTAATTTTGCATTAAAGTATGTCTGACATCTAACGAATCGATTATCATTTTCCTTAAGAACGTTACAATCTTGAAATGCATATTTCTGTTAGTCAAAATATAACCCAATTTTGCTGTATCTTTATTTGGATGTTTCCATTTCCGTTTAGCTTTTTTTATTTTTAACATAAAAAATTCATAATATACAATTTTACTCTTTCTGTCAATTTCACAAACCTCTATCTTCTTTCATTCTTGTTACTTACAGGCAAATTTACTCACAATAGTTTCTCTTCAAACCAATTGTAGCATTAAAGTCTCTCATCACAATTTTAAAACATTGTTTGATATGAAGAAAGAATTTTGTGCACATATAAAAATCTCCTACTTCTTCATCACAACAAAAACTTCTTAGGACATAAACCTAAATTTTTATTTATTAGAAATATCCATTTTACTCATGTTTCCCTATTTGGGCTTTTATAGTAAAGTGTATGTCCACTTTTTAAATAAATTGTCTATATGTTTTTTCTAACCACAAAATCAAACAACGTTCTCTTTAATATTAGGTAGTTTTCTTTATTGCTCATATAGTTTTACTTTTCATTTGTAGGAAATTGAATGTGAAGTCATTATAAAATGGCAAGCTGTGTTTACAATTAGGAGATTCATAGCATCTCCTATCTTTGTCAAATAATTGCTGCCTTGGCCAATGATTTTAGTGGTTCCTGAGAATGAAAGCCACAATTTAGTTTTGTCTGTCGTGAATATTATTAACTATAGTAGAAAATTTATACAAGCATTCATTCTCTCTTCAAAAAAATTTCAAGTGATGTTTTAGTTAAAAACTATCAGTCAATAAATCCGAGTCTTAATCTTACAATGAAAAAATCAATAAACTCATCAAGCTAGTGAGCAGCTCATCAATGCTTTTTTTACAATGCTGCAATGTATGAGAAGCTATGCAGACGACATTGAGGAATTTGCTCTGCTCAATTCCTTTAAAGCCTCAAAAAGAAATCAGTCTGTCTTTACTTTCAATTAATATCAAACTCCTCATTTTGAAAACAGTCCTATTGCTTTCTAATAGATACTAACAGTTGTCTTTCGATATTAGTGCATAAAAGAATAGATGATTATTAAAAGAATAAAAACTTTAATTTCTCGATGATAATTATTAATACTTATGAAAAAGGAAATTTGAGCCAATATTTAAATGTTTAATATAAATAATATTTTACACAAATATAGACTAGTCTCACATAGCAATTATAGAGTTCCTTTACAACACATAGATGTGTCTCTAAAATAATAATAGAATGTAAGCTTTTCTCCTAAGTTGTAAACTGATTTTTGAGCTTCTAGATAATTGTAACAGTGGATCAAAAGGATTAAACAACAGATTTTTTTCTTTTAAAAAACAAAAGAAGTAACTACTTAGGTAAATATGTTAATATACCCATTATTTACCTTGCTTTGCATTTTATACGTTTTATCCCATGATAGTCATTTTTTATTCACTGAATCTAAATGGTAAATCCTTTTTTAAGGGTCAACAGGAATGGATCACAATATTCTTTTCTTCTTATCTGAAATAAATCACGCATTTATTCATAAACGATTATAAATGTTTTGGCAGTTTCCTGTTTTTTTTTACTCCCTCTTTTAGGAGAAGTCAAGGTGTTCTCTTTTCTGATGCTAGTATTAGTTATTATCTCTAATTCTGGTGATGGAAAAACTTTGTTAAAGACTAAATCTTGGTTTTCATCCTGTGGTCTGCTTGTAATACTTCACTGTTAGATATTTTTATCTAGCTAAAGTTCCCACAAAATTGTTTCATTTACTGTTTATAAAGTTGACCTTGAGGAGTTTTCATTACTACTATAATTACTTCATTCTAGACAAATAATTCAATCTCTAGATCAAATTATTTAATTTCTGGAAATTTTTATTTTAATTTAAATATAAAAACCCCAGTTGTGGCTGAAAAAATAATTATTTTTTGACTCTTTAGTTCCCATTAAATAAAAGCATTTAATACAAATATATATTAGCTTAATTCTTTGTATAATTTTGGGGAGAAAATAAATGAACAAAATTTTTAAATTGTCAAATTTATTAAAAATTAAAGTATTAACAACCTTTCTGCAATTTTTAAAAAAATCACATGAATAAAAAAGGTTTCAATTGAAAAAAGGTCCTAATAAAACTATTAATTGTTATCAATTGATAGTTAATTTTAAGACTTCATAAATTTAGATATAATGTGCATATTAAAAATACCTTTTTATCATATTTACTTTCATTTGTGAGTTTCTTTTTGCATTTATAGTTTTCAGCTTTCTCATGTAGGTTAGGCTTTCCAATTCATTTCCCCCCCTCCCCTCCAGGCTAACACATAGCAGGATTTATTAATTTTTCTTTACAATAAATTTTCCAGGTCAGGCTAACATATAAAGGCACTCATGCTCTTGGTTGGTGACAAGATTTGTGTTGCATATTACTTCAGGTGTATCATCTTCTTTCACATTTTATTCCAGTAATGCAAGTTATATGGAGGTAGATGATGTTTAGCTTATAACTAAACTTAGCATGTTTATCATGATAGAAAACATTTATAGCTAAACTCATAGGGTGCTGTACACAGCTAAATTACAACTACTGTTCTCTGCAACAGCTTGTTAAGACATGTTTCTTTTTTAAAAGCTGGCTTAGAACTGCCTATTCTTTTTAATAGCTAGGTGTCTTCTTCAACAGCTGTCTCAAGAACTGATTGTCTTCTTTAATAGTTGGTCCGGGATGACTGCCCTTTTCAATAGCTAAGTAAGGAAATCACTGTTTCTTACAAAACAGATATCTTTTGATTAACCCACATTGCTAATTTTGGAACAAACCTGTCCTTGATCAATCACAATCCTGTCACCTGCAAGATCAAACTAAATTTTGACCAATTAGGTTTTTTTTACCAAAAAAAATTGTTCAGCTATTTTTTTTTAATTACAAAACAATTCAAAAAAATTCACTGTAGTTTTTTATGCCAAAATAAATTAATCTTTTAATTATTATTTTTTTCTTATACCAAAAGAAAAAAACATTTAACTATGCTCATTTGATAAACACTGCTTATTGTATTGAAGGGAGATAAACAGAAAAGAAAAAGCTCTGATTAATTAAAATAAAATTTAACAAAAATGTTAAAATCTTATATTTTTTGTCAGAAATATTCCTAAACATAAAGCTTTGGCTATTCTATCTCTCTTAAAAGATTATAATGAAATTGCTAAATAAATTACTGAAGATAAATATTTTTTCTCAGTAATTTTCAAACCCAAAAGTAACTGATAATTAGATAAAATTATTATAGAGAAAAACTATTTATCTGATTTTATAGATTTCTCTTTTACAAACATTTATAAATTTTAATACATTTCAAATATTAAAATTGTGTTTGAAATATCTGAAAATTTTTATGTTATCATGTAAGGAAAAAATTATTTAAATAATACTCTTTGTTATTATAGTATGAATACTAAACCCTATTGCTTGATGATATTTTTCACACAATGCACATCAATATACCATTTTAATGGCCTAAATTAGAGCTAACACTACAACAGTGTTCCGCAAGTGAGTGTAATTCAACTCTCACTGCAGTTTGATTTGATGGCAGCTGTATTTGAAGGATGCAAAATTATCAAAAAATTCATTGTGGAAAAATTTTGAGAACGCATAGTGGATTTAGTATTATATATTAAAAATTGTCAGGCCATCATGCATGCTTCCCTATGATTTTTAACTGCACACAACCAGAATAGGTTAGCGTTTTCAGCAGAATTCTGCCAAGTTAATCCATGCGAGAACAGTAATATGTCAGTGCAGCAAGTGTTCTAAATTGGTTGAAGGGGAATAAATTGCTGGCCACAGAAATTGACACTGTTGTGTTTTTCCAAAAAAAGAACAAATATCCTGCCAGATGCGAAGCTATGCGTTTGTGGGAGGAGCATGGTTTTAGTCAACTACAGGATCTGGAGAATTCTGTTGCCACTTCTGCAAGCATACCTGGGATCTGCATAAGGGAAGTTAGCTGAATGGCTTCAAAATCCCATTACTTACAGCTTTGAAGCTCATCTCCTATTGGAGTTAAACGAACCCTAATTCTCCACCTCCCTAAAAATGTTTTTAATGAACTGTTTAATTAAGGCTTTTTGAAAAAGGCAAAAAATAAAGGAAGAACTTTTCACTATCATATAAATGTTTTGGTAGCGTAAATATTTTTTTTAAAAAAAACATCATAATAAAATAATAAAAAACGATAATTAAAAATCAAACCAACCTCCCTCCACCCTCTAAAAATCAACTGTTGGTTTATTAAAAATGAATTGATTAATAATACTTTTTTTAAAAAAAGCTCAAAATCAATAAAAAGTTGATAAGGAAAAAAGTCGATAATTTAAAAGCAAAACCAACCCCACTCTAATAATTCGTATATTTTGTTAATCTATCTCTTTATATGTATTCTATATTCAAACACATTTAATATTAATATGTGAAGTTTCCAATACTTTAGCAAAAGATACTAAAAGACATGAATTAAAATTCAAACAACCTCCCCCCTCCACCCTCTAAAAACCAACTGTTGGTTTATTAATTAAAACTGAATTGTTTAAGGTTTTAAAAAAGAAGCTCAAAATCCAAAAAAGGCAATAATTTAAAAGGAAACCAACTCCCCTCTACCATTTTAAAACAAAGTAATGTTTATTTATTAAAAAGGCCAAAAAAAAAAAAAAGTACGAGTTTTATGTATAGAAAAGGGTAAAAAAAAATTTTTTTTACTGTAGTATTATGTAAAGAAACCAATAATTCAAAATCAAAAAAAAAGCTCAAATTCAAAAAAAAGTCGATAATTTAAAAGCAAACCAACCCCCCTCCACCTACACCATATAAAAACAAAGTGTTTGTTTATTAAAAATGCAAAAAAAAAAACATACGAGTTTTATGTATAGAAAGTGAAAAAATAAATTTTTTAATGTAGTATTCTGTAAAGAAACCGATGGCCCATAAATCATTATACTGATGTGCATTGGGTGAAAAAGAGCACTATTACCAAAAAAAAAACAAATACGAAAAAACTAAATATTATTTCCTCATGATTTAACTATTCTAAGTTTAAGGAGCATGTAGTATTATTGCTAAATTATCTATTTATTTAAAATACAGAAATGTAGTTACATGGCTACAATACTTACTGGTAGCCATTTCCTTTTCTTTAAATTAAGTGCTTACTAAGATGTAATTTCTAGCTGATTTTATTCACAGTTAGTAAAGCCCTGTATTATAAGTTTAATATATGTGTTTGAGTTAATGAAGTTAAATACTATATTAGTTACGAAATATTTTGTATTTTTACTATATGTAGTTAATATAGCCATGTTAAATGTACATCCATAAAAGAAATTTGAGTTATTTTACATAAGCTTGCATTTTTCATTAAGGATTTCAAATTTCCTCATATATTTTTTGTTATAGTTGATGAATGTAGATTGACAGCATGAGCATATATATTTGTTAGGTATTTGATTATTTAATTTTATTTATAAAGTATTTCAACTCTAACATCTTTTAACACGAATCTAATTATTTTGTTAAGATGATGATTAGAAATTATTCATAAATTTTAAATTACAAATAAAAAATTATGCCACTACTAACAGAATTTGTGAAATGTGTGGAATATATTCATTTCCAAAAGAGTGTTCTTCAAAATCATGTACACACAAGTTAAAATTACGATAATGTGAGTAATCAGCTGCAACATTGTTAAAGTTATACCAGAATAACCATATGATTGTAAGTGTATGTAAATTTAGTATTTAAACCTGAAAACTAATTAATTAAAAAAAATCATTTGGAAAAATAGCAATGAAAGTTAAACTCATTTAAAATATATTATGATAGATATTATCATTGTGAATCTGATTAATAGAATAGTTTCTCTAATACAGTGCCTCTCAACCTTCCTAATGTCATGACCCTTTAATACAGATCTTTATGTTGTGGTAACCCCCAACCTTAAAATTATTTTTGTTGCTACCTCATAACTGTGTTTTCCAATGGTCTTAGGCAATCCCTATGAAAGGATTGTTCAACCCTCAAAGAGGTCGTGATCCACAGGTTGAGAACCACTGCTCTAATAGATTATTAATATACTTTTATATTAAATTGAAATAGCATATTGGCTCATTGATCCATAATGACAATGTAAATAATTTGCATATAAAGAAATTTATTATGATCTCTGTTAAATAATGTTTTCTAGATATGGTTTTTATTAGTTATTAATTCAATATATAGATGAGGGAATCATAAATTGACTTATGCCAGAATTAATTATGCTATGAGATGATTATGGACTGAAATGGAAAAAGATGAAAAAACTTTCAAAGATAAATAGTTTAATTTGCCTTTTACTATAAGTTTATTTTTTAGAATAGAAAACAAATATATTAGGTATAGTTTCGTTCATTATATTAAAAAAAAACTAAAATAGAAGAGTACATCTCCTAGAAAATTAGGCAATAAACTCAAACTAAATTATTTTCTATGTTCCGAGATAACGGGCAGCATTCAACCAAAACTATAGGTAAATATAAATAGCATATCTCCAAGCATTTAAAAATCTATTTGTCTGTTATAGTTATGTGGGTGTGTTAGTTCAGTCTGCTGATAAATAGAAAATAAATAAATCATTAATAAATCTTCCCAAAAAAATGCTTGATGGTTAAAGACCCCCCACCCCCACCCCCACCCCCAAAATGAGATAGCTAACCTGAAATCATCACAACAGAAACCATCTGGATCTGGCAAGAACTAGAAACCCTCCTATCCATAACTGTTAGATAAAGAATCTTACTTCTAGATTGGGAGGGCAGAGGGTGGTGTTCAAGATCAAGCAATTATATATGTGTAAGTGTGTGCAATAATAATGTATAAAAAATACATATAGTAATTGTATATAATAATTGTGTAGAATAAAACTGAATAATAACTTTGTACAGTAACTATGAATAATAATATTTTAATAATTATGTATAAAAATTATCTATAATGATTGTGTGAAATAATTATATATAATAATTATATACAACAACTCAATGTATGTGTAACTATCATATATATATATATATATATATATTGTAACTTAATATAATGTTCGTTCAAAAGAAATAAGTAAAGGAGTTCATTGTAACAAAATTAAATGAGTTCAAATATTATTAAAGTAGTTCACACGATATTACCATACCTGAGTAGTCTACAATATATAAGATCATAATATTTAAAATAATGTTGGATTTCTCAATATCCAAATATCAATAATTATAAGCAAATTATTAATAACAAGTATTATAACTCAGGTATACAGACAGTAGGTCTTATCCACTTTCATTTCTTGGTTTGATGTTAAGTGCATGTTTAAACAAATACTAAGTGAATATGGTCTAGCAGGGCGCCACTAGATTATCTGAATCTAGACACGGTTATATCTAATAACCTTTCACATGTACCGGGTTTGAATCCCCTTTTTGGTACTTTATTTCTAATAAAAATGGGAGATTTTGCTTTTTGAGCCATATCACTATACGCACTAATATTTAGGTAAAAGTAAAACATCTATAAACCAAAGTGGAGTATATTAGACATAAATCATTTCTCAGATCTTAGCATAACAAATGTGTTTCAATATTTTTATAAGTTTACTAGCTCAGATTATATATAACTAATTTAGGATGGCAATTCACTCATCCTTGCATGAAATAGATGATGGGATGTGGTTATAATAATACTAAGAAATCACTAAATATTATAAAATCAATATTTATTTATGGCCTTTAAACAGTTAAACAGCTCATTAATTAAAACGTTGATGACGATGATGATGATGATAATAACGATAATGACAAGGGTTTCAACTACAGCTCTAGGACTAAGCCTAAACATAAAACTAATTTTTATAAAGAAATTCATAATTATTGCTTAATTTTAGCATATTTACTTATATCTTAAATAACTAATATTCCACCACTGATGATGATGAATAATCACACTTAACAAAGACTACACTTAATGAAATATATACGCCTCGTTTAATAAAACAAACTAATATTTATTACTGCATTTCTAACATATACATAAAAATTTCTAGATAAACATGAAAATTGACATGAATAATAATAATGATAATAATTGATTATATAACAATCCTCAGATTAATTTCAAGTTCTTCCCCCTTTCCCTTCAAATGTATTTTGTATTAAGTGGGATGTCACATTGACCATGATTTTCACTCCATGAGAAAAGTATTTCAAGAAAAAAAATATATTATCTGCTCATTAGCACACATACTTTATAAATCTAACATGTAAGTAGAATGTTAAAAAAAAATGTTAATAGAATTGAAAGAGCAAGTTTTAGAAACAAGTTTTAAATTATTTTCTCCCCCTCTCTTCTACCTCTGAAATGCTATACTTAACTTGAAACAAAATAATCTAATATTCTAATACTACTTATTATTTCACATTCACTCGCAATTATACACATATAAAAATATTATTATGTATGTGCGTGTTTTATCCCAAAAAAAAATTTTTAAAACCAAAATAATAAATATATATTAGTTAAAACTAAAATCATAATACCATAAAAAAAATTGTTTTACACATTAATATTTTTCATAACTGTAAAATTAATAAACAAATAATTTTGATACATTCAAGATCATTTATGAAGCTCAAAGTTATTATTAGTAAGACATTCTTGTTTTTAATCGATCTGAATAGTCTTTAAAAGTTCTTTAAATAAAATATACCACTTTATTGCTAAAATGTTTATTAAGACTCTGATATCATAAAGAAAATAGATATAAAAAGTCATATTACCGATCTTTTGTTTGTGGTGAATTTCCAAGGGTTCAAACTTGTCTTGTATAATGTCTATATTTCTGCAGCTACCATTTCCGTTTTACATGGGAACAATCTCTTTCTTGAGGTGTATAACTATTTGATGATGATGACTCTATTGAGGTTATTTGCTTTAGTGGACAATTTGGAAATCATTATATTAATTTTTCTTCTCTTCCTGTCAAGCGTGATTCTTTTAGTGGATGAAATACAGCAGTTGTTTTCACATTTATAAATTTTCTTGAGTTTAAAATCAGTTGTTGGAACAATTAATTGGACTTGATGATTAATATTTATCAGTAGATTAATTCATCTTCTTTGAATGCAGGTGAATGCTTTCTTCCTTCTATTAAAAACATCTTATTTCTCTGGTCAGTTGAAAGGTGTAGAATATTATTTTAGACACAACATCTTTTCTTTCCTATGTGATGTGCAGCTTCCCCAGATGGTCCGAAAAAAAGATGGGACATACATATAATTTTTCTAGCCAGCCATTTCTTATATTTTCAACATTCAATTTAATAGTCTAATAATCTGAATCATAATCACAATAATAATAATAATTCCAGACAGCTTTTTATATCCAATTTTTAGCTAACTTAACCAATCAGAGATAGCGTCACTTGCTATTTTTGGACAAATTCATTTTAATTAGATCTCTAATTTATTTTCAACTAAATTATTTTTCAACTGAAAAGTTTAATCCTTTTTCCAGACACTTTTGTTTTAAAAAAAAATAGACTTAATCCTTATTTCCTTTCTTTTTTTTTACATCTAGGTAACATTTCAAATCTTTGAGCTTCCTTCTTTAGATCTTAAGATAAGACAATTTCAAAATTAGAGTTCCCACCCAAATTAAGCTCCCAAAGTAACAAACAATCATAAAAAACAAAATTGCTACAAAGATAGATATCTGATTAAACAGATTTCCTCTTTTAACATAAAATTGTACAAAAAAAATAATTTGACAGATTTAATCCTTCCTTTTCTTTCAATATTTAATAAATGTAAATTTCTGTATGTAATGTACACACATCCTTCATTATTTCAAATCATTCATAAACTAACATTAAATAATATAATTGCTAGCTTAGTAATTATAACCCTATTATTTAATTAAATTTGTAACTTTTAAATCCCAATTACAATTATAGAAAGAAAAATAGAAGCATAGAATAAGATATTAGAATTGATCAAGCATAAGTTAGTTTTAAAGAAAGTTAAAATGTTGAATATTTGAAATATAAAACAATTAAATAGTTTACACATACACTGCCTATACGTATGCATTATAACTTTGCTTTTTAACAGAAAATTTAAATATTAAATGTGTGTGCTGCTCTTTTTGAGATTTATTAACACACAAACAAGTAAAGCATATAATTGTTGTCCCACTCTCTCTCTGTTTAAAGCTTTTAGAACTGGACCTTGTAGGGTTTAAACTTGGATGCCCTACAACTTCCTTTATGGTTATATAAAAATGTGATGATGATTTTGTTTTACACTTTCTTACATGCACATTACTATAAATTTGGCTAGTGACCAAATTGTAATGGCACAACTTTCTCCCCCTTCGGATAAAATCATCAGCACCTTTGTTTTAACTATATTTTAAAAAAAATCCTAACTAATAAATACACTAATAATAATAAACACACTAATAATCAAAAAAAAATTTTTTATCTACTGGTAAATATCATATTTTTCATTAGAAAACTTAAAGTAATTTATTTGGAGATCTTTGCCAGGCTATTCTGCTGAAGTATAAGGGATCAAACTCCTAGCATTATAGGTTCCCTTATTCCCATCAAGAGTAGCAAGCATAAAGGCATTCTCTCCTATTTTCTTGGTAATTTGGAATGGCTTTTTCTTTTCAAATCATATTGCGGTCTGCATAAAATTGCACATGTACATCCAGTCCATTTTTAATATTTCCATTTTTCATCTTGACTGGATATTTATAAAACATATCCGGAGGATTTATTTTATATAACCTCCTATTACAAACTCCATTTAGAAATATGGACTCTTGGTACCATACATAATATGCCTTGAAGTTTTTCAGAGAGATTGACTCTCTATACCATACATACTTTATTTTTAAACTTTCTAGAAAGATTGACTCCCTGTACCATATATAAGGCACTTTGAAGTTTTCCAGAGAGATTGACTTTCTATACCAGATATCATTCATCCTTAAATCTTCCAGAGAGGTTGATTCTCTGGGCCATGTATAATTTATTTTTAAATTTTCTAGAAAGGTTGACTCTTTGTACCAAATATAAGGCACACTTAAATTTTCCAGAGCATTTAAATTTTTCAGAGAGATTGATTCTGTGTATGATACACACTGGACATTTACATTTTTCAGAGAGATAGATTCTCTATACCATATATAAGGTATCTCCAATCTATTTAAGAAGACAGATTTTTGAAACCACACATGCTGGTTTGTTACTAGATTGAGAACTACAGACTGTTGAAACTTTTGCTCTCTTTCTAAAATAACTGGTTTCATCTCCCTGATTGCCTCTCTTAAATCAATCACCTTATCTGGTGCATGAAGTTTTTCCTCCAACTTTCTTTTCCTTCTTTTCACTTCATGATCTATCCCAATCTGCTCTTTGGTCATCATCTCATTTACTTTCTTTACTGGGAGATTTGGTATTATGGCTACTATCGGCCTTTCTACTTCTTTTTCACCTTGTGGATTTTTAACTAAAGTAGGCATCCTTTTCTCTGACTGACTCTGTTCTGAGCTATCCCTACAGTCATCTGGACTGATGCTACCATCGTTCTGCCCTGAATTTAGGTTTGACTGATCCTGCAGCCCTACATTAATACGATCTTTTAATTCCCCTATTTTCTGGTAGAGATCGTCCATCTTGGGGTTCATGTATTCCACAACATAGGCCTTCTGGTTCTCCTCAACCTTTTCCAACATAACACCCAATTCATGTTGATTCATTCTGGGTCCCTCTTCTAAAGAACTTGACTTGTCCCTTTTTACTATCTCCTCCCTAAAGCTATCCATTTGTTTCCCCAATTCTTTCCTAAGATTTTGGTCAATTTGTACACACTCATTGGCCATGCTTCCCTTAACTTCTCGTATTTCCTTTTCTAAGCCACTAAACTTATTTTTCATAGTGAGGGTTTGATCTACACAGCCCAAAGTGGCTTCCTTATATGAGTCCACTTTGGCTATCACCTCCTCTAATCTAATATGAATTCCTGCAGAAGTTATTTCGGCATTCTTTTCTATGCATTCTGATATGGATTGGGAGACCAAACCATGGACCTCATTCCTAACTAACTCAATCTCTCTCTTATTTTCTTCGATAGACTGCTCCACTTGAGCCTTTAATGACTGTAGTCCCTGACAGCCCTCCTGTTTGGTGACTTCCATAGACCTACACACTCCTTCTATCCTCTCCTCTAATGACACAAACCTATTTTTACACTCTATATTGGACCCTTCTATCCTAGTTTCCAAAGCTATGATCATTTGGTTGTTATTGTCAATAGAGTTCTCTAGATTTACCCTTAAACCTTCTATACTTTTCTCCACAGATTGACCTATCTTTTGTTCTAGATTTTCCATCCTTTGCTTACTATCTTCTCTTAGACTTTCTATATTTTGCTTACTATCTTCTCTTAGACTTTCTATATTTTTCTCCATCTTTTGTTCTAGATTTACCATACTTTGCTTACTATCTTCTCTTAGACTTTCTATATTTTGCTTACTATCTTCTCTTAGACTTTCTATATTTTGCTTACTATCTTCTCTTAGACTTTCTATATTTTTCTCCATCTTTTGTTCTAGATTTACCATACTTTGCTTACTATCTTCTCTTAGACTTTCTATATTTTGCTTACTATCTTCTCTCATACTTCTGAGCATCTGCATTATCATGTCCATGTCTGATGGTGCCATCTTTGCTATCTGAGCCTGGCCCACTTCTGGCTCCTCATCTACCATTTCTGTACTTGAGGCCTTATTATTGCTACTGACTTTAGAGGCATTTTCCTCTATTTCCTCTTTTTCTTGAGCTTTTTTAAAGGCAATTTCCCTATCCTCTTCTTCAGGATAAAAATGATCACTGATCCCTGGGATTGGGACACCCTCCTCTTCCATAACCTCTTCCATACTATAATTTAGTTCACTCATGTTATAAAACTATATATATCCCATCTGTACTTCCCTGACCATCAAAAATCCACACATCTTCTCCCTGTCTGACACCTATCTCTGACCAACTGACTGATTTGATTTTCACCTTATTATGCATTACAAATACAACAAAAAAAATTTTAATATCCTTATTTAATGAACTACACAACAATAATCTATATAGTGCATGTCTGTCTGTAATAGCCCAAATTATACATTCATCCATTCTCCCAGAAATCCGACAGATATTGACAGTCCACAGAATGACTAGCAGTTCACAATCTTGAGATAAATAAAAGAATTCAGTCACAGCACTATAATCACACAATGTATCATGAGCACTCAGAAGATCATCCCAATTCGATCACTATTAACTACTACAACCCTTGATTGAATGAAGCAAACTCTGTTGCAATAAAAGATGTATTTTAAGTCTTAGGGGCTAAAGTAGATAAACTATGCCTTGCTCTCTCTCTTGGAGTCTTATGTGGCAAGTATCAAGGAATGCCCTGCTTATTATAGACTACAAAAACGAAACCTTGCTCTCTCTCTTGGAGACTTATAGGCTGGTATCATGGCAGGACTGCTGTTAACTGCTTCATGATAACATAAGAATAACATATAACTGGATTGGAAAACTATGCCATGCTCTCTCTTGGAGACTTATAGGCTGATATCATGGCAGGTCTGCTGTTAACTGCTTCATGATAAAATAAAGATAACATATAAATTGGGTTGGAGCAGTGAATGGGTTTGATCATTCATAAGTTACATGAAATACATAGCATTCTCAAGGCAATGACAAAACTCTCCACTCATCATCAAAACTGCAATCTAACCAACCAAACTCCAATGATCAACCATCCAATCAAACCTCTAAAATCATAGACTTTTTACAAAATGAACTCCCCAAACACACATGAGACTACTATTCCATAATTCATCACTATTACTATGCCTATCCTATCTGGCAATAAATCATTTTAATGTTCCACAAAAAAAAATTCTATTATTTATTTCACCTTTGTCTTAAGTTGTGATATTCATCTCTATTTTCAAAATTGATAAAACAAAACTAAGCTGTTTTGGCTGTACCCATTTTATCATCATCAATGAATAATTAAATCATATTAAACATCATCATCTAAAATAAGACTGTTTGGCCAAGAAAATTTTGTAAGACAAAAAAAAATTTTTTTTTTTACTGAAAAAATTTTACTAAAAAAAAAATTTCTCTATTTTTAACCACACATCTCCTATCATTCTATAGACTCCCTTTCATCTCAGGTATATGGTAATATATCAAGGCCCACGTTGGGTGCCATTGTAACTTAATATAATGTTCGTTTAAAATAAATAAGTAAAGGTTCAAAAGAAATAAGTAAAGGAGTTCATTGTAACAAAATTAAATGAGTTCAAATATTATTAAAGTAGTTCAAACGATATTACCATACCTGAGTAGTCTACAATATATAAGATCATAATATTTAAAATAATGTTGGATTTCTCAATATCCAAATATCAATAATTATAAGCAAATTATTAATAACAAGTATTATAACTCAGGTATACTGGCAGTAGATATTATCCACTTTCATTTCTTGGTTTGATGTTAAGTGCATGTTTAAACAAATACTAAGTGAATATGGTCTAGCAGGGCGCCACTAGATTATCTGAATCTAGACACGGTTATATCTAATAACCTTTCACATGTACCGGGTTTGAATCCCCTTTTTGGTACTTTATTTCTAATAAAAATGGAAGATTTTGCTCTTTTTTTTTTAGCCATATCACTATATGCACTAATATTTAGGTAAAAGTAAAACATCTATAAACCAAAGTGGAGTATATTAGACATAAATCATTTCTCAGATCTTAGCATAACAAATGTGTTTCAATATTTTTATAAGTTTACTAGCTCGATTATATATAACTAATTTAGGATGGCAATTTACTCATCCTTGCATGAAATAGATGATGGGATGTGGTTATAATAATACTAAGAAATCACTAAATATTATAAAATCAATATTTATTTATGGCCTTTAAACAGTTAAACAGCTCATTAATTAAAACATTGATGACAATGATGATGATGATAATAACGATAATGACAAGGGTTTCAACTACAGCTCTAGGACTAAGCCTAAACATAAAACTAATTTTTATAAAGAAATTCATAATTATTGCTTAATTTTAGCATATTTACTTATATCTTAAATAACTAATATTCCACCACTGATGATGATGAATAATCACACTTAACAAAGACTACACTTAATGAAATATATACGCCTCGTTTAATAAAACAAACTAATATTTATTACTGCATTTCTAACATATACATAAAAATTTCTAGATAAACATGAAAATTGACATGAATAATAATAATGATAATAATTGATTATATAACAATCCTCAGATTAATTTCAAGTTCTTCCCCCTTTCCCTTCAAATGTATATTGTATTAAGTGGGATGTCACATTGACCATGATTTTCACTCCATGAGAAAAGTATTTCAAGAAAAAAATATATTATCTGCTCATTAGCACACATACTTTATAAATCTAACATGTAAGTAGAATGTTAAAAAAAATGTTAATAGAATTGAAAGAGCAAGTTCTTAGAAACAAGTTTTAAATTATTATCTCCCCCTCCCTTCCAACCTCTGAAATGCTATACTTTACTTGAAACAAAATAATCTAATATTCTAATACTACCTATTACTTCACATTCACTCGCAATTATACACATATAAAAATATTATTATGTATGTGCGTGTTTTATCCCAATAACAAAATATTATTTAAAAACAAAATAATAATAATATATTAGTTAAAACTAAAATCATAATACCATAAAAAAAAAATTGTTTTACACATTAATATTTTTCATAACTGTAAAATTAATAAACAAATAATTTTGATACATTCAAGATCATTTATGAAGCTCAAAGTTATTATTAGTAAGACATTCTTGTTTTTAATCGATCTGAATAGTCTTTAAAAGTTCTTTAAATAAAATATACCACTTTATTGCTAAAATGTTTATTAAGACTCTGATATCATAAAGAAAATAGATATAAAAAGTCATATTACCGATCTTTTGTTTGTGGCGAATTTCCAAGGGTTCAAACTTGTCTTGTATAATGTCTATATTTCTGCAGCTACCATTTCCGTTTTACGTGGGAACAATCTCTTTCTTGAGGTGTATAACTATTTGATGATGATGACTCTATTGAGGTTATTTGCTTTAGTGGACAATTTGGAAATCATTATATTAATTTTTCTTCTCTTCCTGTCAAGCATGATTCTTTTAGTGGATGAAATACAGCGGTTGTTTTCACATTTATAAATTTTCTTGAGTTTAAAATCAGTTGTTGGAACAATTAATTGGACTTGATGATTAATATTTATCAGTAGATTAATTCATCTTCTTTGAATGCAGGTGAATGCTTTCTTCCTTCTATTAAAAACATCTTATTTCTCTGGTCAGTTGAAAGGTGTAGAATATTATTTTAGACACAACATCTTTTCTTTCCTATGTGATGTGCAGCTTCCCCAGATGGTCCGGAAAAGATGGGACATACATATAATTTTTCTAGCCAGCCATTTCTTATATTTTCAACATTCAATTTAATAGTTTAATAATCTGAATCATAATCACAATAAATAATAATTCCAGACAGCTTTTTATATCCAATTTTTAGCTAACTTAACCAATCAGAGATAGCGTCACTTGCTATTTTTGGACAAATTCGTTTTAATTAGATCTCTAATTTATTTTCAACTAAATTATTTTTCAACTGAAAAGTTTAATCCTTTTTCCAGACACTTTTGTTTTAAAAAAAATAGACTTAATCCTTATTTCCTTTTTTTTTTTTACATCTAGGTAACATTTCAAATCTTTGAGCTTCCTTCTTTAGATCTTAAGATAAGACAATTTCAAAATTAGAGTTCCCACCCAAATTAAGCTCCCAAAGTAACAAACAATCATAAAAAACAAAATTGCTACAAAGATAGATATCTGATTAAACAGATTTCCTCTTTTAACATAAAATTGTACAAAAAAAATAATTTGACAGATTTAATCCTTCCTTTTCTTTCAATATTTAATAAATGTAAATTTCTGTATGTAATGTACACACATCCTTCATTATTTCAAATCATTCATAAACTAACATTAAATAATATAATTGCTAGCTTAGTAATTATAACCCTATTATTTAATTAAATTTGTAACTTTTAAATCCCAATTACAATTATAGAAAGAAAAATAGAAGCATAGAATAAGATATTAGAATTGATCAAGCATAAGTTAGTTTTAAAGAAAGTTAAAATGTTGAATATTTGAAATATAAAACAATTAAATAGTTTACACATACACTGCCTATACGTATGCATTATAACTTTGCTTTTTAACAGAAAATTTAAATATTAAATGTGTGTGCTGCTCTTTTTGAGATTTATTAACACACAAACAAGTAAAGCGTATAATTGTTGTCCCACTCTCTCTTTGTTTAAAGCTTTTAGAACTGGACCTTATAGGGTTTAAACTTGGATGCCCTACAACTTCCTTTATGGTTATATAAAAATGTGATGATGATTTTGTTTTACACTTTCTTACATGCACATTACTATAAATTTGGCTAGTGACAAAATTGTAATAGCACAATATATTGTAACGTTTTTCATATTACTTGGCCTTTACATGCTAATATAAACTCCGCGTGAGTTGATCAAGCTATGTCAAAAAAGAAGAAAGTTGTATTTCTATTCTAAAAACACAGCTATTTTTCCTGATCAACTTCAGCCCATTAATTGTTACGAATTGTGCTATTGACAAAATCAACTTTTAATTTTATTTACTATGGGCGCCAGAATTCCTAAGAATCCGCTGAAATATGTCGCCAGCACCTCTCGCAAGTTGTAAAACAAAAAAAAATAAAAAGATTTTTATTATATTTTTTTTAAGGGGCGGTAATTCTACCGTAATGAGAATTAATGGTTTTTACGATTATTAGTCCTGGGCGTATTGAAACATATTGGCAAAGGTAAATTACATTTTTAAATCTTATTAAACTACTAATAGATTTAATAATAAACAATAATAATTACTATTAATAACGCACAAATGAAAATTGGTATTAGAAATATTTTTATTCTAATAGACTAAAAAAAATATTTGAAAATAAATTACTTATCAAGTTAATTAGAGAGAACACCACTCAGACGTGAATCAATTAATAAAAGAACAATTTTACGATTACTGTTCATATCTAAATTTCTTCTAGAAATTTCCTTAAAAAATGAATGTCTCTTGTACAAGAAATTTAATGTCTCTATCAGGATTCTATTATAAGCTTATTTTTAAGAATTGTTTGCAAACGTTACTTTTGTCACAATCAGGATAATGAAGCATAACTTACCGGTAAGTTTTGTGAATTCAGTAGTAGATAACTATGCATAATTTTTTGGGTAGAATGAGCTCGGCCTTTTGGTTATTATTCGATCTTGTGGTCCATTCTCCTAGTCGGTCACGAAAGCTTTTCTGGTATACATCTTCAGGCACGATGTTTTCAGAAGCTCTGGTTCACTCCGACATGCCGAATTACTTCAGTGTAGAGCAATCTTGGATATATTATTGTTATCCAAGACCAACTAGAGAAACCAACGAACAAGATGTCCTTCAAACTGATCTCTGTCTTTTATACTCTCTAGAGGCCCAGTTTTCTGACTTCTGCGCATATCTTTTGTTTGTCCAAATATCCGTTGATAATCTTATATATTCTTTATAAAATTTATGTTACAAAGTCTCTATTTTTTTCAGCATAATTCTGCCATCTTTAATTAGTTGAAATATTTTTACTTTATCTTATCTAGATTGGTAATTTGTGTCTTTTGTTCTCTCCAATTCTAACTTTTATTTCTAATTACATAAAAAAAAAACGAAAGAATAATTTAACTTTCATTGTACGTTATTTTTTTTTAAAAAAAATTAGTCAAAAAAAAATCTAAATTTACTTTTATTTTTTAGCTTCTACCAAATGCTAATATATTTGCAACATATATAAATAAACATTACAATATATTGTAACAGTATACATATATGCCCTTACATCACTTTCAAATAAAAGTGGAAAAGATCTCTTAATAAAATCACCCTTAAATAGAAATAAATTTAAAAAAACATTAATAACATTTTCATTTAAATTAATATATATAATGCACAGATGGCAAACTAATTTTTAAAGTTAAAAATTTAAAAACAAGATTGATTTTAATATAAAAGAAAAAAAATGTTAATTAATTATTTTAATCATAGAATGGAAATGACTTTCTAAATAGCAAACAGGCCCTTGGGCATAAAGTAACCTGCCAGAAAAGGAACCATCAAATCAAAGATAAGATAAGCAGCGCAAGAGACTACCAAGCAGATGAAAACAATAATCTAAGAATAATAATAATAACCAATCTCAAAACTGCTTAAACAAATAATTACTTTTTAATGAATAATTGCCTAACTCAGAATAATAATATAATAATGATAATAAATTTAATCATGATCCCATACTAAGGTCTATGGGCTGCTTTAAAGTCAAACAAGTATCAAAGACACATATTTGACTGCATAGAAATACCATTGAATTTAAATACTTTAAAAATTACAATCACATCTCTATGACTAACTATAATAATATTTAAATAAAGCTATAATATTCCAACTAAATATGTAAGAATAATAACTATAAAATTCATTATAAGAATAAAGTAATATTCTAATTTGAAGTAAATCTTTATTGTGTTTTAATCTTTATCTTAGAGATATCATATTACAGAAGGAACAGAGCATAGGATATTGGATAACAAAGAGTACTTTTATGAAAATCCAATAATCCACACAAAATTTATAAAAATATATAATAATATTATTATTAAATAAACTATAATAAAGTTGCTCTGCAATATGTTAACTAAATGGTAAAATTAGTTACTTTAGGTCTTATAGGGTAATAAATTAATTTAAGAAAAATATTATAATTTTAAAAATCTAATAAAATGTAATTTGGATTATTAAAATACTCCAAAATCATCTTTCATGATGATAACACTAACCTTTAACATTATAAATATAATATAACTTATCTTTATCTTATGTATATTTAAATAAGATGTGATATGTTGGACTATTTCCATCATTTATGAGTGAATGTTGAATGTATAGAAAATTTTAAACTTTATTTAAACTTTTCAAATACAAAGAACTTGTTAGTACTAACACACAAATAGACAATACAGGTTAGTAATTACACAATGTTTCGAGTAGTATTATTCTCCACTCTTCTTCAGGTGTTGCTGGTCTATATGCAGTGACAATATTCACTTAGAAGTGAACTCACATCTTCAACTTCTAAGCGAATATTATCACTATGCATATAGGCCAGCAACACCTGAAGAAGAGTGGAGAATAATACTACTCGAAATATTGTCACTGTGCATATAGGCCAACAACACCTGAAGAAGAGTGGAGAATAATACTACTCGAAATGTTGTGTAATTATTAACCTGTATTGTCTATTTGTGTGTTATTACTAACAAGTTGTTTGTATTTGGAAAGTTTAAATAAAGTTTAAAATTTTCTATACATTCAACATTCACTCATAAATGATGGAAATAGTCCAACATATCACATCTTATAATATACCATCATTACTAACCTTCAGACAAATATTTAAATAAAGTTTATTATTTTTTTTAATAAAATAATTGGCATATGGGTATCAAAATATAGCTCTGCTTACACATTTTAAAATAATAATAAGTTCTGTATTTGAATGCAAAATAAGTCAAATCATAATATCATTGATTGTTACCAATTTTAAATACACAAAATGAATTTTTTAATTCTGTTATAACATAAACATATGTGATGATTAAACATGACACTCTTGTGCATGATCCAATAGGTTTTGATTTATTTGAAAGCTTTTATGAAACAATTATAATTCATGAATCAATTGTCATATATACTTTAATAAATCCATTATCTTCATAAATTCTTTTTATTAATATAACAAATATTTCCAGATAAAATAATTTATTATCACTGTCCAATTTAAATATAATGTAAAGATTGAATCAAATTAAGATCTGTGATGATGATAAATAAAAATAGAAAACGTAAATAATGGCAAAACAACAAACTTTAAATTTCACAAAAATCAACAATTTATTATAAAGACAAATTTTCATAATTTACAAAAAACACTAAGTTTTATTTACATCATATGATTGATATTAATATAAGACTTTTCCAATGAGACGAACTGTTTACACATTTCACTAGAACAAATTTAAAGTTACAATTTTTTTATACAATTGACACCAACTTAGATTGCTAATCAATTAATTTCAACAATTAAGTTTTCTTTATTCTTTCCAAATAAACAATACAAATATTTTTCCATACCATTAGATTTTCAAATGGGTAAATATTTTGGACTAAGGCTGGATAAGTTACACTTTAGTTCAGGGATGGGCAATTGTTTTGGCTCAGGGGCTGCAGAGGTTGGTGGAGGGCCGCATCAGGGGCCACTTTGTGGCAGCGAAGTGCCACACCTTTTTTTGTGACACAATAAACACACAGCTTTTATTCGCTGTATTACCAAAAAAATATTTGTTTGTCCATTCTTCATTAAACACATGACATTCATCACCGATTTTACATTTTTTCAGAGGGTTCATGGTTTCACTAAAGTTGGAAATGTATATATTTGCTAATGCAAAGACAAATTGGAAATGTATATATTTGCTAATGCAAAGAAATTGAAATTAACCAGATCAACTGGAAAAGCACTGTACATCGTATCTACACTGTGCATGTTTATTGACATGGCCATCCTAGTGAAAAATATGAGATGAATCTTCAGTCATGCAAGGGAAGGAAATCTCAGTTCAAGGCGGATTTTGCTAATTGTCTTGGTGGGCTGCATAAAAACTCTTAGCGGGCCACATGTGGCCCTCAGGCCGTTATTTGCCCACCCCTGAAATACTACTATAACAGTAAGTACTTTAAAACTAACCATTAATATTGGTTAAAAGCCTGTTTTACCTTTTATAGCAAATACATATTTCCTTCACTTATTTAATAAGCAAACACTCTATTTTAATTAACTATTAACGATAGTTAACCTTTTCAGAAGTATTATTTCTGAAAGAATATTCAATACACTTATGAATAAATTCCAATATTTTGAAATAAATGATAACTTAAGTCATACTTAAAATAGTTGTAAATTTAAAATTAATATATTTAAAAATAATGTAGTATAATTATTCCTCTTATATATATTTTTTTAAATAGTAATATAAACTATCCTCTAACTACTAATTTAATTGACTGTCTTTATTGCTATCACGATTATTTGGCAAAGTCACGATTATTTCACTTTTATATTTAAATTATCATCAAGGGTAATGCTAAGGAACATTCATAGTATTACTGACCCTACACACATAGAGAATATGTTATACATTTTGGAACTTCGTACAATTATATAAATTTATGTGGATGGGTAGGCACTAAATAGGGATTTTATGCACAAATCTTTTTGCATCCATTGATTACTCTGGCTCGCACTGAGTGGCACTACTGTATGGAGAGTTGAGCCTATTTTAACATTTGTCCAGCAAAGTTCTGTTGAAACGTCAAAATAAAGTTATTATTTACCACACCTTAAATATATCTACAGTATATCATTTCATACTCATATAATATATATTTTAAAATTCAATATGGCAAATATTAAACATAATATATTTCTTAAAGCATAATTTTAAAATTAAAAGTGAGAAAAAATGAAAATAAGAGATAAAGTTAATTTTCTTTTTATCAACACATCTTCAATGATGAGTTTAAAAAGACACCTGCAATTAAATCTCTTTTTTTTCTTCCATTCACTCATAGTTCTGAAAATAAACTTTAAAATAATAACAGATGAATCCAAATAGTGAATTTAACAAAAGTTTATTTTCAAGAGTTTCATTCTTTCTTTTATAAATAATTCTAGTTTAAAAGAAATCTTTTTTTTTCTTTTAGATACGAGGATCTTGATAAAACCCAAATTTACTGCTGCAGCTGAGTTAATTCATAAAATATTTCATTTTATACGTATATACGACTCAATGGCAAATCCTAGACTGTTTTCTGCTATTTTGGAAGCACAATTATAAATTATCACAATGAACTTTTTATTTTAGAACAGACTCATATACGATTATAATACATTGATTATATTCTTTATATTTCAGCCATTCCGTTATAAATCTCATAGCATATTATATGCATAAATTAATAATTAAGTTTTAAATATTTTTTCTCATATTGTAAGTTATTGAAGACATCATGATAGGAGCAAGAATAAATAATTAATAATAACATTTCCGTCTTAAAATGCTAAGCAGAGATTAAATAGTTCGATTCAGGAAATTTAACACTAGATTATCTTAAAATCATTTAAAAGTCTATAAAGTAAGCACTTTTTGATTGTCTTCCACAACCTTGAAAGTGTTATCATGGATAGTAAGCAAATGGTTCAGTAATGATGGCATAGGGAAACTTCCTTCTATGAAAGATTTCATTTATACAGAAGAGCTTGAGTTCCATATGGTTAACCCTAGTATTATATCGTATAATGCCAGGTCTTTTGATCCAGTAAAAAAAAGCCTCTCCATCAAGAAAGTGGTTATCTGAAAAGGAAACCTGATTCCCGACACATAGCATTTATTCTTGGTCATAGTTTTGGTAATGCTAGTATTGAGGAAGGTGAATTCATGAATCAAGAAATTATACTAAAGTCTTAGAATATAATTAGAATGTCTTTCACCAAGAAACCTTCTGTGAGCAAGTTGCAAAGAATTTTTCATTTGACTGATGAAAAACTAGAACAAATTCTTCTTATGGAAACTATTCATCAACCCTTACAAGAACATCTTAGAGCTTCATATAGGAAAGGGTGATGTAATGCACTGTGACTTCTCCTTATACGAAGTTAGGAATCTCTCAGCAACTATGCCCAGAGAAACCTGTTAAAACCACTTTACCTTCCATTTTCATTCCCCACCCTAAGTTTTCTCATAATCTGCTCCATCCCATTTCCACAACATAACCTTTGTCAACTCCATAGCCTTCATATCTAAATCTCCCTTATCTTTTCCCAAACCCAGTATAAAGACCAATAACCTGCTTTCTGTATAATCACTTTGTTCATATTTATTCTTCCATAACTTGATTATTTGTATCCTTTCTGATTTTTACTTCTATATATATTTGAACTCTTTTTACTCTCCATATTAGTGCTCCATCTCTCCAATTCCCTATTCTTTATTAATGCATCTATTCTTCTATCCCATTCCTTATCACTATAACACTCAACAATCCTCCTAACACAATCATCCCACCTTTTGTACAAATATACTGATATAAAGTCTTTATCCAAATCTTTTGCATACCGCATTAGCTTTCTCACCCATTTTGTTGCCTGCTCTTTACTTGTAACCCAAATTAAATACTATTTTGGCTATTTTTTTATTATTCATAAACTGCAATCTACCGAACATTTTCATTTTGCTTTTTGCATCTCTCATATAAAAACTTGACCATCCCATTTCTCCTTGAATTGCCTCCTTTGCTGTCCACACATCTGCATCTAATGCATGTCTTCCTACTTCCCTTTGTACTTTTTCTAAGTAATCTAATATCTCTTTATTAACACATAACACATCATTGCAATATGTTAACCCTGCTACTGCAATTCCCTTCCACACAATTCTAGCTACATCATATTTATTATATGAAAACACTGTTAATCTCTTTAACAATCCTTTTCTTTTCTTTGCTTCATTTATCAATTTTTTCTCCCATTCATCCAAGCAATTTTTCTGATTACTTAAAATGATTCCCAAATAACTATATCTGTTCATCACACTTAACTTTATATCCCCCAATAAAAATTCTTCATCTTCTCTTTCCCCAGTATTGACCATTATATTTGATTTTTCTTCACTAAATTTGATTACCTTTTGCTGCCCTCTACTGGACGATTATTTAATTGAGTTTTTCTGTTATATCATAATTTCTATGATAGGAATAATTCTACAATTTATTTATTTTTAATTATTTTAAATTGTATAGATAAAGAAGGTTTGTATGTACAAATTTGAAAATTATTTAATTATATGTATTCTTTGTAACTTTATTCAATTCTCTGAAAGATAGTTGCTAATTTTTAAAATATGAGAAGTTTATTGTACAAGTAATAATAAATATCAAGTTTGTTTTTGCAAAGTATATATATAAGTCTATAAGCAAATATAGAATGATTTATATAATATAACAAATTCTTACATAATACACCATTCCCTTGTCAGTTGTTTTGGTACGGTAGACATTTGTCAAAGTCATTCTATGTATGATTCTTTTTCTCCAATTGTACAACAAATAATATATGAATGTGAGGTTTTTTTTTATCTAGAGAGTTGACTGTTATTTATTTCATATTAACATTGATTTAGGCAAAGATAAAAATTTTAATGCATTTTTAAACAAAAATATGAACTGTTTCGTTTTAGCAAAATAAATTTCATTTTTTAAATTGCCATCAGTTTCTTAATAATTTTCAGCGCACACACAGCTATTCATTCTCTCTTTTATAGCCAATCCAATCAATCAGCTAACTACTGAAATCAATCATTCAATAAAATCGATTTTCAATCACTAACTGTAAGTTCTATTTTTCAAGTTAATTAAAGAACGACAGAAAGAAAGAAAAAGAAAATATTTTAAAAATAGCAATTTAACTTGTATAATGCATTGGTGGTCGAGAGGTCCCGGGTTGGCGGGTTCGGCTTCCAGCTGATGCTATGACACATGAGAATATATATATATATATATTTGAACTTGTAATAAAATATTTATTTTTCAATATAATTATTTAATAAATTAAATATTATTAAACCAACATTAAATAACAAATTATTTTTCATATTTATTTAGTATTTATTAAGTATTAAATACAAATCAATTCTTTAATACTTTTAACTAAAATAATAATTATTGTTAGCAAATTAAATATTGCAAAATAACACATAAGCAAGCACAAAAACAGACACACATAGCATTAGTAATGCTTTCATTGGATAATGATTTGTTTTTTACGTAATATTATCTAATGATTTATTTTAACTATTTTAAGTTAACTAACCTGGTATATTTAACTTATTTATTGTTAAAATTAAACTTACTTAAGATATGGTTTTAATTATTTGAATAAATACAAGCATAATATTTATTCTTAAACTATACTACTAATTAAAATTTAAACTCGCAATAGATTATTAATATAGATTTTAAATATTATTTAATGCAATGATACAATTATAAGGTAATTTTAAATACAATTACTTTAATTTTAGTTTTAAAAGGTCACAAAGAATATTACACATCTAAATTTAATTTTTTTTTCTCATTTTGTGCATCTAATTATTTTAATTAGAGTGCAAGACTCAATTAAAATGGATATAATTTATATACATATAGTAAGAAATCATATATAAAATAAAAGACTATTGTAATCTGGAATGATGGGCTTGTAATAAAAAGACTATGTTTTTAAGTCATGCAACTGTAGTTTGGAGAGTTGCATACCGAATCTTATAAGGTCAAAGAACTGTAAAAATATATATGGTAAGGTAGGTAAAAGACTCCATAAGTCTTAAGGGATATATAAACCCCTAAAACATGGTATGTGAATTTTGTGTTAATGTAATTCAGAGACTCTTGCCTCTGCAAGTTGAAAATAGGATTAAGGTTTATTAAGTACAGATTATCATGGCCTATTATAATTTTCATTGCACTTTTATTTAGGCTATGTAAACTTTGTAAATATCCTCATATGCTATTTAATTAAATCATTAGTTTACCATCTCAATATTGCCTTTGTCAATTATTTACTGGTTTCTCTCCAGATGCAGCAAGTATAATAAAATCTCTGTAATTATTTAACCCAGTCACTTTGAATAATGTGTACTAAGTAGTAAAGCAGTGAACAAATTTCCACATAAACACAGAAATCACTTTCTTAGCCATAACCATAATGAAAGACAATATATAATTAATTCTATAGCTTTGCATCATCGTCAAAACTGACTGCTATTTTCAGTGTGGCTGTTTTCTATTATTGCTGTATTCTGAGGGTCTCTAAAGACCAGTCAGAGAGCTGAATAAAAAAACAATATACTTTAAAATGTATATATAAGATTTATTTAATAACAGTAATGTGGTAAAAACTACATAAAAATGTAATGGTCCATTAACATTCATATGCTATTTATTTTCCTTGGGTGAAAATAAGCTTCTTCCACACCAGGAGTAATCCAGTTATTATATTTGTACTTTCAAATCAAATCTCTCTTGAAACACAAATAAGCATATGTAATTTCATGTATACAATAAATCTATTAAAGTTCACATTATTAGTGATTACATCAGCACACAATCTTTATACATTACATATTAACCATCTCCATTCCCAACATGACTCTTACTTTTCTGATAATAACCTTTTCAATACACAAAGAAGTAACTGCTTCTTGCTTGCCATTATTACAATTTAGATTTAATCACTGCTACTCAATCTACTAATCTATCACTGACCACCCTTTACTGCTGATCTGTTATTAATTCACATCGACACTAACTTTAATAATCCAGTCTAATCATTTTAGCTGCTTTCTCCCTCTTTCCTTATTTAACCAGGAGGTAAATATATATGATCTAATTCGTATGTAACTAGCTTTATTTGCAAACAAATTCTATTCTAATTTAATCTAGAATTTTGGAACGATCTCTCCAATAAATTTCTATAGTAATTTTCTCCAATAAAGGGAATGTTATTAAAATGAAGAAATCCGTGCGTATTTACAAAAAAAATATTTATTTACATATACAGTTTTATATGCATGAACATTTTAATTATAAATATAAATCACTTCACACAAATATGGCAGACTATATACACCTGGGTCTCTTTTTACATGGACTTATTTAACACAATTTTGAAGTTACGCGATTCGTGTTTCACGGAAGTCGAACTCCGATATTGCGCTATTACTTTAAATAATAAATTTCACGCACTTATGTTATATTGAAAGTAATAGCACATTATTGAAATTCGACTTTCAACTTAGTAATTTCAATATTTTCAGTGCTTTATAATAGTAAGATTTTATGCAATAATGAAATTAAAATCATGATTTTCACATTTTATATATACACACATTAAATTTTACAAGATTATAATGTAAATTTGTTCAAACATTGTGCATGTTAATTTTGCATTTTAAATCACATTCTGTTTTTGCTTTTTAAAAAAGAACGTTTAATCAATTATTAATCATTTAGTGTCTGCAAGTTTATTTTTAAAAGGTGAGTAATAGCAGTGGGCACAATTAAAATTGAAAATTAAAGACAAAAATAAGAATTTAATTTTTAGTTGTTAGATTAATTACTAATTACGTTGTCACCAGAAAACCATTAATTAACACAACATGAGAGTGACGTTGGCGCTAGTTGTATTTCATCTTATGAAGAATCTGATTTTTTTATCAGCTTGCAAACGAACTTGTTTACCGGCAAATAGTGATAATAATTAAAACGTGTATAAAAAAATATAAATTACTGCAAATTATGCATAAAACTATATTGTTTTGAATAAAATTAAATATTATAGTTAAAAAAAAGTTTGTCTTGTATCAATTTTTTCAAATTTTAAATTTTTTATTAGTCATATTTTATTTCCTTATTTTTTTTTTGCAGAATTTTAAAGTAAATTTTAGTTGGTGCTTTGCTTTTATGCGAGTTTTGAAAAATCACAATCCGTATTCCCCCTTTTTCAAGGTAAGTTACATCTATTTTTGCACGATTTTGTTTGCGCGTGTTTTCTGAGGAACCTATCTATCGCATAAAATGAGACCCAGGTGTATTTGATATCTTGATTTGTCCTAAATAAAATCAAAAAAGTGACTTTTTCTCCGCTAGCTTTAGTCATATATTTTTGTCTTTTGGTACTTTAATTTTGTGTTGATTTTTTGTTCTTATGTACTGTGAAATAGAAATTAACTTTCACCTGCTAAAAGAATATGAGCATCTGTTTATACATTTATTAACTATTAACCTATAGGTGTGACCAAATATAATCATTACATCAAGTCTTTTTGATACATTAGCACATTGATAACATGATTTACAGATTCAATTGATTAAAACTAATGACTTAATTTTAGCATGTAACAATGATTAGTTACATTGGAATTTATGACATTCAACCTGCAGATGTTGCTAACAGTTGTTGATGAAGCCAACCATTAAATTTACCCATCAGAAATTGTTTAAGAATCATGCATAAGGAAATTTATTGCAAATTCATGCTAAGTCCTGATATTGATATATCATCTCTATAATTTTAGAACAGAACAAGTAGTAATGAGGCATTGGTAGTTCCCCAATGAACAAGGGCAGTTAGTCTATGCAAAACACAATACCTTTAAGATTTGCTTTGTTGATCACTATTTAAAAATAGAAAAAAATCTCAAAGTACATCTAATATTCAAATATACTGTCTACACTGAACTTAAGGTAATTAGAATGGATTTGAACTCAGACTTTCAAGCTCTCTACAACTATGCACTCCATCTTATACAATTGATACACATGACCACATACAAGCAAAAAAAATAAATGATCTCCATTATTCTTATTTCATGCTGAGCCAACACTCATCAGTTGGTCCAGATCACCATATCCCACACATATATACAATCATTACTTAGTTTACTTTAAGACAGCAAATCTTCAATCTTTAATGTACAAGCTTCAAATTTCTCCACCCTCCATTACTTCAGTCATCCATATCATTGGGAATCTGACAATGAAATGCTCAAAGCCCTTGTTGATGCTAATATTATTGCCATAACCATGTTGAATTTAAGTCACTCTGACACTCACACAGAGAATCTCAATATGTCCATTTAAATACACAGAAGAGGGATAGGAAAAATACAGGCTGAATATGTAATATTCTAAATGTCTATATTGAACTTAATGTAATTAGAATGGCATTGAACTCAAACTTTCAAGTTCCCTACAGCTATGCACACCATCTTATACAACTGATACACATGACCACATACATGTGAAAAAATAAAAGATCTCCAATATTCGTATTTCATGTGGAACCAGCAATCATCAGTTGATCCAGATCATCATCTCTCACACATATATACATATAGCACTGTTTATATTGAAGCAATCAATCTTAGCTGAAACATTGTGCTTCATGTTTTTACCTACTAACCCGTATTCAAACCCCTATATCCCATTCTGCTCCTTTTGTCGTATATATATTCTTTATGTATATATTTGGAATGCGCGCCTAAATTTATAGTTTAACTTTCAATATTTATGATTATTAATTCTATTATTAATTATTAGTTCTTTTTTATTAACGTATCAGAGGGACGACTCAAATATATATATATATATAAGAGCAAAATTTACTAACAAAAATATTGATTTTAAATATTTTATTATACGTCATTTTTGTAAACTTTTTCTTTTTAAAGTACTTTTGCTAGTAAACTGTATATTTTTATAAAATCCAATATGGAAGATGCTACAGTTGATTGTCTAAAAATAATTAAAGGTTGGAAACACTATTGTTTTAATCTGGGGTAGGTATTTTAATTAAAGTTTTTACTTAAAAGGGGATTAAGATTAGAGACACTTTTGTTGAAAACATGTTTTCAAATCTATTTCTAATCTGGAAATAGATTTGAATTTATTTTTGGACGTTATCTTACAGTTGCATCTTCAAAAACAACTGATAAAAGAAAAAGTATAAAATGACTGAATTTTGAATCACAGGGAGATTAGATACTATTGAGAGAAGTGATTGCTACTAGACTATGCTGTTTTGAAATCTCAAGATGATCTAGTAAAAGCTTTTCCTGACCCTTGTGGGTCATCTTCCACGGCCATAATATTCTGCTACCCTAAAGTGAAGTAAAGGCCCGATGGAGAACTTTAAAAATGCTAATAGAGAAGCTTGCTGTCACCAAGAAGAATTCATTTTGGATCCTCAATTTGCCATGCATGAGCCGTACTTTGAAAATAGACTTATTAAATTTGTGCAAGGTAACTTTTATGCTACTATTTGAAAATGAATCTAGCCTAATTCATCTATCAAGATTTCCTCTAATATGTGATTTAACTTTGTTTTGTTTTAATATGTAATTTGCTCTTAGGTAAATGATTTCTATATATTTAATTTTCTCTCATATGCTCTAACTTTCTTTAACCTTGGTGCGGTCATTTGTTTATTATTTGATTTTATAATATTAATAATTTTATATATATGCTTTTCTAATTAATATGCCAATCTTAAACAATCTGATGAGTCAAATTTTGTAAAATATTTTCTTTCTTTTAAGTAAACCTCCATAAACTAAGATTATTAATGTCCCCTTAAAATATATATATAATGCATTATAAATTAATACGCTCGCCAGATTGTTTTGCATCAACATTTTGTTTATGCTTTAATACAAAAATATATATATTTGTCTCACTCTGGATTTTCTACCTGAAGAAAATCCAGAACTCAAGCTAATTAATGCTCTGAAACATTTATTTTATAATTATTTATTAAATTCTGAAAGGGTGACTTATAATTTGTTTTCTATATAACTGCTAATCTTACTTCATTTTTCATACTCTTAAAATATCAAATATGGTATTTAAATATTCCAGTTATTATAAAAATCACGAAGGTGGGATTGAATTATTTTAAATATCAGAAAAGGGATGGGGGTAAATCTTAATGTTTTTTTTTTACTAAATAAAATCTTCATGTATATTTTATTAATCTAAATATCTCTCTCTCTCTCTCTCTCTCTCTCTATATATATATATATATATATATATATATATATATATATATATATATAAATAACTGCAGAGTGATATTATTTATATAAATTATAACATTCAAATAAGGGTCATCTATTTTAAAGCAGTAAATTATATTTCATATCATTAGGGACATTCGGTCATACTGCATTCCTGACATTTAGCATATCTTCGTATATATATATATTACGTGTTTCTAGTCTTCTAATCTGGGGGTTGCGACAAGTTCGAACCCATAGATTTCTTCTCATATCTCATTCTGTAGATTGTTGAGCTATCTGGAATCACATTTATTTCGTATAAAATGCCTCTGGCAGTGATCCCATAAGTTTGGCACACGCTATGCATATTCGCTTCAAAGATAAAAAGGCCTCTCGCGTCGGTTATACCAGCAAAAGTCTGCGCCACGCCATGCCTATCCACTTTTCTCTAAGCACTACCCAAGAAGGGGGTGTGAGATTTCGTTTTTTATCCAGAAGCATGACTTTTCCTGTAATCTTTTTTTTTGCCACAATGTCAGCACCGCAAACTTCTGCGTATTATTATTTCTTTTGCTTCATGACCCAGTTTTAATGCTCTAATATTAAAATTGCGCTCTGCTCAAAATATATATAAATGCCAACTATTACTAGTTTATTAATTAAATTTATTTCAGTCTTATACAATTCTGCCATCGTAATTTGTTATTTATCCATTTAAGAGTATATGCCTTGGGAAAAATAAAGCGTTCATCTTACTATTGTTAAAATAATTTTTCATTAAATATTTTGTCATAGATTCAAATATAATCTTTCAAATGTATTTTGTTTATTTTCACAACCTCTATGACATGAAAATAGTTTTATATGTATAATGAATTTCGGAACGCTCCTAGAAATATATATGTTAGTCACCATGTTTCTGAACCGTATATAAAAGCGTTAATTGCAATTCTATGTAAATCCTTTTATTAATCGATTGGCATCTTAATATTGGACCCACCAAAGATGTGTGTAAATTATTTAGCTAATAAAGAGCATATGAGAAATAATAGCGTGAATGACACTATGTAATTATCTACCACTTGCTCATTCATGCACATACTAATGTACTTAATTTATAAATGTATAATAATTTGTCAGTATATTAAAATATATTTTATTGTCTAACTTATTTGAGTAGTTCGAATTCCTTTTCCTCCACTTCCACATATTACAGTCATGCTTATGTATATTTTAATATAGTAATAGTTAATAGATGTCTCATTGTTTTGCTCAGCTCTGCTAGTCGGCTGGATTAAAATTAATTCTTATGTGCCATCACTATTATGTTATTCATTAGATGTTTGATCTGGAGCTTATGGAGTGGGTTCGAATCCAGGTTGGTCCCTGACCTAAATCTTGGGCTGGACTCGGTTTGAAGTACATTTTGTGAGTTCCAGCTCATGTTAGATGGATAAACATGTTTTGACCGGAACATAGGATTTTTTTTTTTTAGACAATAAAATATATTGAAATGCAAGTTCTCCTGTGGTAGCATGCTTCTATTAGCATACTAAAGTTCTTAGATCGGGTTTTCACTTTTCTTGGGCAGCAGAATGGTACGACCATGGAATATGATGACCCAAAAGGGTCGAAAAGTTTGGTGGATTTACTACATCATATTAATTTTCAAGCAACGTGTAATATGTTTACAATCAGTAAATCAAAGCGTTAATGGCAGTATTATGTAATTCTTTCTAATATTCGATTGGCATCTTAAATATTGGACCCACCAAAAATGTGTGTTTATTTGTAATATATTATTTAGCTAATAAAGAGCATATGAGAAATAATAGCGTGAATGACACTATGTAATTATCTACTGCTTGCTCATTCACGCACATACTAATATAATTAATTTATAAATGTATAATAATTTGTCAGTATATTAAACTATATTTTTATTGTCTAACTTATTTGAGTAGTTCGAATTCCTTTTTCCTCTACTTCCACATATTACAGCCATGTTTATGTATATTTTAATATAGTCATAGTTAATAGATGTCTCATTGTTTTGCTCAGCTTTGCTAGTCAGCCGGATTAAAATTAATTCTCATGTGCCATCACTATTATGTTATTCATTAGTTGTTATATCTGAAGCTTATGGAGTGGGTTCGAATTCAGGATGGTCCCTGACCTAAATCTCAAACAAATTTTCATACTTTAATGGACAGGCTTCATTCTTACCCACTCTCCAACTCTTCAGCCATCCATATCATTGAGAATCTAATGATGGAATGCTCAGAGCCCTTGTTGATGAAATATCATATAATATAATAATATAAAATTGGCATCAACAAGGGCTTTGAATGTCTCATCATCAGATTCTCAATGGCCAAAGAGTTGAAGAATAGACAAGATTAAAGCTTATTCATTAAATTTTGACAATTTGCTATTTTAATATAAACTGAGCACTGATTGTATATATGTGGGGGGGGGGGAGGAGATGATAATGTGGACCAACTGATGAATGCTGGTTCTGCACAAAATACATATATTAATATTTCCTTTTATTTATTTTTAATATGATTATAAAAACAAGAAATTATACAAAAGTACAACAATTGATTATAATTAAAATAATTTTGGATCCACAAACCCATATCTGTGATTTATCATAATTTGAAATGTTCAAATTTATCACACGTGTAATTCCTTAGTCTTATAGCTCTTTCAACAATCTAAATAAATAGTAAATCTTTTGACAATATTTTCTTTGATTGCATCTATAAGAATGGGCATTGTTGCATGAGTAACAGTTACAATAAAGCACCCACCAGTCCCTCTGCACAAAAAACTATTGGGACTGTTCCCTACTGTAAAAAATCACAGCAATGTTAATCAACATGTTATCACTATTTGTAATGTTTTTAATATCCATATGGAATTTATAAGACATTTAGTAATATTTTTTAAACTTAATAGTAACTTGTAATTCATATCTTAATATTATTTAAATTTAACAAGTAACATATGATCGGTAAAATATTTTTGAGAAAATAAATATAAACAAATACTTTGACTCCTTAAAAATACATAAAATCAAAATGCCTGGTGAACTTCCATGTTTCAGATTCTATAAAAGTACCTTATTTAAATTTCATTTTGAAAATAGAAATGAATTTTAATTGAAATATCATTAAAAATGAAAATTAGTCTTAAAATTCAAAATTAAACTTATTATTAAAATTTAGTAAAAAATTTATTTTTCTGGCATTTAAGAAAGTAATTATTGTTAGTCAATAGAAATCACTTTGTCTGAAGATATGTAATGATGGTATATTATTGGATGTGAAATGTTGGACTATTTCCGTCATCTATGAGTGAATGTCTGTGTTGTCTATTTGTGTGATATTACTAACAAGTTGTTTGTATTTGGAAAGTTTAAATAAAGTTTAAAATTTTCTATACATTCAACATTCGCTCATAGATGATGAAAATAGTCCAACATATCACATCTAGAAATCACTTTTGTTTTACTATAATTATACTTTTTAACTTGTCTTAAAAGAAAATATTTTCACATAAAATCTAATTTTACTCATATAGTATTTGGTTTAAATAAATATTTTACAAATATATTGCAAAAATAAACTTAAATATGTAAATAAATTACTGAAAATTACAAATTTTTTCAGGATATTCTAAAAAAGTAAAGCACATTCTGAAATGCCTAGGGCAAAGTAGTCTACCAATCAGTGATGCTGTTGATTTCTTTGTATTAAGATACAACCAATCAATGCATTGTTGACTTGTTTTCATATTCAGATTTAAGTGTTATTTTTAGGAAGTCTGTAAATACTCATATCTTCAGATTTTTTTTAAACGAATAGATTTAGTTATGATTTCTGTATTTAAAAATTCATATGGTAAATTAACTGTGAGATAGAAAACAAAAGCCAAAAAAGTTAGTGGCACCATCATAACATCCCAAATGCCTCAAAATTTATAAAAAAATTCACTGACTTTCCTCTAATATATTAAATTATTATATGTAAACTAGTTTGTTTGCAAGATATTACAAATACTAATTTCTATTTCTCTCCATTAAAACAGATCTCATTGTCTAAATTGCAATTTATATGAACAACTTAGATGAAAATAGAAAAAAATGTTTGAGGGGAATGGTTTAACTCTTGACATTTTTCAACTTACTTATGTTTGTTTATATTTTACATTAATATGTTTACTGATTCAGTTGTAATGGCTGTCAATAGCTAATACTCATAAACAATTCAGGGTTATACATATAAAAATATTACAATTTTATTTAAATATGACAAATTATCATATTCATAACTATGAAACCATTATCCCAGATAAATATTTGTCTGATTATTTAAGTCAGAGATTATAATTTTATTATCTCAAATTTATTCTTTGATCTTTAATTAAATACTAATATATTTAGCATTATTAAACACAATTACATGTAGTAATTAAAACAGCTTCAATTTTTTTCTGTGTGTAATATATAAAGTATACTTATACTTTTCTACCTTTACCACATACACTTTAAATACATGGAAAAAGGTACCTGAAGTATTTTTAAACATTTTAATAATGTAAACATTTCCATTGTTATACCTAGTGGCACTATTTGTATTCATTCAACATTTGATTTTAGTATTAAACCATTATTCTATCAACATTATTTGTCAACCATTATCAATCCACTGCAGGATAAAAGATCTCTCCAAGTTCAATCCCATCTTTTCTGATATCTGCCTATCTTCTTTACATTACCTTATTTCATCCATCCATTTAACATGTGATCTCTTTCTGGGTCTTTTACAGTCTCTTGGAATTTCATTTAAGATTTCAATTGTCCATCTATTATCATCTTTTCTAGCAATATGTTCAGCCCAATTACATTTCAATCTTTTAATGCTTTCAATGATATCAGTAACTTCTGTTTACACTCTTATCCATATATTGCATTTTTGATCTCTTCTTGTTACTCCTAACGTGCATCTCTCCATACTTCTTTCAGTAGTGTGAAATCTCTATATTGCTCTTCTACTAAGTGTCCAAGTCTCAGAACTGGTAAAACACATTTATTAAAAACCTTCCTTTTCAACACAAGTATATTTTCTTTTAATATTAAGTTATTTCTATCAAAAGCATTCCAATCCAGTTTAATTCTTTGATTAATTTCATCTATTATGTAGTTGTTAACTTTTTCTAATTCATCATAATCAATCTTTATTTTCATCTTTTGAGAAAGTATTTTTAATACCTTTAGTCCTACTTTCTTGCATTCATCTAATAACTCTTGCAACATTTCCCAAAGTTCTGAAACGTTATTTACAAAAACAACTACATCATCTGCAAAATAATCTCCATTTACTTTTACTCCTTTAGCTTCCCATTTTAATCTATAAAATACTTCTTGCAGTACTGCTGTAAACGTTTTGGAGATATGGAGACCCCCAGTCTTACACTCTTTTCAATGTTAACTTTCCTAAGATCATTACATAATCTAATTGTTGCTGTTCTATACCTTGTTGATCCAATGCTTTAATCACTAAAAAAATGCTTATAGTGTCAAATACCTTTTCATAATCTACAAATCCAAAACATAATGACAACTCATATTTATTGGTCCTTTCTATAATTTCTCTCAATACTTGGGTATGATCTACTGTACTAAAATCACTTTTAAATCCAACTTATTCTCTTCATTTGTTGAAATGTTGTCTGTAGATGAGTTGTAATTATCTTGGTACAATTTTTTGTATAAAATTGATAAAAGACTGATAGGTCTTTAATTTCTAATATCTTCTTTATCATCTTCTTTAAATATTGATATTGCATTCTTCCAATCATCTGGTATATCTTTATCCTTTAGACATTTGATATATAACTTTGCCAAAAAAAATTCTATTTCTTCACCTACTTCTTTTAATATATCAATTATAATTCCATCATTAGCTGGAGCTTTTCCTTTTTTCATAAGTTTAATTGCATGTCTCATTTCTTCATTTAAATTTTTGAGCAATTCAGAAGATATAATAAATGTATGAGATATTTGTTCTTTATTACTATACAATTCTTGATAGAACTCTTTTACCTATTTCATGACATCATCTCTCTTTTTACTTTCAAATGCCTTTATTTGTGCCTCAAGACGATTCAAGAGGCATAAGTTTTACAATGCAATCAACAAGAATCATTACAAAGAAATTTAGGGAGTGTCGGTGCGTGTCAAGTGCATCCACACCCATACACTTGATTCAATGCATATGATTTTGAACATTCAAGTATAAATGTATGGATAGGTGAGTGGGATATTAATATCTCTCTTTTTAGTAATAGTTCCATCTTTTTTTCTTATTGCAGATGTAAGTTTCTTACCAATATGAAAATGTTGTTTTACACTGTTTAGACTTTTATTCTCTTCTACAGCTTTCCTTGCTAGTTCACAATTATACTTTCTTATATCATTTTCAATTCTTTTCCACACAATTTTACAAAATTTGTGATATTCAATTCTTTTTAATGTAACATTTTTATATATCTTCATATTCCATCTTTTCTTCATAAATTCTCTAGTTTCAGTAAAAAAAATTATTGGTCAATTGTTGCTTTTTTTAAAAAAGTTATCTTTGTTGCAGTTTTTTAAAAGTGTATCAGTTATTTTCTTATTAATTTCATTCAAATCTGAATCATGTTCAATAATCTACTAATACTTGAAACTGATTTTCAAGTTCTAATTTAAATTCAGTAGAATGTTTTTAAAAATTATAAGTATCAATTGCAAATATTGTTTTTCTTAATAATTTTGTCTCTCTAGTTTTGCATTAACATGTATCTTGCATCTTGCTAATCAATGATCACTTCCTGTGTTGAATTTATTAAGAACATTACAATCTTAAAATATGTATTTTCTGTTACTCAAAATATAATCCAATTCTGCTGTACCTTCATTTGGATGCTTTCATGTCCATTTCTTTTAACATTTTTCTTGAAAACAGAATTTATAATAGAAACTTTTTCTTTTTCTGCAAATCCACAAGTCTATGCCCTTTCTCATTTCTATTACCATAACCAAATTTACCTACAGCACTTTCATCTTTCATTTGTTTACCAATTCTAGTATTAAAGTCTCCTATAACAATTTTAAATTATTGTTTAGCCTGATCAAAAAGCCTTTTGTACATCCATATAAAAATTTTCTATACTCCATTTCTATGAAAACCTGAATCATCTGCATTTGGTATCTGCTATTAATTTGTATAACTAATCTTGCCACTCTGTCTGATACACCATCAATCTCCACAATGTTGGTCTTGCATTTTTTATTTATAATGAATCCTACTCCACTTGTACTATCTATATTTGTACCTTTGTAGTAGAGTACATGTCACATTTTAAATCAATTGTCTCTTCACCTTTTCTTCTAACTTCATAAATTAGTCCAAAAATTTCCCGTTTAATAATGAATCCTACTCCACTTGTACTATCTATATTTGTACCTTTGTAGTAGAGTACATGTCACATTTTAAATCAATTGTCTCTTCACCTTTTCTTCTAACTTCATAAATTAGTCCAAAAATTTCCCGTTTAATATACAACAGTTCTTCTAATTCTTGCAATATTCCTTTATTTGAAAGTAGTCTGCAATTGTAAATAACTACATAAAAAGTCATCATCAAATGGTAACCTTGGTCAATATTGTACTTTATTTCATAAACTTTTACATTTATAAACTAAAAACATTCTGGTAAATCATATTTGAACTTTGTAAATATTGACAAAATCAATTGATATTGACAACAAAGGACACTTTCATCCTTGAATGGTTGGAAGAGGAGTGATTTAAGAAAATGAGCAAAACCTTTTTTAAATAAAAGTTTATTTTTAAAATGTGAACATGTAAATATTAAACTTTAATAAATCTATAAATTATGCTTCAAAATATTAGAATAACAGTATAATTTTTAGACCATCTCAAATTATTCTAATGATAATCTATGATGATGACATATTACTCATCATTTCTGCATGATGATGTGTTCAGAACACTTTATTTGTTAACATTATTCTAAAAGTTATTACCTTTCATTTTTAAAAGTGAAATACATAATATATAAAATAACAGTGCAAAATTGATTTTTAATAACTATTATGAATCTTAATAAATTTCAGATTATTCAACAAAATATAGAGAGAAATATGTTAAGAGTTAAGAATGACAAGAAGAGTCAATTATTAAATTCATGGTTGAGAGAATAACCAGAATTTCACTGATATCATTGAAAGAATAAAGAGACTAAAATAGAACTATTTCTGGACATATTACTAAAAAAGAAGATATATATGAACAGAAAGAGATCATGTGTGAGACGGATAGAAGCTTATGCATCAGAAAAATGGAATTAAACTAGAATAGACATTTATTCTAGAATGCTTTGATAATAGTTGAAAATGATGATGTTGATAAAAACAATGATTGATCTGCTTGAATTGGATTTTTTATTGATAAATGCTGAAATCTAAGTGCTTTGCGGTCAACTAAAAAATCAATCAAAATATATTTTACTTCTAGAAAGCCATTGAACATATGCAACAGATAGCCACACCAGAATCACTTTCAGCCCAAAAGCTGCACCAATACAACTTCTATGATATCATCAGTCTTAAAATTAATGTATAATAATAGTTTATTTTAAAGTTAACAATTAATTAATTATTCATATTCTTTACTTTGTTTATATATGCCATTGTTTATATAATTTATACTTATTCGGTTAGATATGCAAAATGTTATGTGCATTTAATAGTTTTGTTTAATTAAAAAAATAATTTGAATCAATGCTTATTTATTTTTTGTTACTTTAACCTGACGTGCTATGTGGCCACCAGGTGGTGCTGCGCCACCATCAACAACTGATCAGAAACCTACAAGTGATAAATTTATTTTTATCTCTTATAAGCAAGTGTTAATCTTTATAGTAATGTTAAATGGTTTATATAGTTATATTTTAAAATATTAAAACAACAATTAACTGAAATATAGGCTTATTATATACCTGTATCAATATATGTAATATAAAGGGTATATGCGTACAGACTTTTACATGACCTACTACTCTCCACACTATCTCATAACACTAATACACTTGAACACATATATGTTGAAAAGATAAATAGTCACTAATATCCGTATTTCATGCTAAACCAGCACTCATCAGTTGATCCAGATTATCAATTCCACACACATATGTTATAAGTGCTCAGATATATATCAAGATAGCCAATCTTCATACTTTAATGGACAGGCTTCAATCCACTCCACACTCCAACTCTTCAACCATCCATCCAATTGAAAATCTGATGATGGAATACTATTAATATGAGCTCTTATCTTTCCGAAACATCTTTTAATTAGTAGTTTCTGATCAGGGTAAATCTTTATCTCAGACTTAATCTTAATGAAAGATTCTGACCAGGGTTAATTTTATTCATAATTAATTTTTAAAAATGTAAAAACAAGTCTCTGCTTTAGTTCAAATAAATTAAGAAACTATTACAATTACAATAACGAGAATGCAATTACAAAAAAAAAAACTTTCCAAAAATAAAATGCTTTGTTTAAAAAGAATTAACTTTTTTTTTTTAATTTAGAATATTTTTTTATAAAGTTAAAAGTTTGCTTGTTAATTACTTTAAAAAAAACAAGTGGCTAAAAGTAAACTATTAAAAAAAAAAATCTATTAAAAAATAGAAATGACAGAATTTTAAAACATAACTGGGTATCTGCGTTATTACACGTACTCTTATATAGTTTTCTTTTAAAACTTTATTAAAACAAAAGTCACTTTTATTTTTGTGATGAGACTTTTTTTGAATCGTATAAAATATCCAGTTCAACATATATAAATAAAACATATGCTCTTCTTTATAAATCTTGTTTTATTATATGAACTATTATAAATAAATAACACTTCAACGTTTTGACTATATTCTTTTATATTCTTTATCAAGGAACAAACTAAAAAATACATAAAAAACAATAAATATAAATACAAATATTGCACAATAATCCAAATACATATAACAAATACAAATAACTCTTACCTTAAAACTCTTCTAAAAACAATCTTAAATTTCTCCTATATTCGTTTCTTAAATACCTTTCTTAAAATAATCCCCTATAATTATTTAATTAAATCAATGTATTATTCTTTTTTTTTCTTTCAATTAACAACCTATTTATTATAGGTTTCATTTCATTAATATAAATTCTTTCTTTTATAATTCTTTCATAATATGATCTAATATATTCTAAAGGTTCTATGTTAAAATCTTTGTTTAAATTTACTCATATGACTATAAACTGTGGAATTTTTATCATATAACTGCTGTTTTAATCTTGTTGCCAATTTATTCTTTGTAGTTCCAACATATGTCATTTTTATATTATCTTTAAGACAATCTAAACATTTTATAATATAAACCAAATTCATGACTTCTAAATTATTATAATCATTACTATTTTTAATTAACAAATTTAAACTTTTTTCTTTTTATAAACAGGACAAATAATACACATTATATTTTTTATTAATCATATTAAATAATTTCCTAATTTTAACAAACAAACCCTTTGAAACTTTGAAACTAACATAAATTATCTTACTACTACTATTATTATTATTATTTAATCTTATCCTAATATTCATTTTTTCAATATTTTTTTACAAAACAAACCATCAGTAACACCTCTAGGCTAATCATAAAACATATTTTATCATACATATGAATGTTTTATAAATATGAATGATTTATAAATGCTTACCTATGGATATTAATAAAGGTTTGTTTTGTAATAAAAATATTGAAAAAATGAATAATAGGATAAGATTAAATAAGTATTATTATGATAATAATAATAAGAAGAAGATAATTTATGTTGAATTAAGAGTTATAATGATCCAATTATCTTAAGCTTGTAAGATATAAACAATGAGCATTTCCAATTGCTCAACAAGCATTGTGATAAATGCTTAGCCAAAAAAAGCATTTAAAATATCTCTGTCAGAAACCCCCCCTGACCATGGTTTCATACTTTGGCAGTCCTCAGAGAGGTGCTAGGTAGCTTCAGATACTAGATCTAAAAATACCAACCCAAGGCCAGCATTTATCTAAAGGTTATCTATAAACTGCAAAATCTGAAATTTTCAGACACCTAACATGTCTTCAAATCCAGCTAACCAACTCAAATAGCTATATGGAGCTGAGAGATCATCGTCCATACCATATATTAGTAGTATTAGCAATGTAACATCGCATAAGACTTAAGGCAGAGACTATAGTCAAAATAAGTCATAGATCACATGTCCCAATTCTCTTAAGCTTATAAGATATAAACAAAGAGCATTGCCAATTGCTCAACAAGCTTTGTGATAAATGCTTAGCCAGAGAAAGCATTTAAAATATCTTGTTAGGAAACCCTCCTAACCTCTGACCATGGTTTCATGCTTTAGCATTCCTCAGAGAGGCATTGGGATAGCTTCAGACACTAGATCTAAAAATACCAACCCAAAGCCAGCATTTATCTAAAAGTTATCTATAAAGTGGAAAATCTGAAAATTTCAGATATCTACATGTCTTCAAACCCAACTATCCGACTCAAATAGCTATATGGGGCTGAGAGATCTTCAGCCATACCATATATTAGTAGTATTATCAATGTAACATCGCATAAGACCCAAGGCAGAGACTATAGTCAAAATAAGTCATAGATCACATGTCCCAATTCTCTTAAGCTTATAAGATATAAACAAAGAGCATTGCCAATTGCTCAACAAGCTTTGTGATAAATGCTTAGCCAGAGAAAGCATTTAAAATATCTTGTTAGGAAACCCTCCTAACCTCTGACCATGGTTTCATGCTTTAGCACTCCTCAGAGAGGCATTGGGATAGCTTCAGACACTAGATCTAAAAATGCCAACCCAAAGCCAGCATTTATCTAAAAGTTATCTATAAAGTGGAAAATCTGAAAATTTCAGATATCTACAATGTCTTCAAACCCAACTATCCGACTCAAATAGCTATATGGGGCTGAGAGATCTTCAGCCATACCATATATTAATAGTATTAGCAATGTAACATCGCATAAGACTTAAGGCAGAGACTATAGTCAAAATAAGTCATAGATCACATGTCCCAATTCTCTTAAGCTTATAAGATATAAACAAAGAGCATTGCCACATGCTCAACAAGCTTTGTGATAAATGCTTAGCCAGAGAAAGCATTTAAAATATCTTGTTAGGAAACCCTCCTAACCTCTGACCATGGTTTCATGCTTTAGCACTCCTCAGAGAGGCATTGGGATAGCTTCAGACACTAGATCTAAAAATACCAACCCAAAGCCAGCATTTATCTAAAAGTTATCTATAAAGTGGAAAATCTGAAAATTTCAGATATCTACATGTCTTCAAACCCAACTATTTGACTCAAATAGCTATATGGGGCTGAGAGATCTTCAACCATACCATATATTAGTAGTCTTAGCAATATTATAAAATTATTTAATATGATTAATAAAAAATAGTGTTATTATTTGTCCTGTTTATAAAAATAAAAAGAGTTTAAATTTGTTAATTAATAATGATAATATCACATGATCACCATTTCATATGCTTACCCATGCTGTTAATAAGAGTACTAAACTCTCCACACAGTAGTGCCACTAAGTGCAAGACTTCATAATCAATGGCTACAGGAAGGTTTGTGCATCAAATCCCTATCTACTGCCCACTCAACCAACATTCCCAGACTAGTCTCTAGCTTGTGGTTTTCATCAGTGAGGAGCCTTGGATTTGAGAGCACCACACCTAGATCTTAGAATCTAATGCAACTTTCCAGCAGCCACATTTTACCTATTTGGTTAACTAAAGCTAGAAATCCAGGATGAATACACCATAATATTTCCAACCCAAGCTCATTTGCTTGTATAGTCATATAAATCTGAAATCAGTTCAGCATCTGTACATTATGGTTTCTTCAGTATTTTGAAAACCTGTCACCATTATCCTATGAGCAGGACAGATATAAAATCATCAAAACATTACATGATCATCATTTTATATGCTTACACATGCTGTTAATAAGAATACAAAACTCTCTATACTGTACTCTCATTAAGAGCAAGCATTCATAATCAATGGATGCAGGAAGATTTGTGCATAAAATCCCTATCTAGTGCTTATTCATCCACCATCCCCAGACTAGTTTCTAGCTTGTGATTTTCCTCAGTGAAGAACCAAGAGCACTGCATCAAGATTTTAGGGTCTAATACAATCCTCCAGCAGCTATCTTTTAATCTGGGAATGTTGGATTAGTATGTCCCAGATAGGGATTTTATGCACAAACTTTCCTGCATCCATTGATTATGAAGACTTGTGCTTGATGGCATTACTGTATAAAAAGTTTGGTTTTGGGTGTGAGTTAATTTATGATAATAGCAAAGAAAGTAGTTTATTGTTTAAGGCTCGATTGGGATCTTTAGCAACAAGAGAATGTACATGTAAATAAAAAATATGGGTGATTTAGTCTGCAAATTGTATAAGGAAGGCATAGAAAATATTAGGCATCTGTTGATTAAATGTACATGCTTGAAAGCAGAAAGGGTACAAATAATGATGTTATGGAAAAATAAATATGAACAAAGTGATTATACAGAAAATGGGTTATTAGTTTTTATGCTGGGTTTAAGAAAAGATAAGGAGGATTTAGATATAAAGGCCATAGTGTTGACAAAGATTATGTTGTGGAAATGAAATGGAGCAGATTATGGGCAAGCTTAGGGTGGGGAATGGAGGGGGGAAGTGGCTAACAGGTTTCTTTGGGCATAGTTGCTGAGAGATTCCTGACTCCATTTAAAGAGAAGTCACAGTACATCACATCCTTATTAACAGCATATGAAATGGTGATCATGTGATGGTTTTTATAGCTATCCTGCCCATAGAATAATGGTGACTGGTTATTGAAAAACCAAAAGATACCAAAATATATAGATGCTGAACTGAATTCAAATCTATATGACTATACTAGCAAATGAGCGTGGGTTGGAAATGTTAGGATGTTTTCATCTTGGGTTTTTAGCTTTATAATTAACCAAATAAGTAAAAGGTGACTGTTGGAGGGTTGTATTAGATTCTAAGATCTAAGTGCAGTGCTCGCAAATCCAAGGAGTTTCACTGATAAAAGCCACAAGCTATAAACTAATCTGGAGATGTTGGATGAGTAGGCACTAGATAGGGATTTTATATACAAACCTTTCTGCATCCATTGATTACAAATACTTGCACTTGGTGGCACTACTGTATGGAGAGCTTGGTACTCTTATTAATAAAAATAATGATTATAATAATTTAGAAATTATGAACTCGGTGTATATTATAAAATGTTTAGATTGTTTTAAAGATAATAAAAAAAATGCCATATGTTGGAACTACAAGGAATAAATTTCAACAAGATTAAAACAGCATTTAAATGATAAAAATTCTGCCATTTATGATCATATGGATAAATTTGAACATAAAGATTTTAAAATAGAATCTTTAGAATATATTAGATCGCATTATGAAAGAATTGTAAAAGAAGGAATTTATATTAATGAAATGAAATTTGTAATGAATAGGTTGTTAATTGAAAAAAGAATAATGGATTTGTTATATGTACTTGGATTATTGTGGAATATTTGTATTTATATTTATTGTTTTTTATGTATTTTTTAGTTTATTCTTTTATAAAGACTATAAAAGAATATAGTTCAAAACATTAGAGTATTATTCATTTATTTTATAGTACTTCATATAATAAAACAAGATTTATAAAGAAGAGCATGGGCTATTTTTTAAAATAGAAGACTGTATTTGTTGGTTATTGATATAATTTAATTGTATATATACCCAAATAAAATATTTAATTATATTTATGAGTTTGTGTTTATTGCATTTAGATAGAAACACAACAGCAACTTTATAAAATCAATCATATTTAGCAAAATTGTATCTGTTGTGATAATTGCTCAAACCACTAAATATACTACATATATACACTACTACTGCACTAAACCAAACAGGTTGATGCCCTTTATTCACTATAATTAAGTCAGAATCGTGTGATCAGCCAACAAGATTCAGAGACATAGCAAAAGTACTTTAACCCAGCATGTTCAGGATATGGTAGTCGCAGAACAGTACTAAGCTTTAACCTATTTGCCAGTGCTTCAAAACCTCCATTATCTGACCAACACTTCTGATGCTACTGATAGTAATCATTTTCTTTCGGTCCTGGTGGTCAGGTAAAACAAGGACTCTACAGATTCAAACTCAGCCTCAGTCATGCATTAAAATTAATAACTTAATTTAAGATACTCACCATCTCCCATAAGAACCTAATACTTTGACAAAGCTAAGAATACCATTTTATTTATCTACTTCAGGGGTTTTGAATATACACATAAATAACTTAACTAAGTGTGGATATAGTTGGGTGGATGTGGTGAACCAGGAGATGACACGACTAATGTATAAACATAAATATACATGATTTATTAACAACAAACTCAATAAAAGACTAAAAATAACAATAATAATGTTTGGATCTTATTATGATCCATGTATGGGCATTATAAATGAACCAGAAATTAATAATTACAACATTATTTAGATATCAGTGTCATGTGTGTGTGAGCATTACAAAAGAACTATCAGTTGATAATGGTAACAACATTTGTGTATCATTATGGTAAGTGTATAAGCATTACAAAGACATTATATGTTAATAACAATAACAACAGGTGTGTATCAGCATGATACTGTATGGGCATTACAAATGAACTAGCAGTTAAGGATGATCACAATATTTAGGGATCAGTATTATACACGTGTCAGCATTACAAAAGAATTATATGTTTATAATGATAACAATATTTGTGTATCAGCATGATTTGTGTATGAGCATTATAAATGAACTAGAAGTTAACAAGAACAATATTTAGATGTCAGTGTTATCCATGTATGAGCATTACAAAAGAATTATATGTTGATAATGATAACATTTGATCAAGAAATATGCCACTATGAAATTAATATGCCAATTGTCAAGAATAGACACAATACCTGGTTATATTATTAAGTTAGAGGCCAGAAATATATATATAACAAATTGATGTCCATGTGGAGAAGTTAAGTATTGTTTTATTATTACACTTATTTTTTATTAATCTCAGCAGGAGTTATGGTAGAAAGCGTAATTCTAGCTCCCTTTATTATTAACAATTACATTATAGATATCGTTTATCTATCCCACACAACATTACTAGCAGGCATGATTAAAAATCTAATTACATAAGACAGTGGTATCTGGGTTTGAATTCTGTGCTGGCTACATTATTATTGGCATTGGCTAGATAGACCAATCTCCATTATTGAATAATCAAATATATAGATATGTTCCTATGAAAACACATCTACCATCAGGTGGCATGTGTAAGACACTGGAGCATTGGTTATGAATCACTATCATCATAGAGTATCCATTTATCGGCTCAAAAACACGGCTATCTCCCGGACTGGTAAAATATCCGTCTGGCAGTTTGCATAGCATTACTCAACATCTATTCATTTATTGAAAGTATGTAGGCACAGATTATTCTACCATGTAACATTGATATATTTGCCAAAAAGGCATCAACCCATAAAAACTGTATTTAAAATTTAATAAAACAAGTAATAATGTGAAAATTAAGACAACCATATTTTATAGGCTATAAATTGCCCATGAGCTTAAATATAAAGCTTAATTACGAATTATCCTAGTAAATTGCTAAGGAGGCAATAAGATATACCTGTTGAGACAAAGTACTTTTTCCCTAAATGTATGCATTATTAAATATATATAGCGAGATGAACACATAATTTCATAATAAGTAATATTGCCCATTTTACATTTAAGAAGAAAAAAAAGCATGATTATTTTTTAACACATAAATAAATGCACATATATATTATTTCATTTTAATTGTCATAAAGAATTTAAACCAAATATAAACTAAATAGAATAATTATTTTAGCACTCATTTATTCTTAATTTTTTTAACAAGGTATTGGCATAATAACATATATACGAGTTTTAATTCAGATATTTGATTTTCTCTCTCTTTTTTTTTAAAGAAATAAATGACATTTTTAACTAACAAGGATTTGGACAAATGATTTAAGAAGTTCAAGTTTGCATTTGTTACTTTAAAGTTATAAAATAATTATTATTCTCCCTTAAAGATTGGAGACAAAGCAAACAAATTTATGAATTAATTGATTTAATAGTAAAATATCATTTACTTGTGAGTTGGCATAGATAAAATTAATCAATAAAGTATATATTTTTATAACTAAAGAAAAATACGTGGCATATTTCAAAATAAAATAAAAGGTTGTATTTATAAAATGTATAGAATTTTGTTCCATTAATAATTAAAAATTAATTTCTGACATAGACTGACTTGTTATAAAAAAGTTACTACACTCATATATATATATATCAATATCTTTTTAAACTACATCCTCCTTTGGGATCGAGTCTTTTACTGAGCAGTTATGAATCTGAGGAATTTACATTTAAGATATTCTAGAGTTTTTATAGAAGGCATTTTAATTATTTTTATCTTTAAAGATTAAAAGTTCATTCTTGCACTGTTTGATGATTACTTTGGTGAGACCACTGTCTTTTCACAAGTTAAAACTTATTTCTCGGCAGGTTCTTGGTTTACTGGACACAGTACAGGATTGGATTTGAAGTTGGCATGTTCTCCTTTCCTTTGCAGCAGCAGCATGAAATCAATAGGTTTTGCTACCCCAAAGATGTGTTCTCTTCTTTCAGAGATCTTTCCAAGAGGAAGGCTAAACTTGTCCTACTCAAAAGTCATGGTGATATATGACATCAGCTTACATTCAATGGTACATGAGAGAGAGTCCTTTTAGAGAAAAATAACCCAGTATTTATAAGCCTGTAATTTTTTAAAAAAACCTTACTCAGCAAAACCAAAAATCATATTTTATCCCTCCAGCTCTTTATGTCAAGTGTTTGTTTACTCTTTTTTAAAAAAAAAAATCTCAATTGATTCCCCAGACTCAACTTTTGTTGGAAAAGAAAATATACTGGTTGACTGATTTTTAATTTACACTAGTCTGAAAAATCTTATCAAGATTAAAATAAGGTAAGAGAATTTTAACTGCCCCTAAAGACAAGAAATAATTTGTGTCCCAATAGAACTGTACCTTTCCAAATGTTTCAAAATAAACTTATAGACACTCCTGCCTTTAGCTAAATGTTTGGCTATCAATTAGTAAAAATCCGTTAATTGCAAAAAAGAATGAGTCAACTTAATTTTTTCATTTCTTTTTTTAGGAAAAACATAGTAGCCAATTTTCTTTTCCAAATATATAACAAAAATGTATTTCAACAAAAACAATGTATGTACATGCTCTATCACTCAATTAGAAACACACTGCATATATGTATTATTTTTTTAATAATAAAAAAAAGTGAAAAATTAGCTATTTGATCTATCACCCTAGGTTTATAAATAAATAACATGAAGCTATATGTGTGCATACACACAGACTGCTTCAATATATATATATGTAAATGAAAATATTTAAATTTTCAAATCACTTTTATTTAAATATTCTAATTTATATAAAAATAACACATTACTATTAATAATTTATTTAAAAATAAAACTTATTTTATAAATATAGCCTTATAATTACAGTAATTGTACTTGTGATAAAATTATTGTTATCAATGATATTTTACAGAAATTATAAATCTTTTTCATCCTGGAATTGTTATTTTACTAAAAAAAATTATCTTTTTTTTTTTATTATGCTATATTATTTTATTATGCTTTTTACATATTTTACTAATAGCTTTTCCTATTTCTAATAACGATATATATTTTAATGCCATATTATCTTTTTACACATTTTAGTTTGGTCTCTAGCTAAAAACTCGTAATTATTCTATAATCCACACTGCAGCTCAAATCTAAGGAAAACAGAATGAATAAAAACATAATTTTTAAAAACATATTATTGCATATCAAAATATTTAATTTTTAACAAATTTCATAATAATATTATTTAATGCAGATTACACTGTTGTCTAAGTCTAAAAAATTTGTCTAGTGGAACAATCCAAATATTTGTTTAGTTTTTTTTTAAGTGTCGTAGCATAGACCGGGACGCGAACCCGCAACCCGGGCAACTCCCTGGGACCTCTTGACCACCAATGCAAGACAAAAAATATTTGCTGTTGTGTATTTTTATAGTTTTCCAACACAACTTATGAATAAACAAAATAAAGTGCAAAGCATTTTATTGGCTTCTAAAAGCTTATTGAATAAACAATCTGAGTAAGAAAATTTAAAATTTCTTCCTTTAAATAAATCTTAGCTAAATCCTAATTGTTGAATTATATAATAAAGAATAATATATATATATAATATGACTTAGTTATTAATAAGTGTTAAAAAATTATATAAAGTATTAACTGAAACACAGGCTTATTATATACCTGTGTCTATATATGTAATATATAGGGTATATGAGCGCAGACTTTCACACGACCCACCACTCTCCACTCTATCTAATAACACTGATACACTTAAACACATATATGTTCAAAAGATAAATAATCACCAATATACGTATTTCATGCTAAACCAGCAATCATCAGTTGTTGGTCCAGATTATCATCTCCACACATATACACTATAAGTGCTCAGATATATATTAAGATAGACAATCTTCATACTTTAATGGACAGGCTTCAATCTACTCCACACTCCAACTCTTCAACCGTCCATCCAATTGAAAATCTGATGATGGAATGCTCAAAGGCCACCCTGAGGCTGAGGTTCTTGTCACATCCATGTTGACCTAAGGTCAATATGAACCCCACATGTACAGGACATAATCCATTTAATACATATGCAAGGATGGGCAGACATACATACATGAGCACTTATAGTGTATATGTGTGATGATAATCTGGACCAAGTGATGATTGCTGGTTTAGCATGAAATATATACATTTATCTTTTCAACATATATGTGTTTAAGTGTATCAGTGTTATTAGATAGGAGTGTAGAGTAGTGGGTCGTGCGAAAGTCTGTGCTCATATATCCTATATATATATATAGACACAGGTATATAATAAGCCTGTGTTTCAGTTTTACATTGTAGAGATGTCTGCCCATCCTTGCATATGTATTAAATGGATTATGTCCTGTACATGTGGGGTTCATATTGACCTTAGGTCAACATGGATGTGACAAGAATCTTAACCTCAGGGTGGCCTTTGAGCATTCCATCATCACATTTTTAATTGGATGGACGGTTGAAGAGTTGGAGTGTGGAGTAGATTGAAGCCTGTCCATTAAAGTATGAAGATTTTCTATCTTAATATATATCTGAGCACTTATAGTGTACATGTGTGGAGATGATAATCTGGACCAACAACTGATGATTGCTGGTTTAGCATGAAATACGTATATTGGTGATTATTTATCTTTTGAACATATATGTGTTTAAGTGTATCAGTGTTATTAGATAGAGTGGAGAGTGGTGGGTCGTGTGAAAGTCTGTGCTCATTGTACCAGTCGGATTTGTATGTTCACATAACAAGATCTAGCATCTAGGCAAAAGTATCTCAAATCCAATCGTGCGCAAGATACATAAGTCAGGAACACTCATGAATTCTGCCCTATTTGCCTACTTCCCAGATCTATAACATTATGAGCAACAATCCCGATGATTTTGATCTAATTTTACCTCTCACCACCAGCATCACTCATCGGAGACCCAAAAAGACCCTAGGCTAAATTTTAATGATAGACTAATTTAAAAACACACTATAATCTGGGAGCAACAAAGGCTCGTAACCTTGCATATTAATTATATATTTAGCAGAGATCATCTACTCATATGGAACATAACTAATAAATGGATATTAACTTATATAAAAGAAAGCAATGATTCGAGAGTTGATGTATATATTTTAAGATTTATTATATTAATAACAAATAAATATGTCGGGTTATTTATCCGACACTAGCTTCATAAGTATTATATATATAGATAATGCAGATTTTACAATAACGTGATGATAATTGCGGCTATGCCAATAATATATGTATACAACTTAAGGAATTAGCCCTATTGGAAATGTATTACTAAAATACTATTCTACCCCCAGAGAAACGAAAAGAGCATTTACCCGACTTAAAAGAAAATAGTTTAACAAGCAAATATTACATTTTGTTTTTATTCAATATCATCATTAATTTGATTTGTAAAATGATTAATGTGCGGGACGGATAATGAATACTTATATGAATGAGAATAAATTTATTGCACTGACATGCATAGTAAATAATGGAAAATATATGTCTGTTTAGAGAAATTATCGCATTATGACTTATGGCTATTCCTGGGTGACTAATAATATACCGAAAGGCAGTGTGTGCATGGTGGCACGTTGGGGTGGTCCAATTATGGATCCTGGAGTGTGCTTCATGAATTTTATTAACAAAATTTACCGATTTCCTCTGCAAACGTAGGCAGGATTGGTGTTGAGATGAAGGGCGGTCGGCAATGTCTTTATTGGGCTGGATTTCCCAGAGCGATCCCCATATAAAGCATGCACATATGACCAAATATGTCCCCAGGGTGGTTTTACAGCCTGGTTCAAGGACATTGAGAAACAACAATGGGGCTCGACTTAACGAATACCTCCATGTTAGAAAGAAGCACGAACATATATATAACAAAGTGGCCTATATGCACACAACGCTTAACAAATCAATATAACTATAACTTTAAAGATTATCTTAAACTTATTTACTGTCCATAAATTGTGAAATACCCGGCACAATGGTATGGTTTCTTCGTTAAACAAACATGGATAATAATTTTAATTAAATATACAATTTCAAGATCTGAAGATCCCCCTCCCCCTTGTTACTTAAGATTATTCATAATTTCCCACACATTCAACAAATCTCAATCTCGGTTAATAAATGCCTTTTATGAAAATATACAAATTAATACGAAAATAAATGGGTGGTGGTAATAGCTATGGTGGGTTTACATATATAACATAATAAGAAATAGTGCATTATTTAGAAAGGAAAGTATTTTAGAAAAACAGATGTTGATCTGTTTTTCTATAGCACACATAGAAAATAATTAACTTGTTTATCCAAAATTGATAGCACCTGGACAAGTTGAATAAGACTTGTTTTGATTAAATTATAATTTAATTACCCGATAAATGATGGGTGGGGAAAATGAAAATAAATTATGAGCTGGAGATTTTATAAATATTATTGGCATTTTTCTTTTTTTTTAAACATAAATACATAAATATAAACGAAAATTATCTGCCGCATGGAAATAAAAGAAAAGAAAACATTTTATAAGAGGCTTAATAATGATAAGTTATATAGAGTTATAGAGAGTTACATGCTATGAAAACATTTAATATATATATGATCGGAACACAGAATAAATCTTACAAAGAAGGCAGGATTTGAGAATTATAAGTGGCTAAAGTTCTTTTTACCTTGCTATCTGGAAGAACAATTTTGATACGAGTCAGTCCAATGGCATTGGTTCACTAGATCTAGGGTTGCAGTAATATATGGTAGGTAGCATTTTACTTTTACCAGAGAAATATTTAAAGTTCATCAGTACGGGATGCAGAGCTTCGCTTATGGGAAAAGCATATCAGAACAGAGGGGAAGGTGAAATTTCCCCTACTCACAGCACATTGGATTAAAATTAAAATTGACGTGGATTATGTATAGCAACATCATAATTTTGTGGTCTCCTCTCCATTTTGGATTCAAATCCAGCAGTATCTATACTTCTATTTTGATGATGTAACTTAGCAACTACTGCTGGACCTGAGGTGGTTTAAGCACTTAATGTACATCTGGAAACATTTGATCGGATACTTTCTTATCTAGTAAGACTTTTGAAACAATGCAATTCTGTTATCAGTTTCTCAAATGATTGTTTTAAAATAAATCTTATGATTTTAAAACAATCTGGTATGGACAAAATTTTCACTAATGGGTTTATTTTATTATTACAAAATCATGATCTTTTACTTTTATCTAAGGGGCTCTCCTGGGTAATTGTTTTCGAGAGACTTTTTAAAAGAATTCCATCATTTCTGACTGCTAAATTACATATGAAAAAATAATAAGTTTCATATATGATTTTGAGTATAATTTATATATAACATAATTTAATGATTTGTTAGCAATCTCCTACCCTGAAATATATATTTATTATTTACACACATATACACACGACAATATTACATATTTATTTATTAAAAATATTTTTAGATTTAGGATGTATCAGCACTTACGTGATTTGTGTTAAAATAATAAAGCAAAAAGAAATATATGTATTATTAGATATATATGCATGCGTAAAGACAGGTTTGAACATAGTTAAATGGTAGGAAATTGGATGTGGGCTGTAAAGCAGTATCTGAGCACCAGATCATCTGCTTCATCATATACCCTATATATTACATGTATAGACACAATATATTATACCAGGACTGCCTATTTGATAGCCTTAGTTGAGGCACCAAATATAACAGAACGGCATTTAATCATCCCAGTTGATGTATTAAATGTAATATAATCAATTATATTTAATGTTTAGAAATCATTAACTTAATGCTTCACAGTTAGGTTCGCCAAATATAACAGAATGGATTATATTTAAAATCTAAGTTGGTCTTGTTAAATATAAAGAGATGATTAAATTCCTTAGAAAGAGGATACGCATTTCACTACAATCGGACTTTGGGTCTTCAAGTAGAATGCTAGAAATGAATCGATGAAATACTAAATCCATGACTATATATATCTTTATTATGCTAGCTCAATAATCTTTAAATAAGTTTAAATACAATTTAGACCAGGTCATCCATCTTTCATCCCTCTTTCAGTCACCATTATGCCACGATATTCAAACTCACGGAGAATTTGCAATTAGCTCTTTTCAGGAATAATTTCAAAACAAGTTATTTCATATGCCTTTATATAAGCATTAATTATAACTATTATTCATATGATATTTATAATACTAGCATATATATAATATAATTCAATAATGATTAGACAAAGAGATCACGTTAACAAATCAATATTTAATAAACAATAAAAAATATAATAGAATAGATAATAAAATATTAATAAATAAATACGGATGAATTTTATCATTTTAAAAGAATATTAATAAATGATATTTTTTATTTAATACCCTATGATAAAACTCAATACTATAATAAACTTTCAAAAATTAAAGAAAATAGCTTAAATTAACAGATATATAAAAACAATATCTGGGTTCAAAAATTAATAATTTATGTAACTTATTAATTTATTTATCGTTCTTATTTATATGCTTCACAATTACCCATATATAAGTATTATTTACCATTGTATAACTTATATATTATATGTATTTTTAATAAATAAAAATACATTAAACGTTTACAATATTACGTAGTAAACACAATATAATCCTGTTTAAGATATCTGTCAAATAATAACTATTTTTTATATCCCTCATCTAATTTGATGAATTATGTTAAGCTTTCAATTAATTATATTTAATAATAAATATAATTTTCCTTTTAAGATATATATGATGCGATGCCAAATTTGAAATAAAGATAATAATAATAATAATAAACATATTAAAATAATATAAGCATTATTATAATATATATAAATAAATAATAAAGGAAACTTATTTATAAGAGAGTTGAGAGTAGATATTGAAGTCTATAGTTCATCATCCCAATGAAGATCTCTTACGAAGCATATCACCAATCCATTGGTACAATGATGATTCCATTTATCCTTAAACGATAAACTGTTAATAACATCCAATGACCAGATTAATGTGAAATAAAATAAATATTCTTCGAATGTAGATGTTCTTAATCTTCATTTCTCTATTATCACTAGACGTTCTATATATTCAATATTTCAAAATATTTTAAAATAGCATGCAAGGTTGGTTTTGAAACCTTTACGATATAAAGCTGTTTTACTCAAAACACATTGTTTTATCCTATATATATATATATATATATTATCTTAAATTTATATATATCCGAAGAATCACGGAAGTATTAAAACAACGTAGTTTCCAAAAAACTTAAACAGACGTTCTTTTCTTTTATATTGCTATTCCTTTAAGATTGAGTAGAAAATTAAATATATTTTCCTTGCAGACTTTTAATCCACAAATTATTTTAATTTGGAAAAGTTAATATTTAAATTCCAATCGTTAAATAGTAGTATTGATAAAAGAAAAATGCTATTTTTAAAGAGAAAAGATTTTTTTTTCTTTCATTTTTTTATATCAAGAGAACAAACGAATCTGCTCATGTGTTATATACAAGTTCATGCTTAACTCAACTATCAATTTGTTCCACTGACATTAAGATTTAATAATAAAATAAAACAAATATATAAGTATTTATTCTTAACTTCAAATCTGGCATTTTACTCAAAAGCTTAAGGTATGTATTATTTAAAACTTAAATGTATATATAAATAGTACATATATGTTACATAATAAAATAGTCAAATAAAAATTTATATTTATAAATAATTTCACAAGAGATAAAACACGTTAGACCAATAATAATAACTGTAAGTTACTATTATATTTCCCCTTCCCTTCGGAAATTTAAAATTTTAATTTAAGTTAAAATTTTAAACACTTACAACTATTTTAGTATATTCTTATAGTTTAATTGCATTTATAGTTGGATTTTATGAAGGGTTGAATTTTTTTTTTTTTAACTGTTATATCTTCCTAATACTTGGGCTATTTTATTCTTGTGATAATGATCAAAAATAAAAAAATTAAGGACTTTGATGGGTTAATATTTTTTTTTATATAAAAAAAAAAAAAATAAAAAAAAATAATGTGTTTCCTTCTTGGACCACAAATATATTTACTAGCCTTATTCCTGCTTCTTTAAGACTTATGGATTTGAAAAGGACTAAATAAATACTAGAGTATCCTTTTATAAATATGAATTGACTCTATGGTTTTAATTATTTTAAGGCATTAAAGAATACCCTCACCAAAGCTAATGTTTTTAACTATACTTCTCTTTACATTGATCACTATTATTATTATTTTTTATACAACCATATGGTTTACACTGCCCAATTCTTATCTTGGTCTTCACCTCATTTCTTTATAAAACATTATAAGCAGCCAAAATATGGTTTTAAAATTCATGAATTGTATGTACCACGAATCTCTCCTTCTTGGTTAATCCAAAATGCATTTGGACCTGCCCTTTTAACGATAGTATAAGGTCCTTCATATGTATTGAAGAATTTATGGTATTTATTCTCCAATGGTTTGCTGGGATGGAAAGTCTTTATCAAAACTTTATCTCCAACTTTAAATTCATAAATACATTTTTTTTATTCTGACTTCTATTATTTGCCATTTTAACAAGTTGTTTATGAGCTTGTAAAATATCATTTTCTCCATTTATTTTGGGTTCATTAATAATAGGTTTATATTTTTTAAATAATATAGGTATAATTTGATGAAAGTGTAGTCGGATGGGTGAGAATCCTGTAGATTCATTTAAACTCCAATTGATATAGTCTACTACATGTTTTGTCTGCTTTACCCAACCCTTGTGCTCCTCTTCTAAATAGGTCCTAAACAAACGTCCAAGCTCCCGCATAATACGTTCACATGGATTTGATTGTGGATTCCTAATAGAGATTAGCACATGTTTTATTTTTGATATATCTACCCATTTCTTCCATTCCTTAGATAGAAAAGGTGTACCATGATCAGTTAGTATGGTTTTCGGCTTTCCTATCATTGGAAATTGGAGAGTACTCAATACTTTGATTGTATGTTTAGCATTGGCTTGGGGTATCGGGTAAGCAGCAACATATTTGGAAAAGAGATCATAAGTGACTAATAAATATTTTTGTTTGTTGAATGGAGGCAAAGGCCCATAATAGTCAATTGCTAAGATCTCGTTTGGTCTTTCTGGAATGATAGAATTAATTGAATTAATATAATTTTGGTTTACTGACTTAGCTCTTAAGCAAATTAGACAATCCTGGAGTGATTTCAAGATGTCTTTATACATTTTTGGCCAGTAAAACCAATTCTTAAGGGTATGTTCTGTCTTATGAGCACCATAATGCCCGTATAGACAGTGTACGTATTTTATGAGTGGGTCACGTAAAGACTTTGGTATTATTGTCCTCCACTCATCAACGTTATCATTCACTTTATATAGTAAGACCTGTTGTTCTAATTTAAAATGGTTAAGATCTTTAGGTGCATCCAAAACTTCCTCCCCTAATAAAACTTTTATAATTGGGTTTAATTCTGGGTCATTAAATTGTATCTCTGGTAAGTTTTCCAACTCGTTCTCTACATTACTATCAGCCATCACATTGACATTTGTAATGTAGGCATTGTCTACCATCAAATGATTTTGTTCTGACCTACATGGATTTCGACTAAGCACATCAGCAACGATATTCTCGGATCCTTTGCAATAATGCACAGTGTAATTAAATTCCTGTAGTAGTAAACTCCATCTAACTAGACGACTATTAGTCAGATAACTGTGATTCAGGAATTCAAGGCTTTTGTGATCAGTGATCACTATCACCTCTGATCCGAGTAGCATTTGTCAAAATTTTTGGAAAGCCCAGACTATTGCTAGTGCTTCCTTCTCTGTAACCATGTAATTTATTTCTGGACCTTTCAAGAGCCGGCTAATAAAGTAGAGGACACCTGGTTGGCCATCCTCTTGGATTTGGGACAGTGTTACCCCTAATCCAAAACCACTACTATCTGTTTGAACAATGAATGGTTTATTAAAATCAGGGAAAGCTAACATAGTTAACTTTAAAAACCCTGTTTTAATATTCTCAAATGCACGGTCTTGTTCTTCAGTCCATTTCCAACGTTCATCTTTTCTAATCAATTTTAGCAACGGTTCCATGTGGTCTGAGAACTTCTGATAGAAACGGTTGTAAAAATTACATAGGCCTAAAAATGATCTAATTTGTTTTCGAGTAGATGGTTTAGGAAAGTTTTGAATGGCAGAGATCTTCTCTGGATGAGGTCTTATCCCATTGCAACCAACAATATGACCTAAGAAGACTACTTGGTTGGAAACTAAAGTACTCTTCTTGAAGTTAATTTTTATACCTTTCAGAAAACACTCTTTAAAAAATATAGATAAATGTTGAAGGTGTTCTTCAACTGTGGTGGATGCAATAATTACATCATCCACATAAATAATTATGATTTGTTTTACCTCAGGAGGTAAAGTCTTATCCAAACACCTGATTAGACCTGCACCACTATTTATCAATCCAAATGGCATCCTATTAAATTGGTATGTAAAACCCTCATAACGAAAAGCAGTATATTGGCGATCTTCTGGATGAAGTTCAATCTGCCAATAGCTGGAGGTTAAATCGAAAGTGGAAAATACCTTCTTGTTTCCAAATTTCATGAATAATTCATGTATGGGCGGTGGTATATTTCTGTCTGGGACAGTAATTTTATTTAGTTGTCTAGCATCTAAACAAAATCTCATCGACCCATCTTTCTTCTTCACAGTTACTACTGGATTACAGTAAGGTGAAGAGCATTTGGAAATGATTTCCCAATCCAGCATTTTATTAATTTGCTTAGATATATCTTCCCGATATTGGTATGGAATAGGATATGATTTAGATTGAAATGGTTGATCATGAATTAATCTAATTCTCTGTTGGAATCCCTTTATCACTCCTGGTATGTCTGAGAAAATAGAATTAAATTCTCTTATAACAAATCGTAATTTTAATATATCATCACTTCCAAGCAAGTTGGATTCTGCGAGTTTACTCTCTAAAAGTGTTTCTGGAATGCTAGATGTTATAGAGTCAACTTCAATTTGATCATATCTTGGAAGCAATGTCATCTCTAAGACTTCATCATTAATTTTAACTGTTTTATTACAGAAATCAATTACACAAGTGTTCAAATGTAGGAAGTCTGCCCCTAAAATAACATTATGAATCAAACCATTCAAAATTAAAAATACATGATAGAGAGTTGTTTGGCCGATTTTAATCTCAACCCAAATTTGTTTTTGGATTAACTTAGCTTTTCTACTGTTAGCCATGGTAACCTGCATAGATTTCAGTGGTAAAATTTTGATATTAGGATTTATTGCTAAAATCTTTTGGTAAAATGTCTCTGATATCACAGAAATTTGGCTACCAGAATCTAATAATGCCTTAACCAGCAAGCTCTCAAACAAAACTTCTATCATAGGGCAACTTTGTAAAACAAAATTTGGTGTTTTATCTTCCCATGAACACATCATGTTAGTGATTTCTCGTGTAAAAGATTGATTCAAGTTCCTCATTGGGTATTTGGTTTCTTGAGGTGAGGAACATTTCCTCAAGTACCCTTTTAGTTTGTTTTATGTGAATCTATAGATATATCTTTACTACATCCCGGTTTTGGGGAATTTCTTGGATTATTAGAAGAAGTTATTTTTACTTTATTTAAATTATCACGATTTATTTTGGGAGAGGGGTCATAAGGTATATTCCTTTGAGATGTTTTTCCCTTCCAATAATTGGTATTTCTATTATTTTTCCTTCTATTATAAAATATTGTATTGATTGAAGCTTCCTCCTTTTTTTTATCAGGTAATCTAATTGATAAATTGGTTTGATTCATATCAATACTATTTAAAAGTTCTACTATTTGTTCTATTTTTGTTATATTGGTACACAATAATGATTGTTCTATTTTAAGTGGTAAATTTCTTTTTATTATTCTAATCATTTCGCCTTCACTTAAATGATAAGTATTAAGTGTTCTTAATTTTGTTATTTGACGGCGAAAGAATTTGGTCAAGGTTTCTCCAGGTGTCTGTTTATACTTATCTTGGAATATTTGGTACAATAAAGCCTCTTGTTTATCTCTATTCCAAAAATTTTTAATTAATAACTCTTGATATTCCATATAAGTAGATGGAGTTTGTGATAAAGACTCCCACCACATCAATGCATCTCCTTGTAAGTGACTATATGCAACGATCACTTTTTCTCCTTCTGATAAACTACGGTTAACGGAAAAATAAAGATTAAGGCTTCTAATATGTTCTATCGGAGATTCATTATGAGATCCTTTGAATATTTTTAACCTAACAAATTGGTTAATTGTACTACTTGGTATTGAATGGTTGTATACCTTTTGTTTTTCTAAAACATTCAACTGAGAAGTTGATGTTTGATTTTCCTGATTAATCCTATAAGTATTTAAGTTTAACCCTTCTAATTCAAAATTACTAGGATAATTTTCAACTTCAGGCATTATATGATACTGAAAATTTGATCTATCACCAGAGTCAATTACTTGTTGTGGATCTTTTTGAATGACCTTCAAATGATTTTCACCATGATTTTGTTCTTGATTATAACTATAAGTATTTACATTATTTTCAACCTGATGCATTTCTATAGTTGGTGTTCTTTTACATATCTGTGTTTCAATAACCAAAAATCTACTATCAGTTGATTCCTTTATTTTATTTACTCTATTCCAAGTTTCAGTAGTATCTTTCCTTAATTTTTCCAATACATTTTTGTCTATATTTGTATTAATTTCTATTGAATTCATTTTATTTTCTAAAGTTTTAAGTTGATGATCAATAGTCTCCAATACATTATTCTGAGATTCTACCTCATTATTATGTTTAGTAGATAGTTGATCTATTCTTGCTTGTGTTTGTTGTCTATCTACTTGGATTTCATTCCGTATTTTATTTTGTTCTTCTTTTACTTGATCCCTAAAAATTCCTTGATTTTTATACATTTCATCACATTTAACATTAAATTTATCTATTATGTCACCTTGGAACTCACTAAACCGTTGTTGACATTTTGAATTATTTTCATCAATTTCATTCTTTAAATCATTTAATGCTTGTTTAATTTCTATGTTATCTTTTTTAACATTATCCACATTTAAATTTAATTGTTGGATTTTTGTAGATAGTTTATTTTCAATTCCTGTTATTTCAACCTTCAAATCATTTTTTAAACTATCTAATTTTTTACTATTATTATCCAATTTTTGATTCAAATCACTTTTTAAACTATTAATATTATCATCCAATTTTTGATTCAAATCACTTTTTAAGTTACACATATCACTTCTAAAACTAGTACTATTATCATCCATTTTTTTATTCAAATTATTTTTTAAATCATCTAATTTATTCATAAACATTTGTAACATTTGCTGAATTGTTCCAACATTAGATGATTGACTAAACTCAATTGTAGATGATTGATTTAAACCTTCATCAACTATATTTTGTGTTTGAGATAACACTTGATCTAAACTCGGTGTTTGTTGAGGGTATTCAATTATGGTTGTAGAACCCCCAGGTGCTTGTACTAATGATGATTGTTCTATAATATTACTATCATCACTTAGTTCACTTTGCAAATCATCTTGCATTTGACTAGAGCATTTAATATCTTTGTTTGAAAACATTTTCCCACTTCGCAGCATAACAAATTTTAACTTAATTCAAATATTACTTAAGTGTATATATATTTTTATAACCAAAATATTATATCGTAAAGTTCTCTACCACCCCATGCTATTTATATATACTTATGATGTTCTAATAATATATGTGTATATTTTTAAACGTCTATGTCTATATAAAACTTTATCCCACTCAACTCTTGTTTAAAACATAATTTAATAATTAGTTATTTAAATATTGATCTCTCTAAATCATATTATATATATTACCATTTTTTTTTATTTATATTAATCTTGCAATTATAAATACCATATATAATGAATCGAAATTATAGATTCAATGTCTAAAACATTGCACACCAGATAAAACGCAGTCTATAGGGTATGAGATTTAATTAATCGAAGCCCCTAACGTTTGGGTCGCCAGATATAACGGGACAGCCTATTTGATAGCCTTAGTTGAGGCACCAAATATAACAGAACGGCATTTAATCATCCCAGTTGATGTATTAAATGTAATATAATCAATTATATTTAATGTTTAGAAATCATTAACTTAATGCTTCACAGTTAGGTTCGCCAAATATAACAGAATGGATTATATTTAAAATCTAAGTTGGTCTTGTTAAATATAAAGAGATGATTAAATTCCTTAGAAAGAGGATACGCATTTCACTACAATCGGACTTTGGGTCTTCAAGTAGAATGCTAGAAATGAATCGATGAAATACTAAATCCATGACTATATATATATCTTTATTATGCTAGCTCAATAATCTTTAAATAAGTTTAAATACAATTTAGACCAGGTCATCCATCTTTCATCCCTCTTTCAGTCACCATTATGCCACGATATTCAAACTCACGGAGAATTTGCAATTAGCTCTTTTCAGGAATAATTTCAAAACAAGTTATTTCATATGCCTTTATATAAGCATTAATTATAACTATTATTCATATGATATTTATAATACTAGCATATATATAATATAATTCAATAATGATTAGACAAAGAGATCACGTTAACAAATCAATATTTAATAAACAATAAAAAATATAATAGAATAGATAATAAAATATTAATAAATAAATACGGATGAATTTTATCATTTTAAAAGAATATTAATAAATGATATTTTTTATTTAATACCCTATGATAAAACTCAATACTATAATAAACTTTCAAAAATTAAAGAAAATAGCTTAAATTAACAGATATATAAAAACAATATCTGGGTTCAAAAATTAATAATTTATGTAACTTATTAATTTATTTATCGTTCTTATTTATATGCTTCACAATTACCCATATATAAGTATTATTTACCATTGTATAACTTATATATTATATGTATTTTTAATAAATAAAAATACATTAAACGTTTACAATATTACGTAGTAAACACAATATAATCCTGTTTAAGATATCTGTCAAATAATAACTATTTTTTATATCCCTCATCTAATTTGATGAATTATGTTAAGCTTTCAATTAATTATATTTAATAATAAATATAATTTTCCTTTTAAGATATATATGATGCGATGCCAAATTTGAAATAAAGATAATAATAATAATAATAAACATATTAAAATAATATAAGCATTATTATAATATATATAAATAAATAATAAAGGAAACTTATTTATAAGAGAGTTGAGAGTAGATATTGAAGTCTATAGTTCATCATCCCAATGAAGATCTCTTACGAAGCATATCACCAATCCATTGGTACAATGATGATTCCATTTATCCTTAAATGATAAACTGTTAATAACATCCAATGACCGGATTAATGTGAAATAAAATAAATATTCTTCGAATGTAGATGTTCTTAATCTTCATTTCTCTATTATCACTAGACGTTCTATATATTCAATATTTCAAAATATTTTAAAATAGCATGCAAGGTTGGTTTCGAAACCTTTACGATATAAAGCTGTTTTACTCAAAACACATTGTTTTATCCTATATATATATTGTAACATAATAAAAGAATCAAAAAAAGATATTACCATACCTGAGTAGTCCATAGAATGATTATATATATTTAAAATAACTTGGATTTCTCAAGTAAACACTATCTCAATAATTATAAGCAAATTATTAGCAAATTATTAATAACAAGTATTATAGCATGTATTATAACTCAGGTATATGGAAATCACGTGAAGTGAGTACACTAGTAATTCAATAAAATATAACTCAGGTATACAGACAGTAGATCTTATCCACTTTCATTTCTTGGTTTGATGTTAAGTGCATGTTTAAACAAATACTAAGTGAATATGGTCTAGCAGGGCGCCACTAGATTATCTGAATCTAGACACGGTTATATCTAATAACCTTTCACATGTACCGGGTTTGAATCCCCTTTTTGGTACTTTATTTCTAATAAAAAATGAGAGATTTTGCTTTTTGAGCCATATCACTATAAGCACTAATATTTAGGTAAAAGTAAAACATCTTTAAACCAAAGTGGAGTATATTAGACATAAATCATTTCTCAGATCTTAACATAACAAATGTGTTTCAATATTTTTATAAGTTCACTAGCTCAGATTATATATAACTAATTTAGGATGGCAATTCACTCATCCTTGCATGAAATAGATGATGGGATGTGGTTATAATAATACTAAGAAATCACTAAATATTATGAAATCAATATTTATTTATGGCCTTTAAACAGTTAAACAGCTCATTAATTAAAACGTTGATGACGATGATGATGATGATAATAATAACGATAATGACAAGGGTTTCAACTACAGCTCTAGGACTAAGCCTAAACATAAAACTAATTTTTATAAAGAAATTCATAATTATTGCTTAATTTTAGCATATTTACTTATATCTTAAATAACTAATATTCAACCATTGATGATGATGAATAATCACACTTAACAAAGACTACACTTAATGAAATATATACGCCTCGTTTAATAAAACAAACTAATATTTATTACTACATTTCTAACATATACATAAAAATTTCTAGATAAATATGAAAATTGACATGAATAATAATAATAATAATTGATTATATAACAATCCTCAGATTAATTTTAAGTTCTTCCCCCTTTCCCTTCAAATGTATTTTGTATTAAGTTGGACGTCACATTGACCATGATTTTCACTCCATGAGAAAAGTATTTCAAAAAAAAAAATATTATCTGCTCATTAGCACACATACTTTAAAATCTAACATGTCAATAGAATGTAAAAAAAAAATGTTAGTAGAATTGAAAGAGCAAGTTTTAGAAAATAGTTTTAAATCATTATCTCCCCCCTCTCTTCTACCTCTGAAATGCTATACTTAACTTGAAACAAACTAATCTAATATTCTAACACTACTTGTTACTCCACATTCACTCGCAATTATACACATATAAAATATCATTATGTATGTGCGTGTTTTATCCCATGATAACAAAATATTATTTAAAACCAAAATAATAATATATTAGTTAAAACTAAAATCATAATACCATAAAAAAAAATTGTTTTACACATTAATATTTTTCATAACTGTAAAATTAATAAACAAATAATTTTCATACATTCAAGATCATTTATGAAGCTCAAAGTTATTATTAGTAAGACATTCTTGTTTTTAATCGATCTGAATAGTCTTTAAAAGTTCTTTAAATAAAATATACCACTTTATTGCTAAAATGTTTATTAAGACTGATATCATAAAGAAAATAGATATAAAAAGTCATATTACCGATCTTTTGTTTGTGGCGAATTTCCAAGGGTTCAAACTTGTCTTGTATAATGTCTATATTTCTGCAGCTACCATTTCCGTTTTATGTGGGAACAATCTCTTTCTTGAGGTGTATAACTATTTGATGATGATGACTCTATTGAGGTTATTTGCTTTAGTGGACAATTTGGAAATCATTATATTAATTTTTCTTCTCTTCCTGTCAAGCATGTGGATGAAATACAGCAGTTGTTTTCACATTTATAAATTTTCTTGAGTTTAAAATCAGTTGTTGTAACAATTAATTGGACTTGATGATTAATATTTATCAGTAGATTAATTCATCTTCTTTGAATGCAGGTGAATGCTTTCTTCCTTCTATTAAAAACATCTTATTTCTCTGGTCAGTTGAAAGGTGTAGAATATTATTTTAGACACATCTTTTCTTTCCTATGTGATGTGCAGCTTCCCCAGATGGTCCGGAACCGATGGGACATACATATAATTTTTCTAGCCAGACATTTCTTATATTTTCAGCATTCAATTGGATAGTTTAATAATCTGAATCATAAACAATAATCCTAATAATAATTCAAGACAGCTTTTTATATCCAATTTTTAGCTAACTTAACCAATCAGAGATAGCATCACTTGCTATTTTTGGACAAATTTGTTTTAATTAGATCTCTAATTTATTTTCAACTAAATTATTTTTCAACTGAAAAGTTTAATCCTTTTTCCAGACACTTTTGTTTAAAAAAAAAATAGACTCAATCCTTATTTCCTTTCTTTTCTTTTTTTTTTTCTTTTTAACATCCAGGTAACATTTCAAATCTTTGAGCTTCCTTCTTTAGATCTTGAGATAAGACAATTTCAAAATTAGAGCTCTGACCCATTATAAGCTTCCAAAGTGAAAAACAATTATTTACAAAAAAAAATTGCTACAAAGATTGATATCTGATTAAACAGATTTCCTCTTTTAACAAACAATTGTACAAAAAAAATAATTTGACAGATTTAATACTTCCTTTTCTTTCAATATTTAGGAAATGTAAATTTTTGTATGTAATGTACACACATCCTTCATTCTTTCAAATCATTCATAAACTAACCTTAAATAATATGATTGCTAGCTTAGTAATTATAACCCAATTATTTAATTAAGTCTGTAACTTTTAAATCCCAATTATAATTAAAGAAAAGCAAAATAAAAGTATAGAATAAAATATTAGAATTGATCAAGCATAGGTTAGTTTTAAAGAAAGTTAAAATGTTTAATATTTGAAATATAAAACAATTAAATAATTTACACATACATTGCCTATATGTATGCATTATAACTTTGCTTTTTAAAGAAAAATTAAATATTAAATAGTTTAAATGTGTGTATTACCTTTCTATCAACACACAAACAAGTAAAGCATGTAATTGTTGACCCATTCTTTCTCTGTTTAAAGCTTTTAGAACTGGACCTTGTAGGGTTTGAACTTGGATGCCCTACAGCTTCATTTATGATTATATAAAAATGTGATGATGATTTTTGGTTTACCTTTTCTACATGCACATTACTATAAATTTAGCTAGTGACTAAATTGTAATGGCACAATATATATATATATATAATTATCTTAAATTTATATATATCTGAAGAATCACAGAAGTATTAAAACAACGTAGTTTCCAAAAAACTTAAACAGACGTTCTTTTCTTTTATATTGCTATTCCTTTAAGATTGAGTAGAAAATTAAATATATTTTCCTTGCAGACTTTTAATCCACAAATTATTTTAATTTGGAAAAGTTAATATTTAAATTCCAATCGTTAAATAGTAGTATTGATAAAAGAAAAATGCTATTTTTAAAGAGAAAAGATTTTCTTTTTCTTTCGTTTTTTTATATCAAGAGAACGAACGAATCTGCTCGTGTGTTATATACAAGTTCATGCTTAACTCAACTATCAATTGTTCCACTGACATTAAGATTTAATAATAAAATAAAACAAATATATAAGTATTTATTCTTAACTTCAAATCTGGCATTTTACTCAAAAGCTTAAGGTATGTATTATTTAAAACTTAAATGTATATATAAATAGTACATATATGTTACATAATAAAATAGTCAAATAAAAATTTATATTTATAAATAATTTCACAAGAGATAAAACACGTTAGAGCAATAATAATAACTGTAAGTTAATATTGTAATATTGTAAGTTATTATAAAAATATAATAGAATAGGTAATAAAATATTAATAAATAAATACAGATGAATTTTATCATTTTAAAAGAATATTAATAATATTATAATAATATTAATATTATAATAATAATAGTAACTTACAGTTATTATTATTGGTCTAACGTGTTTTATCTCTTGTGAAATTATTTATAAATATAAATTTTTATTTGACTATTTTATTATGTAACATATATGTATTATTTATATATACATTTAAGTTTTAAATAATACATACCTTAAGCTTTTGAGTAAAATGCCAGATTTGAAGTTAAGAATAAATACTTATATATTTGTTTTATTTTATTATTAAATCTTAATGTCAGTGGAACAATTGATAGTTGAGTTAAGCATGAACTTGTATATAACACACGAGCAGATTCGTTCGTTCTCTTGATATAAAAAAACGAAAGAAAAAGAAAATCTTTTCTCTTTAAAAATAGCATTTTTCTTTTATCAATACTACTATTTAACGATTGGAATTTAAATATTAACTTTTCCAAATTAAAATAATTTGTGGATTAAAAGTCTGCAAGGAAAATATATTTAATTTTCTACTCAATCTTAAAGGAATAGCAATATAAAAGAAAAGAACGTCTGTTTAAGTTTTTTGGAAACTATGTTGTTTTAATACTTCCGTGATTCTTCGGATATATATAAATTTAAGATAATTATATATATATATATATATATATAGGATAAAACAATGTGTTTTGAGTAAAACAGCTTTATATCATAAAGATTTCGAAACCAACCTTGCATGCTATTTTAAAATATTTTGAAATATTGAATATATAGAACGTCTAGTGATAATAGAGAAATGAAGATTAAGAACATCTACATTCGAAGAATATTTATTTTATTTCACATTAATCCGGTCATTGGATGTTATTAACAGTTTATCGTTTAAGGATAAATGGAATCATCATTGTACCAATGGATTGGTGATATGCTTCGTAAGAGATCTTCATTGGGATGATTTTATATATATTATAATAATATATATATTATATATTATATAATTATTATATATTATATATTATTATTATATATTATATATTATATATATTATATAATAAGCCTGTGTCATAGAGATGTCTGCCCATTCTTGCATATGTATTAAATGGATTATGTCCTGTACATGTGGGGTTCAAATTGACCTTAGGTCAACATGGGTGTGACAAGAATCTCAGCCTCAAGGCGGCCTTTGAGCATTCCATCATCAGATTTTCAATTGGATGGATGGTTGAAGATCTGGAGTATGGAGTAGACTGAAGCCTATCCATTAAAGTATGAAGATTGTCTATCTTAATATATATCTGAGCACTTATAGTGTATATGTGTGGAGATGATAATCTGGACCAACTGATGATTGCTGTTTAGCATGAAATACATATATTGGTGATTATTTCTTTTCAACATATATGTGTTTAAGTGTATCAGTATTATTATATAGAGTGGAGAGTGGTGGGTCGTGTGAAAGTCTGTGCTCATATACCTTGTATATTATAATAAAGTATTGTAAATATTTTACTATTGAATGGCAATTGTTTTGTTAATAAAAAACAAGTTATTTGTGAAAAGTTCTAAATTAAAAGTAACTAATGGATTCTTCAAACAAAAAAACTATTTTAACAAGTAGGACTTAATGGATTGAAAAAGTATTATGAGCCTGTTTATTTAAAGTTAACTTGGTTTAGTGATTTTAATGAAATATAAAAAATGTATGAAAATGTAAAATATCAGATTATATATAATTTAGATTTTGCAGATGATGTAGTTGTTTTGCAAATAATGCTTTAGAGCTGCAGAAAATGTTGCAGGAGTTATCAGATGAAAGTAGGAAAGTAGGACTAAAGAAAGTAGGAAAAGACTAAAGTAATGTTTAATGGATTTTCTCAAAATATGAAAATAAAGATTGATTATAATGAGTTAGAAGTTAACAGTTACATATACCTTGGTCAGATTATTAATACAGATGGAAACATAATGCATGAAATTAATCATAGAATTAAACTTGGTTGGAGTGCTTTTGGTAGAAATAACTTGATACTAAAAGGAAATATGCCCATGTGTTTGAAATGGAAAGTTTTTAATAAATGTGTTTTACCAGCTCTTACTTATGGATCTGAGACTTGGACACTTAATAGAAGAGCAATACAGAGACTTCATACCACTCAAAAAAGTATGGAGAGATGCATATTGGGAGTAACAAGAAGGGATCGAAAACGCAATGTATGGATAAGAGAACAAACAGGTGTTACTGACCTCACTGAAAAAATTAAAAGACTGAAGTGGGGTTGGACATATTGCTAGAAGAGATGATAATAGATGGACAATTGAAATCTTAAATGGGATTCCAAAAGATTGTAAAAGACCCAGAAAGAGACCACATGTGAGATGGATGGATGAAATAAGAAAGTGTGCAGGAGTGATGTGGAGAAGAGAAGCTAAAGATCGGAGAAGATGGATTGAACTTGGAGAGACCTTCATCCTGCAGTGGATTGATAATGGTTGATGATCATGATGATATATATAATAAATTATAGTGATTAGTAATGGAATAACACACACAAATTAAATACTAATGTAAATATTTTATTTTTGAAGGACTATGATATTGTTAACTATTTTTAACAAATTATTTACATGCCAGTTAAACATTGGTAAAAAAGTCTAAGAGTTATATCAGTTTTTTCAACTATTGTACTTCAAAAAGAGTCAAGCCAGACTCTTTTCTTTTCACTTTACAGGACAAAACCCACGGGTAAAGCATTCCCGACCAGCTACTCTGGCTGCAGGTATTTTTAAGATAAATAAACTAAATGTAAATTGCTTATACGGTATCAGAGCTAGCCAGGAAAGGGGAGGGGAGCTGTGCAATGTTTTCATGGTTGTGCATTAGGTGATTGTTTTAAATTTTATAAAAACATAGATATTTAAAAATAAAATATTTTATTTGTAGATATTTCCTATCTCTACTAGCAATTGTGCAGGATTATCTAAAAAATATTAAAACTTTTGAAAAAAAATAAATAAAAAAATTCAAATTTAGTAAATAAATATTTTTAAGATATTATTTAATTATAATTTCAAAAATTATTTGCCTTAGCGTTAATTTGATTCATTTTAGCATGTGTTCTAATTTGGTTCATTTTCTCATGTGTCATAGCATCAACCAGGAAGCGAACCCGCTTACCCGAGACAACTGCTTGTAAAGCTGCTGTCGCTGACCTCTCGTCCACCAATGCTTGACAATTTGTTGTTGTTTTTTTTTTTATAGAAATAAATGAATAAAACATACAAAGTGTTTACCAAACACATTAAATGACAAAAGTTATATTTTCCAGTTTTTTTTTTTTAAAAAAATGCTGGGGAAAAATGTCTTTTCATTTACAAATGTTATTTCATAGAATGGGAGGGAGGGGTTCTAAAATTTACCTTGCACAAAAATACTTCTTCGCCAAATGATGGGCAGATTATAGCATATGCATGAACATACTTTGACTTGATTTGTTAACAATTCAACTATTTTTATGGACCGAGTATTTTATGGAAATTTTATTTTTGATATGTATGTATAATAATGCATTGCCGCTATTCTAAAACTGTTCAAGATTAGAAGTTGTCAAATTCATGTATTTCAGAACAACGACATTCAAAATGTATTTGTAAGACCACATAAAATCACAGAATAAAAAGATGTGCTTAAAAAAAACTTAAGATGTGTTCTGTTCAAGATTGACTAGGTTCGAAATTTTGATTGCGCCAATCTTGTAATGTCTTCGCCTCTAACAGCAGCATAGGGGAGGGGAGAAAAACATACAATCCGTTATATAACCTCCAAATGTGAAGAAACTTTATATATACATATATGAGACTTGGATAAACAGTCAACAACAAATTATTCAAAGATTGTGACGAAACAGTTCTAATTGCTTTATTCACTTCTTTAACGGTCAACAACAAATTATTAAGAAGGTTGTGACAAAAACAGTTCTAACAACTTGATTTACGTATCCAACACTGCTGGTGCACCAAAAACAAGTGCGCAGTATTTTCCACTCGCAATTCATATAGCCCCCCTATGTTTTTTTAACCTTATCAACTACATATCTCTAAAGTATTTTAATTAATTTCATCTTTCTTGTTATCTTAATCCTTGTTCAGATTCATCTAAACGATCTCGATAAGATAGTTTAGTTTTTTAATTAATACAATTCAATTTCTACAATTTTTGTTTTTAATTATAATTATTTAACTTAAAATATTTCCTTTCTCTCATTCTTATTTTTTTTAAAGAATTTTTGGAGTAATTTTGTCCCTTGACTTCGCTATTTATTTTTAAACAAATATAACAAAGTGATTTACTGTAAGTTTTAAAGAGTTACTTTTACTATTCTCAGGAAAGAAAAATATATAAAAAAGGTTCTGCTACCCAATGCCACAACATCTCTTGGACAAACAGGCATTGAGACCGGCCAGCAACACCTAAAGAAGAGTAGATAATAATATCACTCGAAACGCTGTGTAATCTACTAACCTTTGTTGTCTATTTGTTTGTTGTCTATTTGTATGTTGTTTGTATTTGGAAAAGTTTAAATAATGTTGAAAATTTTTTAGACACCTACATTTAATGATAGATGATGAAAATAGCCCAATATATTATCACACCTAAAATACAACTATTATACCGTGAGTAAATACAGTAATAGATTATTTTTAATTACTTGATTGACAATTTTTCAAATCAAAAAGCACGAAAACTAAACTTATAATTTTGTTTATTTATTCCTCATATCTGTTTTGTAAATTTTCAGTTAGTTTACAATAGATTTACGATTTTTTTTTGTATTAGTTAAGAATGTGTTTTTGTTTTTGAATGAACATTATTCTAATTTTTGTTATCGTGCAGTAAAAATTGAACATTATTTTAGCCATTTTCCTTGGATTATTTTGCTCATAAATATAACTAATTTTATTTTTTATAAATGAAATTTTATTTTAAATTATTTTTTTAATTTTTTAATAACACTCCCTTTCCCTCAAATAATAAATAATACTTTCTTTTCCCAGATAAAAATATCTGTATTCATATTATGCATGGTGCCCTAAATTCCAATTTGCCCTCATAAAAACAAACGCACTTTTATTATCAGTGTGAATAATTTCTGGAATCATTCTAAACCTTAGCTTTTATCGTCACATGATCTGCTAAGCACCTGGTCTCTAAGAATATTTTTTTGTATTTTTACTTTGAAAACTAATAAGTAAAAATTTTATATCTGATAATTTTTTTGCTTTTACAAGAATATAATTTTTTTTTTTTTTTGACCTTTTGAAAAGAAAAAAAAAGTAATTTCTATTTAAGTGTATAATTTAGAAGTTAGATTCTGCAAAAAGGTATTATAACAATGTGCCTAAGTATTGATGAGAAATACCCTTATGTAAAAAGATACATATAATATCAATCACCGGCTTTATGTTCATTATTATTCACCCCTAATCCAAAGCTCCTACATAATAGATATTTGGTGATTTTAGTATTTCCAAAATAATTATCGTGTTTAAGGATATTTTGTTAAAGTCCTAAAAAAATTAACATTTGATATTGCTAAATGACGACATTTAAAATGGATAAATGCTGGAAAACTAAAGCCAGAGTAAATAAAAATAATAAATACCGCAGTCAAATTCATTTAATACTTAAATAAATCACTCACGATGTTGTTTTTTATTAATTTAATGAATAAAAAATAATCTAAGAAATAGAAATGGTTATTTTTTTAATTAACAAAAAAGTATTTATCAAAATATAGGAAAAACTAATTAGAAAAAAATTATTTGATTAAATACAGTATTTAATTAAGATAAGAAAACCTCGATAATCCTCAATTAAGTTTACCCCTCTTCATGCCTCATCCCTGTCTTAGATTGATTGGACAGTTTGACTCTAGAAAACAATGAACCAAACGTTATAAAAATTTGCAATTGACAATCAGAGTGCAGATTTGTCCATGCATTAAGCCGTTTAAACTTCATCAGAAATAGAGAGAAAACAACCGTGGAAATCCTAGCCAAAAGAGTGTCCAGCCTATATTATTCCCATATAGGGCAACTAAGTTGGTAAGAAAACAAACTACCTATGAGTTTATAATGTATGTATTTATTAAAATGTGTTAGTAATCATTCAAACCTGTAGCTAAATCGATCTGTTTCTAATTCACATATCTCCACATGAGTCACTTATTTTTCAGGTGTGTAATTATAACGTAGACTGGATATTACAGGTATACTTTATTCAGATATTAATTTTTTATATATACATTCTAGTATGGATTATAGCAATAAATGATATAATTAATTTGGAAATAGTTAACGAATTTGATTTTCTAAATTTTTTAATTTACTAATCGAATATGCCTATCGGAAATAAATGTTTGCAATTTTATTGAATTATGTGACGTTTGTCTTATGTATTAGCTATATGAATTACATGTAATTAATTAAAAGATTTATACATATTCCACATTTATTTTTTCGTCTTAATCGCTATAGTATCATTTCTAAAATATATATACATCGAAAGTTAAAACATATTGCAAATATAATACCCTTTGCTTGATAGAAAATGTCAGATGGAATGCTCATAATCCTGGGGGGGGGGGTATTTTTTAGTATGAATATTATTAATAGACGGACAAATCAAATTTTGATTTATAACTCCTATATTTTAATTAATTTGAAGTTTGAAGCAAAAACTGTTAAGTTGTAGTAACAATGTTTTAATCCTGTATTTAACTACATCAAAATAATTCGGTGATTTTTTAAAACAATATTCTTATTTTATTGATCCAGTGAATACGATTTATTAGTATATAAAAATAAACCATTTACACACTTTATTTTTTAAATCTTGTTTTTTTTATATATAAACTAAGTTTTATTTGGAATTTATCATTAACTAAGTTTTATTTTTAAAATATTTTAATTATTTATAATTAACTAGATACCAAACTCTTAACATTATTCTTAATTTCTTTAATCTCTCTTTATAATATTTAATATTTTCCAGCATTATCTCAAAATTTAAATGTTTATATTCTTTTATATACTGGCATATATAAGAATTTCTATTTCTTAAATGTTTTTAAACTGGCTTTTATTTTTCGTTCTTACATATATAAAAATGTCATTCATATATCGGAATTTCTCCCTTTTTTTAACATCAATTTATTTAAATCTATTTTCTTTTTATATACTGACTATTTGCAATTTTGTTTTTATATTTTCTGTTTGTGCTTTTTATTATTTGATACATTAAAATTGTAATTTTTTTTTTATCTTTTTTTATCTGTCTTACGTAATCTTTTTATTCTTTCTATGTTTCTTTCCTTATAATTTATTAATTTAATAGGATAATCGTTTATCTTTTTTTTTTTATTAAATGTCATAGCATCGGCCGGGACGCGAACCCGCAACCCGGGCAACTGCCTGCAAGTGCAAGGCAGTCGCGCTGACCTCTCGACCACCAATGCCTCAATTTTTTTATATTTTCTTTTTTTAATAACTTATTAAAATCCTATCTTATTGCGCTACTTATTATTTGGTTAATAATAGTCATTTTCTGAACACAATGTACATCTGAACTACTTGTTTTAATATACGTTATTGTTTTGGGGATGTTGTTTTTGTACTTTTATTATCCATGTAATCAATCATCCACTGTATCGGACGTCACACAGCGGTTATGATACATGAGACTCGAACTAGGACTGTTGAGGATGAATCCCCAAATAAGATATATGAATTATAATAATACATAATTATATTAACTCTTTATATTTAAAAACTAACCAAAATAAAGATTGAACTCTGGATTGGATGTTTCATATGTTTTAATATTAAATTAGCATGAACACAACGTATATCTATTTATAGCGATTTCACTTTATACAGGTTTACATTTATTTCGTTAACACTGAATAATCTTTAATTGTTGTTAACAGGAGTTATACAATATATTGCTTTAGGTCATGTGCGCGAAAATAAAAACATGTATTTTTATTTCTTAAATGTATTTTCTTTTGACTATTATTAGAGAATGAAAAATATTCGCATATACGGGAATGGCTCATTAATTTAAAAAGGGTAGGCAACTTTAAACCAAGCGCGCTACAGGAATCTATACAATACCTCTCTAAACATGATTCACATTTCTTATATCATTATTTTTTACTGGGATGAAACAAGCAAAACAATTTGGTTTAGATCGAATTATTTAAAAATTTGTTGTGAACTACCAAATACACTGCGGCATAAAATTATATTATAAAAAAATAATTAATAACAAATAATTATATTATTAAAAATGTCTGATAAACAATAATTTATTAAAATAATAACAAAATAAATGGCCCGGGTATTATGCTGGCATAGGGTACTATTCTTAAGCAGGCGCCTCCTTGCTAACCACTTCATTGCTAACTCCGGAGTTCGAAGTTCATCCATCAACAGCCATGTAGTCCAATTTTCTATGCGAATATCTGCAGCATGTAACACTTCATTCTCTGGCACTACAATTATATTATCATTTGCAGGATTCATTTTACAGATTACGTCTGAAAACTGAAAAAATCTTAGAAAGCCACGTCTTACAACTTTGAAAAACGTGTAAAAAGTGCCCCATGACAATGTAACAATTTCACACTACCAGCAATACTTTATTCCAATCCTACCTATAAGAATTTGCTTTGCGAATTTTATCTTTTGTATAATCGAAAACTACAATGGATAGTAATTCGACAAGAAACTCTGTGGTGAGAAAGATTTGAAACAAAAATTCGAAATTTGTCCTGGCCTGGTAAGTTCATATTTATTTTCAAAATTAATCATATATAAAGATGCTAAAAATCCACTAAGACTTTCTCATACCAATACCTTTTATTTGTCTATACATATATTATTGAAATAAAACATTTTTACAACATATATTTAACATATTTTATTACTTACATTCTATTTTAATCTGCTAATCTTTATTTTTCATATATACTTAACGTAATCTTTTCAATTCCTTCATCTGAATCAATATTTGTGTACATATTTCTAAAATCTAATTTTACAAAATACATATTTTTATATTTTCTTCATATTTTTAAAGTTAATTTCTCAACAAAATCTTTTAAATTATTGTCATTTGTATTATTTTTTTAAATGTTATATTCTACAAGAAACACTGTTGAAAGATTTGAAACAAAAATTCTAAATTTGTCCTGACCTGGTAAGTTCATATTTACTTTCAAAATTAATCATATATAAACATGCTAAAAATCCACTAAGACTTTCTCATACCAATACCTTTTATTTGTTTATATATATATTATTGAAATAAAACATTTTTACAACATATATTTAACATATTTTATTACTTACATTCTATTTTAATCTGCTAATCTTTATTTTTCATATACACTTACATAATCTTTTCAATTCCTTCATCTGAATCAATATTTGTGTACATATTTTTAAAATCTAATTTTACTTAATACATATTTTTATATTTTCTTCATATTTCTAAAGTTAATTTCTCAACAAATTCATTTAAATTATTGTCATTTGTTTTATTTTCTAAATGTTATGACCATTTACAATTATTTAATTACAGATTTAAGTGAAATAATTTTGTTTTATGTTGTCAATATATTTCCGTTTAACAATATCCATTCTTTTCAGTTTAATCATTCCTTTATTTTTTAAACATTGATTTGCATTTCAGTAATTCTAATTTATTTTTTCATTCTAGTTAATTTGTATTAATCATAATCATACAACAAAATGTTCATTTTTCATTATATTTTTTCATAGTTAATGTAGCTGTGCTTAATGTGAACCATCTTTTAAAAATAATAATTATTTCCTTAAATTTATTTTTAATATTTATAATTTTTCATTCTTTATTACTTTTCTGAGCCTAATTGAAATCTTGCCAAATTTACCCAGATTCAAATCCTAAATGATGGGCATGGTAAGCAATTGTTCTAATCTCTATTACCACAAGCCATTTTCTACAAGAACAAATATACATGTATAGATGTACTGTATAAGAAGTGTGACTGTTTTTCTTGTAAGATTCTACTTGTATGAAAGGAAAACTTCTATTTACAGCAAATCTTGAAAAAGAAAAAGCATGTGTGTCATTACATTATGAAATCACATAGTAATATTAATTTCTATGCAGTCAATAAAAAATAATTTTCTAATATATAATTTACAATTTTTATTAATACATTGTACAGGCTTAAATCTGCATTTATGAATATAATTATTACTATCTATACATTTAGCTTCTCATGTTTATCAGATTTCTTTGCATTCTTTTTAATGTATGTATTAGTCATATTGGCCACAGGATAAATATCTAATTACCATCAAGACTTAAAATTCAATTAGTCAAAATAAAAGTCATAGATCAATTCATAGATCACATGACCCTATCTCTTAAGCTTGTAAGTTATAAACAGTGAGGATCTGAACCTACCCTGACACCTCTCTGAGGAGTGCCAAAGCACGAAACCATGGTCAGGGGTTTGGGAAGGGGTTCCTGACAGAGATATTTTAAGTGCTGGCTCTGGCTAAGCATTTATCATAAAGCTTGTAGAGGAATTGGCAATCCTCACTGTTTAAAATTCAATTGTTTTAACTATATTAGAGTGCCCATATTTCCCCAAAGTCTTAACTGAGACACATAACCAAAAAAAGAAAAAACTTCAGTGCAGATTACTGTATATTTCAGTACGAAATAAAAAAAAATTTAATCACATTTACATTTCTAATAATATATTCATTTCGTAATACAAACAAAAGCAAAAGATAACTGTTTGAATATATATTGTCTATCAAAACAAAATCACAAATTGAAATCATGTAAATAATGAGGAGCCGCTTTCATTAGGGGGAATTAATTATAAATATTAAATGAATAAATATTAATTTATAAAAATTAAATGTAAAGTTAAAATATAAAAGTAAATATGAATAGTTAAGAAATCCAGTACAAATAACTGTCCTGAAAAAATATCGGGTCACAGAGACAAGAGTAATAAAACAGGGACAAATTCGAAAAAATCGAGACGTATGGACACTCTAAGTCTAAAGTATATTAATCTCTCTCATTTGGGATTTGGGCAAGGAAAATTGGTTAACCCATAAATTTTATTGAAGGAGAATTATATAGAACATTTAATATGAAAACATATTAAAACAGGTTCAGGTTTTTGTACAAAGTGCTATTTAAAAAGCATAATTGCTTTGTTGAGCTTTTTTTTTTGGGGGGGGGGACTTTATTCCCTTCTCCCCATCCTCCCCTATTTGTTTTCAAAAATATATGCGCTCTATTCCATCCCCATTGTTTTCAAATAAAATGTATTTTACAAGTAAGGCTATGCGAAAGTGTGAATATATTATTAATGAGAATTTGAGCCAATACTTAACATATCTTGCCATATTTCTTATATAATTTATTCTGCTTTATAAATTCAAGTTTAATGAACGAAAAATAAATAAATATTCAAACAAAAATAAAATCAATTTCGCAGTGAATCTACTTGCTAATTTTTTATAAAATCTAGACTTAGTTTGCGAGCTTGAATTGTCTTAAGTTTACCGGAAACCCCCCACCCCTCTTTTTTAAAATTGATACGAACTAACAAAATCTTTATAACAAACAATTTTGATTTAAACTTAACTGCGTGATTCATGGATACATTAAGCTTTCTGCTTGAAAACAGGCCAACCAAAAAAATAGCTGATTCCATAGCGGTAGTTCTTTATTAATTATCCTTCCCATTCTTTTCATTATTTTAAAGACTTACAATGTAATTGCATTATTTATCTTTTTTTTAAGACTTTATGTAAAGATATATTCTTTTGATCGTTAATTTAAATTATCGTTGTTGGTATTTAATATTTCAGGTTTAAATTAGTGTTTACAATGTAGTTTGTAAAAAAAAAAGATATTTCAGAGTCTTGGAAAAGCTTTTTTTTTTTAAATCAATTAGTTTATAATAATAATTGTGTCGTAATGGACTGTCATTAACATAAATAAAATATTACTTTTGGTACTTTTTGCAAAATAAATAAATTTACGTAATTAAGTTCTTTTTATTTGTTATAAACATCATAAAGAGAAAACAATTATTGGTACTGTAGTGCACCCATGCATTCCAAAAATAGCAGACAAATTAAGGAAAATCTGCAATCAGTATCACCGAAAAACCCCACCCCTCTTTTTAGACAGCTACATTTAATGATGATGAAAATAGTCCAGTATATTATCACACCTAAAATACAACTACTATTATCCCTCGGCTAGATACGGTAACAGTATTATTTTTAGTTACTTGATTGATAATTTTTCAAATCAAAAAGCACGAAAACTAAACTTATAATTTTATTTATTTATTCCTCATATCTGTTTTGTAAATTTTCTGTTAGTTTACATTAGATTCACGATTATTTTTTTTTTGTATTGTAGTTAAGAAATATGTTTTTGTTTTTGAATTAACATTATTCTAATTTTTATTACGTTAGTTTAGTTTGCTATAATATGCAGTAAAAATAGAACATTATTTTAAAATAGCCATTTTCCTTGGATTATTTTGCTCGTAAATATAACTAATTTTATTTTTTATAAATGAAATTTTATTTTAAATTATTCTTTATTTTTTTTTTTTAATGACTCTCCCCCTCCCTCAAATAATAAATAATACTTTCTTTTCCCAGATAAAAATATCTGCATTCATACTATACATGGTGCCTCCAATTCCAATTTGCCCTCATAAAAACAAAAGTACTTTTGTTATTATCAGTGTTAATAATTTCTGGGATCATTCTAAACCTTAGCTCTGTATCATCACATGATCAGCAATGCTATGTACCTGGTCTCTAAGAATATTTCTTTGTATTTTTACTTTGGAAACTAATAAGTAAAAAATTTGTATATGATAATTTTCTTGCTTTTACAAGAATATAATTCTTTTTTGACTTTTTGAAAAGAAAAAATATATATTTAATTTTTATTTAAGTGTATAATTTAGAAGTTAGATTCTGCAAAAAAGGGTATTATAATAATGTGCCTAAGTAATGATGAGAAATAACCCCTATGTAAAAAGATTCATATAATATCAGCCACCGGCTTTATATTCATTATTATTCACCCTAATCCAAAACTCCTACATCATGTCAAGCGTTGGTGGCCTAGCGGTTAGCATAGCTGCGAAAAAAAAAACCTCCTACATTATAGATATTTGGTGGTTTTAGTATTTCCAAAATAATTATTGCTAAAATCCTAAGAAAATTATCTTTTGATATTGCTAAATGAAGAAAACATTTAAAATACATAAATGCTGGAAAACTATAGCTTAATTTTAAAGAGTAAATAATAAATACCGCAGTCAAATAATTAAATTATGTATATATAATTATTATCATTTAGTACTTAAATAAATCACTCACGATATTGACTTTTATTAATTTAATGAATAAAAGATAATCTAAGAAATGGAAATGATTGTTTTTTTAATTAACAAAAAGATGTTTATCGAAATGTAGGAAAAACTAATTAGAAAAAAGTTATTTGATTAAATATTGTATTTAATTAAGATAAGAAAACTTCGATAACTGTCCATTAAGTTTACCCCTCTTCATGTCTCATCTCTGTCTTAGGTTGATTGGACAGTTTAACTCTAGAGAACAATGAACTATTTGTCCATGCATTAAACCGTTTAAACTTCATTAGAAATAGAGGAAAAACAACCGTGGAAATCCTAACCTATATTATTCGCAGATAGAGCAACTAAATTGGTAAGAAAACAAATTATCTATAAGTTTATAATATATGTATTTATTAAAATGTGTTAATAAACATTAGAATCTGGAGGTAAATCGATCCATTTCTAATTCACATATCATCATATGAGTCACTTATTTTTTCAGGTGTGTAATTATAACGTATACTTTATTCATGTATTAATTATTTATATAGACATTCTAGTATGGATTATAGCAATAAATGATATAATTAATTTGGACATAGTTAACGAATTTGATTTTCTAAATTTTTTAATTTAAAATTCGAATACGCCTATGGAAATTTCATTGAATTATCTGACGTTTGTCTTATATATTAACTATATGAATTACACGTAATTAATTAAAAGATTTATACATATTCCACATTTATTTTTTCGCCTTAATCGCTATTGCATCATTTCCAAAATATATATACATCGAGAGTTAAAACATATTGCAAACATAATATCTTTTGCTTGATAGAAAATGTCAGATGGAATGTTCATAATTCTGGGGGGGGGGGGGCTTTTTATTTTTTAGTACGAATATTAATAGATTGCTAATTAATGTTTGACATTTACGTATGACGGGCAAATTAAATTTTGATTTATAACTCCAATATTTTAATTAATTTGAAGCAAAACCTATTAAATCAAATTGTAGTATCAAAGTTTTAATCATATGCGAACTATATCAAAATATTTCAGTGTCTTTTTTAAAACAATATTCTTATTTTATTGTATATCAATTATTGATCCAGTGAATACGATTTGCTGGTATATAAAAATAAACCAGTCACACTTTCTTAAATCTTGTTTTTTTTTATTTTTTGTGAACTAAGTTTTATTTTTAAAATCTTTTAATTATTTATAATTCTGTATAATTAACTAGATACCAAACTCCAGCCTTATCTCAAAATTTAAATGTTTATATTCTTTTATATACAGGCATATATAAGAATTTCTATTTTTTAAATGCTTTAAACTGGCCCTTATTTTTCGTTCTTACATATATAAAAATGCCATTCATATAACGGAATTTCTCCCTTTTTTTAATATCAATTTATTTAAATCTATTTTCTTTTTATATACTGATTAATTGTAATTTTTTTTATATATTTTCTGTTTATGCTTTTTATTATTTGATAGATTAAAATTGTAATTATGTTATAAATTTCGGCAAAATTACAATTTTCTGTCAATTTTTTTTTATCTCTCTTACATAATCTTTTTATTCTTTCTATATTTCTTTCCATATAATTTATTAATTTAATAGGATAATCGTTTATCTTTGCCTCAATTTTTTAATATTTTCTTTTTTTAATAACTTATCAAAATACTATCTTTCTGCGCTACTTATTATACGGTTAATAATAGTCATCTTCTGAACACAATGTACATCTGAACTATTGTTTTGGGGTTTTTTTTTACTTTTATTATCCATATAATTTATTCCATGTAATCAATTACATTTGTTTCCTTTTCCATAGTAAATTTGAATTCTATTATCTATTCCTTTATATAAATATACAAACTAACTAAAGGAAAAATCAAAACAATAAAAACCCAGAATTACTTCTCTATAAAACTGCTTTAATATTTCAACCAACAGACTGTTTTTCATTCAGAAAGCAAAATGGCTATTTCTGCTGGTTGAAATATTAAAGCAGTTTTATAGAGAAGTAATTCTGTGTTTTTATTATGTTTATATATATTGTAACCGGACCCTTACTCATCCGATCATATAGGGATTGAGAGCTCCGAAACAAACATGATATAGCGTAAAGCTTTATTTATTTTCCTACATCGATAGTTGTTCATTATCAACACAAGGGGGCGCCAGATACGATGATTTAATTTACAATTTAATTTCTCGCATCACCTTACGTCATATCAAAACGATTTCGAAGTCTAATCCCCGCCCATAAGCTCAAACTCCCAGCATGGACCAATAAGGGTCACTCAGGGTCGCGATGAAATTGTTTCAAGAATATCATTCTGGTAAAAGAACACAATAATAACCAATGGAGAGAAAGCTTGGTTGATTTACAGATCGGTCCAAATATTGGACCGGGTTATTGGTTATTTGGCGACTAATACGAATGTTTGACTTATGCATCCTTATATAAAATAATTTAGAAGCTTATAATATCATCCCCCCGTTATCATACAGTCCAATAGAATTACTCATACTAGCTTTATTGACATTATTTATACTTATTAATAATAGACCCTCCCAACTCTTAAGTCTATCTTAACTACATAGTAAATAAACATCGTGACTTACGGCACGATGGAACTTAAATAAATAAACAAAACAAAAAATAAGAAAGACAAATTTTAAAAGTAAAATAATTAACCGCATGAATAAATGCTGATTATACTATTAAAAAAAAAGAAATTTTAATTATAGAGAATGATTTGAGGAATGCTCGACTTGTTTAAAATAAAAAATGGAATTTATTGATTATATAAAAAAATGAAACATTAGTTGATTGCTTTATTTGCACACACATACACGCATTCTCACACTCGCACAGAAAAGAACATATTATGCATAATACACATGGATGATATAATATATTTCATTCTTTTACATTTGAAATTAAATGTGTGTTATAATTTAGTTGCGAAAGAAAACAATAATTATGATCAAAGTTCATAACAGGAAAAGTCCTAAGATTTAAATATGAGGAACTATATAGCATCTGATATTTTATTTACGAAAGTTGAGATTAAAATATTAAGATTCAAATATGAGGGATTACGGATCATTTTATATTATGATTTACGAAAGGTGAATTTAATTAGTTATGAGATTGCCTTTTAAAGTATACGAAAAGAATGAATGGGAGCATAAAAGAAATAAAGTGTTTACCTAGGATTTTGCGTAGTCTTCTGCTGCTTCTAACTTGGTGAGGGTTCGAACCTGTTGGATACTGTTTCCATAATAAATGGTTATTCATTTTATATAAGTTCAGCATAGTATGTTTGGACGATTCTTATATGTTAAACGGAACAACGTTCTTGGACTGATTGGAATACGATGTTTGGATGGCAATGTTGTTGATCATTCATAGCTGTGGAGATGTTCTGGCGGCGGAGCGTCGATCAATCACTGAGGGGTTTCTTAGCCCATCATGACGATCGACGCTCTAAAGGTTAATTTCACAGTGGTCATATTGGATAGACCGGATAGCAAAAAAAAGAAAGTTCTAGTTGTAGCTTCCGGAAGAATTTAAAAAATTATAAGCGTAAGCAAAAACAAAACAAAGCATGTAAAAAACTGTAACCGAGAGATGAAGACAAAGACTAAGACTCATATTTATCTGGGTTGGTTATTATCTTAGGATCCAATCTCCACCCAGAGTTCAATATTCTCTGAGTTGTCGTTGGGGTCCGTGTCCTACGTAATGTTCATTCAATCCATATGCTTGAGGCAATCTTAGGTTTAGGCAATCTCATATTGCAATCTCATTTAAAAAATTTATACTTATTTACACCTTTGATGAATACGTGTGTGCGTGTTTTAAGATCGAACAATATAATCTTACATTAGTTTAAAAGTCGAGCATTTAATCTCAAAATCACCTCTATAAGCTTTTAACTTTCGCTATAGTTATAATTTAAAATAAACCCCTTTTTAATTACCCCCGCGGCATATACAAGTAGAAATTACTTATTGAGATTTAAATGGCATATTAGTAATATTTTATATTTTTATTTTTTAGAGGATATTATTATAATAGATTTTATGAAAGCCTTAAATTATTTAATCAGAAATATTAACATTTTATTTTATAGTGTATTTTATAAAGCATTGAAAGAAAACTACATTTATTTTTATCATAAACTGAAAGTAAATAAAATATAGAGTATTTACACTGCTTGTGTGTGTGCGTATATACATGTACCGACTTTGTCTCGGTATATATCCCCGCGATCCGTCTAAAATTAAAATGCGAGGATTGGCATTTTAATTTTCACAATAAAATCCTTTATTTTTTCCCTTTCTTTTTTTCTTTACCCCGCTCCTCCTCCGTATGTTGAGGGGTTTGAACTTCATTTACTAATTTCAAGGCCCGGGCATTATATGTCCCAATTCTTCGGGTCCCTTCATACAATATGAAGGCATTGTTCCCGTATGCGCGTCCTATGACATAAGGTCCCTCATATAAGGGTTGAAATTTTTTATAAATGGCCTGTTCTGGCCGACTGACCGGGTTTGTCCGTACCATGACTCTGTCTCCTTCCTTGAATATTCCTACCACGATTCCCTGTCTTCTCTTCCGAACTTGGCTCATTTTCTGCAGTTGCCGTTTAGCTTCTTGGGCATCCCTTGTCCGATTTATTTTCTCCTTTTGGGGCCAGGATTCTTGGGCATATGGGTATGGCCTCCTTCTCCCAAAATGAAGGCGGTCGGGTTCGAAACCAGTTGACTCATTCCGGGTTTCGTTTATCATGCTCACAACCCGTGGTGTTTCCCTTACCCACGCCTTATGGTTTCCATGCACGTATATTCTGAAAAGTCGTCCCAGTTCCCGCATCACTCGCTCGCATGGATTGGCTTGAGGATTTCGAATAGATGTGAGGGCATGCTTAATATTATTTTTTTTTGTCCACTGTGCCCATTCTTTGGATACGAATGGAGTTCCATTATCTGACAAAATTCTTTTTGGTTTTCCCACTTCCCTAAATTGTCGATTTTCCAGAACTCGAATCGCCTGCTTTGCATTTGCTTGACTGATCGGAAAAGCTGATACCAATTTAGAGTACAAGTCATATGCCACCAGCAGGTATCTCCTCCCGTTTGACATCGGTAGTGGCCCGTAGAAATCAATAGCTATTGTGTCATTTGGCTCATACACGAGGATGGGTGTCGATATTCCCTCATTTGATCGATTCATTGGCTTTGTTCTGGCGCATGTTATACATTTCTTTATTTCTTTGGTCACATCCCGGTGGAGATTTGGCCAGTAGAACCATTGCTCAATCCATCCGGCGGTCTTGTTGCCCCCGAAATGTCCTCTTTCATCATGTGCCTGGGTTATAATATTCTGGCGTATTGCTCTCGGTACTATCACCCGATAATTCTGCCCATTTCTTGTCTGTCGTTGAAGAAGTCCGTTTCTGACAACGCATTTCTTTCGATGGGCCCATAATGTATTTCCTTGACTATCTGGTATCGCGTGGTGCCTGCCAAAATCCATGACCTGTCTACACTCTCTATCTTCCTGTTGTGCTTCCCTAATTTTCTGAAGGCTATAATGCTCCCTGCTTTGGGCTCGTGTCGTCGCTATGTATAAATCCCCGTTTTCTTCAAGGCCTCGTCCCATGGGATATCGGCTAAGGGTATCTGCTATTATATTGTCCCTCCCCTTACAGTATTCTACCGTATAATCAAATTCCTGAAGGGTGAGGCTCCATCTTATTAGGCGGCTGTTTGTCAGAAAACTCTTGTTCAGAAACTCTAAGCTTCGGTGGTCGGTCACGACCACCACTCTTGATCCTACCAGGTATTGCCTCAGTTTCTTGAAAGCCCATACAATGGCCAAGGCCTCTCTCTCTGTGACCGTGTAGTTCTGCTCGGCCTTCGTAAAAAGTCTACTTATGAAGGCGATGGCCTTGCTCTGTCCCTGGCTATCCTTTTGGAACATCATTGCTCCCATTCCTATCCCACTGCTGTCCGTTTGTACATAAAATGTACGTCCAAAGTCTGGGTGTGCCAACACTACGTGTTTTAAGAACCCTTCCTTTATTCGGCGGAAGCTAGCCTCCTGTTCTTTTTTCCATGCCCATGGTGTTTCTTTCCTCAGAAGTCTGAGTAGTGGTTCTATCCCTTCTGAAAAATTTGGATAGTATTGTTTAAAGAAGTTACACAGTCCGAGGAAAGCCTTGATGTCACGCTTCTTTTTGGGCTCTGGAAATTCTTGTATGGCTTGTATTTTTTCAGGATTAGGTGATACCCCCTCTTTACTGATAATATGCCCTAAAAACTTCACTTCGGGTGTCATGAGCCTGCTTTTTCCCAGGTTTATTTTGATCCCTTTCTCTCGACATTCTTGAAATAATTTTTGAAGGCATTTAATATGCTCTTTATTATCCCTAGACGCGATGATGATGTCATCAACATACATAGTGCTGAAACCCTTCACCTCCTCTGACAGCACTCTATCAAGGCATTGTATCAAGCCTGCTCCGCTATTTTTCAGACCAAATGGTATCCGGTTGAACTGATAGGCGATGCCATTATATCGGAATGCCGTGTACTGGCGGTCATCTGGGTGTAGGCTGATCTGCCAGTAGCTGCTGGTCATGTCTAAGGTAGAAAAAACACCTTTCCCATTGAACCGATTTATTAATTCGCTCATGGGGGGCGGAGCATTTGTGTCCGCGATTGTGATTTTGTTGAGGAGCCTCGCGTCCAGACACAATCGTACCGAACCATCCTTTTTCTTTGCTACGACGATTGGGTTGTTATATGGTGAGGAGCATTTTGAGATTACTCCCCATTCCAGCATGTTATTTATCTGTTTGCCTATCTCTGGCCGGTATTGAAAGGGGATCGGGTATGATCTAGACTGATACGGTTGATCCTGAATGAGCTTTATCCTGTGTTCGTAACCACTGATGACTCCAGGTATGTCGGAGAATACGTCCTTGTATTCCTCAAGGACATTTCCCAATTCCATCTCTCCTTCCTCTTGCTCTGTTCCGATCTCCCCCGTTACCATTTTCTTTTCTAACTCCATACTATGTACGGCCTGTTCCATGTTTTTTGTTTGACTTTGTTCTATAAAAGGTACCATCCTTCCTGAGATCCGGGCTTGTTCTGTTTCGTAGTCGATGCTACATTTGTATTTCCCCATAAAATCGGATCCTAATATAACATCGTGTATTAATCCCTGCATTACCAGCATGATTTGGTTATGTTGGTTTCCTGCTATTTTTATGTCTACCCATGCCTGTACTGCTTCCGCCTGGGCCCTTTTCCCATTTGCCAAGGTTATGCGCATTATCTTAAGCGGTAGTGTTTTGAGGTTTGGTTCTTCTTGGGTAAGTTTGCTGAATGTTTCTTGTGACAAAACTGATACTTGACTCCCTGAGTCGAGTAGTGCATGAGTTTTCATTTCCCCTATTTTAACCTCTATTTTAGGGCATTGAGGTCCATTTCTACTTCTTCCCTCTTCCTTTATGATCTTTCCTATATTGGCTATTTGACTTTCTCCCTCTTCCTCATTTTCATCCTTTATCTCTTCTAACCTCCTTATTACCTTGTCCATGTTATCTATCCCTGTCAAAAATCGTTTTGCCCATGCGGGTAATCCCCTTCGTGCTATTCTGATCAACCATTCCTCAGATGGTGCGCCTAAGTTTATTTGTCTTAGCTGTGCCATTCTCCTACGAAAAAAATCTTCCATCGTTTCTCCTGTTTTCCATTCCTCATTTTCTATTTCACGTAAGGCTCTCATTTGTCTTGCTTTCCCCCAATAGCTCTCCTTTATCATTTCTTCATACTGCCTAAATGTCTTTGGTTTTTGTTGTATCGATTTCCACCAATCTAGAGCCCCTTCACGTATGTGGCTGACTGCTATGGCTATTTTACCCTCTTCATTAAGTGTTTTGTAAGCGAATAATCTCTCTAGGCTCTCTATGTGTTCATTTGGGTCCTCATTCCTCCTTCCCTTAAATGTTTGTACTATTTTTCCTATTTCACTTTCCCACATATTATCGTTATTGATGTTCATTTATGACTTAATAAAAGATTTTTTTCTTTCTTTATTTATATCTAAACTGTTACAACTTTTTGTTGATGCTTAAGGAACGTGATTATTTTATTTTTTATTTATTTATGATAAGAAGTGATTAATCAACGTCCGCGCCTCCATCTCCCGCTATGTTCTCCTTTGCTTTATTCGTTGTCCATCCATAATTTTTCTTTTTCCCTTTTTTCTCTTTTTTATTCGTCCAAACTTTCGTTTACGTGAAAAAGTTTTGCGTCTTTTACGAGGTTCGGCCGCTTTTGGCTAATGTCTTGATTTGCTTCTCTCCAAAACATTATTTATATTAGCCTCACGTTTGGAAGCGCCATTTGTAACCGGACCCTTACTCATCCTAAAAAAAAAATGGTAAAATTAATAAATAGGACACAAAATAGAGTGATATGCGGCAAAAAAAGATTAAAAATAATATATACATCATGAATAATTAACTAAAATTGGACACAAAATATGAAAATGTAAGATAAATATCACTACAAAATTAACAAGTAAAAACTGCGAGTCCACAAATCCTGGGAAAAAAAATTAATAAATAGGACACAAAATAGTGATATGCGGCAAAAAAAAAAAAAGTTTAAGCATCATGAATATTTAATTAAAATTGGACGCAAAATAGGAAAATTTAAGATAAATATCACTACAAAATTAATAAGTAAAAACTGCGAGTCCACAAATCCTGGAAAAAAAAATTAATAAATAGGACACAAAATAGTGATATGCGGCAAAAAAAAAAAAAGTTAAAAGTAATATAAGCATCATGAATAATTAACTAAAATTGGATGCAAAATAGGAAAATGTAAGATAAATATCACTACAAAATTAATAAGTCATCTTAAAAGTACTATATAAATTTTAAAAAACTTATCATAAAGTGAAAACTGCGAATCTACAAATAACTGCGAGTCTACAAATATTAATTTTCTTTTTTAAAAAATGTATCATAAAGTGCGAGTCCTGAAGTAATAATTCTGCAAGTATTCAAATAATAATTTTGTCGTCTTAAAAAAACCTATCATAAAGTGAAAACTGCTAGTCTACAAATATTAATTTTGTCTTTTTTAAAAAATGTATAAAGTGCGAGTCCAGAAGTAATAATTCTGCAAGTATTCAAATAATAATTTTGTCATCTTAAAAAAACCTATCATAACATGAAAACTGCGAGTCTTCAAATATTAATTTTGTCTTTTTTAAAAAACGTATAAAGTGCAAGTCCAGAAGTAATAATTCTGCAAGTATTCAAATAATAATTTTGTCATCTTAAAAAACCTATCATAAAGTGAAAACTGCGAGTCTACAAATATTAATTTTGTCTTCTTTAAAAAACATGTCATAAAGTGCGAGTCCAGATGTAATAATTCTGCAAGTATTCAAATAATTTTGTCTTTTTTAAAAAAACACATCATAAAGTGAAAACTGTGAGTCTACAAATCATAATTAATCATAATTCAGTCATCTTAAAAGTACTTATAAATGTATGGATTTTTTTTTACTGGAAATAACTACGAATAAAAACTACTGTAATTTATAAGGAAAATAAAAGATGAATATCACAACAAAATGTGTACTTACCCAAATAATGATTACTGCAGTGGACTGAACTGGCTTATATGTTGTAGAATTGCACCAAAATGACCATCTTTGTAGGTACGCCTCCACATAAACTGTCAAATAGGAGTCTAAGTGTTGATGTGCAGTTCCTCTGTGCTTCTTATTCCTCCATTTGACTAAATCCCACAACCTTTCAATATTTTGTGTGTGAACGCCAGTTGTCGGGTCTGCAAAATTATACGTGTGGTTCAATCGATGGTGCTCGTATCCAGCCAGCTCCAATTCTTCTGTTTTATATCCTTTCCAGCAATCGCTATAAATAGTAGTGCCTTGGTGCACATTCTCCAAAATGGCTTGCAAGAGACTGGACGCACTTCTATCTGCAACGGCTATTATAAAACATGTTTCTCTGCAGATACCACCAAATACCCATTGCTGTGGAAGTACTCTGCCGGCATTGTTCTTATGTTTGGAGAATAGAGGTTTGTTTATTTCCACAATTGTGTTAGGGCCTCCAATTTTCCGCCTTTCATTATGTAACAGCTTCCATGCACATACTTCACGGAGATAGTTGTTCCAGTCAATCACAGTCTTGTCCACCATTTCTAGCTGGTCAGCACAAAATAGGATAGATGTTAATTCTCTGGACCAACAATATATAAAACGGAGAGCCGTTACGGATATTCTGGAGCCTTCAAACCACGTGCCTTTTCTTATGGGAGTTTTTTCCAGACAATCTTTCAAATTGCACCACCACTGTTTTTCAGTACCATGGATGTACTTCTTCATCTCATGGCCGTTTTGCACAATTTCACACGGTGTAAAACTCCTTGTTGGAAGAAAGCTATCACCTCTTCTTCACATTTTGGGAGATCCCACAACTTCAGATCTCTTGTTTCAATATTAGCCATTTCTATATTGATGTCTAAAAATGAGAAATCCGGAAAATTAATAAAATGTAAAATACATCCACTTAATATCATAGAAAAAATAACATGTAAATTACTTACAATTGTTGAGAAAGAAATGATTTCTTTTAAAAAAATGGTAAAAAAATTGCTGAACTATTAAAACACTGAAAATGAAATCACTGAAAAAAACGCTGCTGCACTGAAAAAAAATGATGCAACAAATAGGAAGAAATCCACTTTTAAATCTCGCGGGTTGAAAAAAATCTCTCGAATTAGTCATATCAGCGTCTTCATTACCATTACAACATTTCATGTGTTCTTCCAACGACACAAAGATTGGATAATTACAGCTGTATGCCTTCAGGCTTATGATGTCATAGCAAGGTAACAAAAAATCAAATCTCTAGAATTAGTCATGTCAGTCTCTTCGTTGCCATGACAACATTCATGTGTTCTTCCAACGATGCAATTTTTATCGGATAATTACAGTTGTGTGCCTTCAGGCTAATTACGTCATAGCAAGGTAAATACTGGATTACCAAAAATTGTATCATCACCAAACTTTTTTTTTCAATTTTTCTCCACTTTTTATTTTATTTAAATTGCTATTTGAAAAAAATTTGAATACAACATCTCAAGGGTAATCATTTAATAAACATTCTTTTTTTATAATATTTAATTCTTCATTTAACAAATTTTTATTAGAACAAATTTTTATTCCTCTTTTTATTTTATTATTAATAATGTTCATTTTACAATGTTTATCTAAGTCAGAATTCCAAATACTTAATAAACCATGAAAAGTTTTCTTTCTCAAACCTGATGTTTCAATATTTAAATTATGATCAATGAAAAAAAAAATTTTTTTTATATCCGTATATTCAATACATCCCCCTATTTCTTTTTCCATATTAAATTTAATATTAATATCTTTACTATTTATATATTTTAAAAACCTTTTAACATTTTTATAATCTCCTTTAAAAATAGTAAAATAATCAGCAATATATCTACAATAAAAAACCAGACCATACCCATTACCAAAATATTTTTTCTCAAAATTATACATATATATATCTGCCAGAAAACCACATAAACAATTTCCCATACATAAACCTTTCTTTTGCTTATAAAAACATTCATTATATCTAAAAATCAAATCTTTACAACATAAAACCAAAATTTCATACAATAAATTACAATCAATTTTTATTTTATCTTTTATCTTTTATGTATAAATCCATAACATAATGTATAGCATTTTCTGGACAAATATTTAAATACATATTAACAATATCTAATTTTACAAATGTAATATTCTTAAATTTATTATTTTCCAAAAATATTTTTAATTTATCTACAAAAATTTTTGAAATTATTAATTTTACTTTCATTTTTATTAAAATCTTCATATTTCCTAAAAACATCAATATATATCCATTTTGTGATATTTTCATAATATGTATTGTGACAGTCAGATGATGTATGTTGGTTTAACCCAGTTCGAATACTAGGCGAAAGTACCTCGAGGCTACCCATACGCGAGATATTAAATCAAGAATACTATGACATCTGTCCTATTCGCCTATTCTCAAGGCTACCTATGAACCAACAACATTATCTGAGACATGCATAAATTATTTTCTCATCCGGCCACAAACTAGCATCAGAAGAGAGACATAGATGGGAACACCTATGGAACTAAATAGTTAAATGTGTGTAAACGTACTATGAAATATGTTTTGCGTGCCTGGATCATTGGAAAAGTAACAAAGCATTAGAACAAAATTATCAAACTCAAGCTTGGTAGTTAAATAAGATATTTAATTAATGACTTTAAAATATTAATAATGATTTAATGGCCTCCGCTATTCCCCTAAATGAATGGAAAACTAATTAGACAATAAAAACAGATAGTAACGATATATTTTTGCGGTCTAGGTCTTTTCTTTCCAATTTTAATAAAATTGTCAACTCGAATCTCTCGATAAAGTACAATAATAAAAATCTTTCGCAAAGCATTTTCTAATTGCTTTGTGCTAAAAACACAGTTTAAAAATTATTTAAGATGTATATAGTTAAATCAGATATACGTAATAAGCTAATGGCAAACAAAAGAGGCGTTATCGAGGAGATCAAGTTGTCAAACAAAGGAAACTTACTCATATGGAATTTAGAAACATAAATAAAATTGGAGATTTTAAATGAAAAAATTAACTTTTAAACTTAACCACAATGGAATACCAAATATTTATACATGTTAGGGATAGCGAAGGAAAAAGGGTTAAATATATAGATAGATGATCACACAATATATATCTAAGACTAGTCTAAAAATGGTTACATAACAAATATAATTAAATACAACATTTCAGAAATATAATTCAATGAAGCAATTAGGAAAGGTATGAACAAAAAAGGGTAGAAAGTAAATAGTTCAATGAGGAGAGATATGATTACCGTCCTGGTTCCTTGCTCCTGTTGGGCAGCATCATGACTTGATCCGACTGTCGATAGGTATTTGTCCGGACAAGGAAAGTGGAAATAAGTAGCATGCTTTTATGAAAAATCCTACAGACATGGCACAGAGTTCAGATTACTATTGAGTGGATACTATGGCATTTTGATGGTATTTAGGAACCTCGGCGATAGGCAAAGCTATTTTCCTAGCCAAGCATAGTAGAATCCATCAAATTTATATGACTTTAAGCTAATAGCATGTTCAAACTTCTCCATGATTTTGAAGATGACAGTTGTATAACTTTTTGGAATGGAATCTCAACAAGCAAAATCTGAAAGAGTTCTCCAAAGAGAAATCTGAATGCCAAGTCTTTTGTTCTCTCTCATATTTATACCTTTTTTGTAAGCTACCTTCTATTGTTTTGCCCTATGATCTTAGATCTTGATAAGCCCTCCCACATTCCTTTGTTTCAAGGTAACACTTTCTAAAAAATAAGTTTTACTTTTTTATTCTAAATTTCTTTCTTTAAACTTTGAATTTTATTAATTTAAAAAAAAGCCACCTTTAATTTGCCTTGAATGGGCTAATTAATTACAAACATACATTCTTTTAGAAAATGTTGGCGGGCTTATCTCAAAATAAATCATACGCATATTTTAACAAGATTTTAACAAAAAAAATATATTCTTATTTTTTTTTTAATAAAATAAGCATTTTATTTCAGCAGAATTTTGCATTAACTCATATATATATGCTTGATGTATACATATGTTTGATTAAAAGGTTTTACAAGTAATTTTTTCAAACAGCAATTTAATCTTAGAATGGAATTTATTTAAAACAAAATATTTAAATGCAAATACAAATTATATAAATGTAATTAATTTTAGCTGCAAAACCCTACTGATATTGGACTATAAACTTAATTCAGGTCTATAATACTAACTAAGTTTATAGGAGGCTGTGAAGCATGGATCGGACTTCAGATCCATTGCTTCAGTATTGGTAAACCTATAATATTAGCACATTTTACATCTAATCTTTTTGTTTCATTTTAAACTTTTCAATATATCCTTTCACCTCCATTTCAGTTATTAATTTGTTTACAATTTTATTCTTTTTTTTACTTTCATCTTTATTAATTTTAATAAAAAAAAATATCATCTAATAATTTACACATCTTTAAATTATATTCTAACTTCGACACAATAACCATACTACTAGATTTATCTCCCTTTAAAAATGTTAAATCCTTATATTTTATTTTTATATCTTTTATAGTTTTCAATTCATTATTATAGCCAACATCTTTTTTATATTCAAAATTTATTTTTATATTATATTCTATTTTACTATTAAAAAATTTTAAATCTTTTATCATATTATCTTTAATATTTTTTTCATCTATTTTTTTACAACAAATATCCTTTAAAATATTCATTTTTGCATTAACCTCTATAATTTGTTTTTCCATAGTAATTAATCTTCTTTTAGGAACATATTTTAAACCTTTATTTAAAACATTTATTTCTTCTTTAAAAATCGTATTAGTTTAAATTAATAACAAAATTATGCTTATTATTACCACTATAATTTCACTTTTTATTTTATATATATAGTTTCTATAATAAATACTATTATTATTACATTTATTATTCTTAATAATTAATATTTGAATTTTTTTTATAATGTCTATCTGAAATTTTTTTTCTAAACAAAAACATTTTCCTATAAAAAAAAATTTTCAAAAACTATTCTTCATTAAATGTAATTAATTTTGTTAAATTCCCATAAATATGTTTTATATCATTTAACATCCATTTTTTTTATATATATAAATTTATAATATAACCCTTTAAAATTTTTCTTTTTAATTTTTTTAAAAACCCCTTATGTAAAATATCTTCAAAAACACTCAGTTTTATAAAATTTCAACAAATATAATTATCAAAACAAAATTTTAAAAATTTAATATCCATATTTAACTTAACAATTTTCATTTTATTTTTTAACCATTTATTAATTATTTATATAGTGTATTTTAAAACCCTTTTATTTAAAATACAACATTTTAATTGCTTTAACAAAACATTGATATCATAATTTATATTATTGTTACAAAGTTCGTTATTAAAATCTTCACCATTTCTCAAATTTAAAAAACACTGCTTCCTAGAATCTTCAAAACCATTTTCCAAAACCATATTTATATATACCATAGATCCTCCTCCTCCTTTGTTTCAATTTACCATAAATTTTCTACAAATTTTCTTTCTCTGTGTTCAAAAATCCAAGTTTCATATATTCAAAATAAATAAAAATAAACTCCTTCACCTTATTTTCTTTATTAAAAGTGGTCAAAATACTTTTAAAATAATTATAAAATACACCAAATCTTTTAAAAAGTTGTTTTTTATTTTTTGCCACCAAAAATGAAATATATATTAAAATAGATTTTCAACGTGTCGACTATTTCTTCATTTTTTCTATAGTCTTTTTCAAGGAACTAAAAATATATAAGAAAAAAAAAATTTATAAAAAATTTTTATAAACAAATAAAACAAAAATCCTGTCACATATACATACTATTTTGGAAAATATATTCTTTACTTACTATGATTTCTTTTTCATAACAGCTTTCAACTTTACATTTTGCTTAAATAAACTTTTTATTGTTACAAAATATAGTTTTTATCATCCTATCTTCAATTAACACAATTTTATATCCCTCTTTTTTTAAAAACAAAACACATTTTTACATTTCTTTCTTTTTTTTAAAAAAAAAAAAACCATTCCATTAAATTTTACAAAACATTTCTCTTTTTTTTCTTTTATTTTATAATATCCTATTCAAAACAGGATTTAACATTTTTATATATAAACATTCCTTTTCAAATCTTTATTTTTGTCTTATTATACATTCTAAATGAATAATTTTAAAATTGACATGACCAAATTTTTCTTTATGTAAATACAATGCTGAATTTCTATCTGACAAATGCTGTTTTAATCTAGTTTTTAAAAAATTCTTTGTATTACCCACATAAGATATATCTTTACCATTATATTTTAAACAATCCATACATTTTATACAATAAACAGCTTGCATTATATTTGAAAAATCAACAAAATCTCCTTTATTAAATTATATAAATTACTTTTTTTCTTTTATACAGGATAAATACTAAAACCATATCTTTTATTAAATCTATGAAACAAATTTTTTATCTTTTTAAAAATAAAAATTTGAACTTTAAAAACCTATAAAAATTGTATCATCACCAAACTTTTTTTTCAATTTTTCTCCACTTTTTATTTTATTTAAATTGCTATTTGAAAAAATTTTTAACTGATTCAGCTTCAAGCCGCCATATTGAACTTTTTAAAATACTGGCCTGACACACAATTTTCACAATAACTTCAGTTTTAATTATGTTAGAGCAAAAACAATTACATTTCTAGAAACTAGAAACATTAAGGAAAACAATAAACATAAAATAAATAGTGATAACTATATAAAAAATAAGGAAAAAAGAAATTTTCACATCCAAAATACTTATTATTTTATTGTTTGTTCATAATATGATAAGTAACATTAACTAAAATTGAAAATACATCTTCAGTGATAATTTCTTTGCATTCCTCACAAAATTATCTTTCTAAACATGTATAACATGTCTTACCTGAGATAATCCACAGCTTCACAATCTCCAAAAGAAGTCGGATATGACTTCTTCATTTTTATCTTGTACCCCAAATGTTCTAAATGTCAAAGGCGTCTATAAAGAAAAAGATTCATCCTAATAAAAGATACAAAAGAAATCATCATAGCACTTGGCTTCTTGTCTGTCTAAAACTAGAAATTGTAGGCTACTATCTATATCACTAATAAAATGAGTTTCATCTCTTCATTTTATATTTTTTTCTGTACATCAGTGATGTTTATATTCTGTTTGTGTATTCAATGTTTGTATACATTTGATTATTAGTTTTATAACTGTTTATATTCTTTATGCACAGAAGTGATGCTATCTTATTATATTTATTGTACTACATAGATATAATTTATGTGCATATAGTGTATTTGTTAGCTATTGATTTGAAAATAATATTATGAAACATATAGCAAAACCAAAGCATGAATCACGTATATATAATTTATTTGCATACAGATCATTTGCTAGCTATAGACTTGAAAAATGTAAACAAGAATCGGAATTATAACAAATTACTTATAAATCATATTATATTATATATACATAAACATAATTAATGATTTTCATAATAAATTATACTTTTTGAAAAACATTTTTATAAGTGTAGAACGTTAAAAGTTACATTAGATAATAATTGTATATGAACGTAAATAACTAACACACACAAATTATATACTAAAAATAATTAATAGTTTTATAAAAAAATAGTTTTATAAAAAAATAAAAAATTTTAAACGTTACTTACAAAATTATATTGACCAGCTTCTTTCCACCATCTTTAAAATATAGTACCGGAGAAATGACATCTGCAGCCCTGTAAATTATTTTTGTCTTTTATCGCTCCGTGATAAGTACAAAAATTATTAAAAAAGACCAAATAATTGAATACTGTGGTTGATTAAAACTGCTGCCAAAAATTTAAATTTTAACCGATTTTTTTGAAATAAAGATTTTCAGAAAGCTACATCAGCAACCTTTCAAAAGATCATATTTTCATCTACGTCACACTTATACATTTTACGTCAGTAAAGAAAGAAAACAAAACATCATCTGAACACCACTGGATGCGCGCTCGTAGCGCTCAAATACAACATCCCAAGGGTAATAATTTAATAAACGGTTCTTGCAGATAATTCAACCGATGACCTATTACCCTGAAGGCATATCAGTCTGATGTTGTGATTTTTAAGATAACGTCTCCAAGTGATCTGCGGACACATGTAATCGCTAAAATGTGTCTGCAGATCACGTAAACATGGTATGTTAACAATCACAAGATCAGACTGATATGCCTTCAGGGTAATATGTCATCGGTTGAATTAACAAAAAATAAAAAGTGATGCAGGTCATGTGATAAAAAACAAAAATTAAAAATTACGCAGGTCACGTGATAAAAAACAAATTAAAAATGTGATGCAGGTCACATGATAAAATAGAAAAATTTAAAAAAAATGTACATATTAAAGAAAAAAAAACAAACAGGGTAATACAATCACGTGATTTTTTAGATGGCTTTTTGGAATGGCAGGCAGATAACGAACACCTCCATGTTTCTTGGTCCTGGAAAAAAAATACAAAAAAACAAAAATTTACATGCACGAAATAGTATATACATACAAAATAAGGTCAATACAAAATATAAAAAAATGTGCAAATAAAAATTTTTTTTGTAAATTGAAAATAAACAGCTAAATAAAAAACATGCGATTTAATGCAAGTCTGGCTTAGTACTTTTACATGCATTTGGTAATTTTAAGAACGTACTTATTAACAAAAATTTTATGTAAATTTAAAAAAAAATGATAAAAACACTTTACCCGAATTAATGTGAATCTGGCATTAATTTTAAAAACGTACTGTATATTGCAAATTTGATTTAAAAAAATATTGAAAAACGTGTTATCATATGCAGTACTTTTATATGCATTTGGTAATTTTAAAAACGTACAGTACATTGCAAATTTGATTTTAAAAATTATTGAAAATTATTTATGAATTAAATGTAATTAAGTGGAAGTTTGATAAGTGTAGAAATATTAACAAAAAATTTTTGTAAATTTAAAATAAACAGATAAAAAACACTTTACCCAAATTAATGCGAATCTGTCATTAATGGTGATCTTGGAGAAAACGTGTTATCACATGCCATACATTTACATGCATTTGGTAATTTTAAAAAGGTACTGTATATTGCTAATTTGATTTAAAAAATTATTCACCAAAATTATTTGCAAATTAAACGTAATTAAGTGGAAGTTTGATAAGTGTAGAAATATTAAACAAAAAATATTTGTAAATTTAAAATAAACAGATAAATAAAAACACTTTGCCCTAATTAATCACATGCCGTACTTTTACATGCATTTGGTAATTTTAAAAAGGTACTGTATATTGCTAATTTGATTTAAAAAATTATTGACCAAAATTATTTACAAATTAAATGTAATTAAGTGGAAGTTTGATAAGTGTAAAAATATTAACAAAAAATTTTTGTACATTTAAAATAAAGATTTAATGCGAATATGGCATTAATGGCGACCTTACTTTTACATGCATTTGGATTACTTATTGTCTATATTCAATAATATAATTAATTATAAAATTATAATATTACTTACAAATAGCGTTCACTGTGGAGGACTAAATTGGGATATATGTTCCAAAATCGCAGCGAAGGATCAGCTTTATATGACCGCCTCCACATAAACTCGCTCAAATATGAGTCCAGGTGCTGACGTTGCTGTCCCTGTGTTTTTTATTGCGCCATTTGACCAAACCCCACAACCTTTCAATATTTTGTGTATGTATGCCAGTTGTGGGGTCTACGAAGTTGTATGTGTGATTAACACAATGGTGTTCATATCCAGCCTCAGCTAACTCTTTGCTCTTATATCCCTTCCAGCAATCGCTGTAGATAGTCGAGCCTTCGTGTACATTTTGCAAAATTTCTTGCATGAGAGTAGACGCACTTCTATCTCAAATGGCTACAATAAAACATTCGTCAGTCTCTCTGCATATGCCACCAAATAGCCATTGCTGTGGTAGAATTTCCGGCATTGTTCTTCCATTTTGTGAAGAGGCTTTCGTCAATTTTCATGATTGTGTTGGGACCTCCAATTTTCCACCTTTCATTTCTTAACAATCTCCAGATACAAACTTCGTGGAGGTAGTTGTTCCAATCGATAACAGTTTTGTCCGAAAAATTCAATTCCTCCGCACAAAATGTTATGGATGTTAATTGTTTGGACCAACTGTAGATAAAACGTATAGCGGTCACGAAAGTCATTTTGGAGCCAATGAACCACATGCCTTTTCTTATTGCGATTTGGGATAGGCAATCTTTCAAGTTGCATCGCCATTGTTTCACTGAATTGGGACCTGAATTGTGAACATACTTTTTCATTTCATGACCATTTTGACACAATTTTCTTTTGGGGAGAAATCCATGGTCTTGTAAGAAGATGATTGCTTCTTCCTCCGTACTCGGTAAATTAAATAATGTTGTTGTAGCTTCAGCCAACATAAATGCAAATAACACAAATATCTCAAAGTAGAAGAGCTCAAAAAAGTAACTGTGATGCTGTGGATAGCAAAATCACAATAGACAGAAAAATCAAAAAAATTCCCAAACCTCTCTCCAAATTTTAAATCTCGTGGAAAAAAAAAATTGACTCTCTGATGGATTAATCACACCAGTCACTAGGTTGCCATGACAACATTGTCATGCAAAAATCACCAATGTCTACCGGAACGGAAATCGGTAAGTGTAATACGTCATCGGTTGAATTATCCGTGACTACCTAAGAAACATTCTTTTTTTATAATATTTAATTCTTCATTTAACTAATTTTTATTAGAACAAATTTTTATTCCTCTTTTTATTCTATTATTAATAATGTTCATTTTACAATGTTTATCTAAGTCAGAATTCCAATTACTTAATAAACCATGAAAAGTTTTCTTTCTAAAAACTGATGTTTCAATATTTAAATTATGATCAACGAAAATTTTTTTTATTTTTATATCCATATATTCTATACATCCACCTATTTCTTTTTCCATAGTAAATTTAATATTAATATCATTACTATTTATATATTTTAAAAACCTTTTAACATTTTTATAATCTCCTTTAAAAATAGTAAAATAATCATCAATATATCTACAATAAAAAACAAGACCATACTCATTACCAAAATATTTTTTCTCAAAATTATATATATATATATATATATATATATATATATATATATATATATATATATATATATATATATATATATATATATATTGTGCCATTACAATTTGGTCACTAGCCAAATTTATAGTAATGTGCATGTAGAAAAGGTCAAACCAAAATCATCATCACAATTTTATATAACCATAAAGGAAGCTGTAGGGCATCCAAGTTCAAACCCTACCAGATCAAAATCTTAAACACTTTAGACAGAAAGAATGGGTCAACAATTATATGCTTTATTTGTTTGTGTGTTGATAGAAAGGTAATACACACATTTAAACTATTTAATATTTAAATTTTCTGTTAAAAAGCAAAGTTATAATGCATACATATAGGCAATGTATGTGTAAATTATTTATTTGTTTTATATTTCAAATATTCAACATTTTAACTTTCTTTAAAACTAACCTATGCTTGATCAATTCTAACATTTTATTCTATACTTTTATTTTGCTTTTCTTTAATTATAAGTGGGATTTAAAAGTTACAGATTTAATTAAATAATTGGGTTATAATTACTAAGCTAGCAATCATATTATTTAAGGTTAGTTTATGAATGATTTGAAAGAATGCAGGATGTGTGTACATTACATACAAAATTTTACATTTCCTAAATATTGAAAGAAAAGGAAGTATTAAATCTGTTAAATTATTTTTTTTGTACAATTTTTTTTTGTTAAAAGAGGAAATCTGTTTAATCAGATATCGATCTTTGTAGTAAATTTTTTTGTAAATGATTGTCACTTTGGAGCTATAATTTTTGAAATTGTCTTATCAAGATCTAAAGAAGGAAGCTCAAAGATTTGAAGTGTTACCTGGATGTTAAAAAGAAAGAAAAAACAAAAGAAAGGAAATAAGAATTGAGTCTATTTTTTTTTTAAAACAAAAGTGTCTGGAAAAAGGATTGAACTTTTCAGTTGAAAAATAATATAGTTGAAAATAAATTAGAGATCTAATTAAAACAAATTTGTCCAAAAATAGCAAGTGATGCTATCTCTGATTGGTTAAGGTAGCTAAAAATTGGATATAAAAAGCTGTCTTGAATTATTTTTATTATTGATTGATTCAGATTATTAAACTATAATATTGAACGTTGAAAATAAAAAAAAATGGCTTGCTAGAAAAATTATATGTATATTCCATCGATTCCGGACCATCTGGGGAAGCTGCACATCACATAGGAAAGAAAAGATGTGTCTAAAATAATATTCTACACCTTTCAACTGACCAGATAAATAAGATGTTTTTAATAGAAGGAAGAAAGCATTCACCTGCATTCAAAGAAGATGAATTAATCTACTGATAAATATTAATCATCAAGTCCAATTAATTGTTCCAACAACTGATTTTAAACTCAAGAAAATTTATAAATGTGAAAACAACTGCTGTATTTCATCCACATGCTTGACAGGAAGAGAAGAAAAATTAATATAATGATTTCCAAATTGTCCACTAAAGCAAATAACCTCAATAGAGTCATCATCATTAAATAGTTATACACCTCAAGAAAGAGATTGTTCCCACATAGTAGCTGCAGAAATATAGACAAGTTTGAACCCTTGGAAATTCGCCACAAACAAAAGATCGGTAATATGACTTTTTATATCTATTTTCTTTATGATATCAGTCTTAATAAACATTTTAGCAATAAAGTGGTATATTTTATTTAAAGAACTTTTAAAGACTATTCAGATCGATTAAAACAAGAATGTCTTACTAATAATAACTTTGAGCTTCATAAATGATCTTGAATGTATGAAAATTATTTGTTTATTAATTTTACAATATTAATGTGTAAAACAATTTTTTTTTATGGTATTATGATTTTAGTTTTAACTAATATATTATTATTTTGGTTTTAAATAATATTTTGTTATCATGGGATAAAACACGCACATACATAATAATATTTTTATATGTGTATAATTGGAAGTGAATGTGGAATAATGAGTAGTATTAGAATATTAGATTATTTTGTTTCAAGTTCAGTATAGATTTCAGCGCTTGGAAGGGAGGGGGAGAAAATAATTTAAAACTTTTTTCTAAAACTTGCTCTTTCAATTTTACTAACATTTTTTTTTATTCTATTTACATGTTGGATTTTTTAAGTATGTGTGTTAATGAGCAGATAATATTTTTTGTCTTGAAATACTTTTCATGGTTAATGTGACGTCCAACTTAATACAAAATACATTTGAAGGGAAAGGGGGAAGAACTTAAAATTAATCTGAGGATTGTTATATAATCAATTATTATTATTATTCATGTCAATTTTCATATTTATCTAGAAATTTTTCTGTATATGTTAGAAATGTAGTAATAAATATTAGTTTGTTTTATTAAACGAGGCGTATATATTTCATTAAGTGTAGTCTTGGTTAAGTGTGATTATTCATCATCATCAATGGTTGAATATTAGTTATTTAAGATATAATTAAGTATGCTAAAATTAAGCAATAATTATGCATTTCTTTATAAAATTTAGTTTTATGTTTAGGCTTAGTCCTAGAGCTGTAGTTGAAACCCTTGTCATTATCGTTATTATTATCATCATCATCATCGTCATCAACCTTTTAATTAATGAGCTGTTTAACTGTTTAAAGGCCATAAATAAATATTGATTTTATAATATTTAGTGATTTCTTAGTATTATTATAACCACATCCCATCATCTATTTCATGCAAGGATGAGTGAATTGCCATCCTAAATTAGTTATATATAATCTGAGCTAGTGAACTTATAAAAATATTGAAACACATTTGTTATGTTAAGATCTGAGAAATGATTTATGTCTAATATACTCCACTTTGGTTTAAAGATGTTTTACTTTTACCTAACTATTAGTGCTTATAGTGATATGGCTCAAAAAGCAAAATCTTCCATTTTATTATAAATAAAGTACCAAAAAGGGATTCAAACCCGGTACATGTGAAAGGTTATCAGATATAACCGTGTCTAGATTCAGATAATCTAGTGGCGCCCTGCTAGACCATATTCACTTAGTATTTGTTTAAACATGCACTTAACATCAAACCAAGAAATGAAAGTGGATAAAACCTACTGCCTGTATACCTGAGTTATATTTTATTGAATTACTAGTGTACTCACCTCACGTGATTTCATATAATACATTGCTATAATAAATTTCATATAATACTGGTTATTAACAATTTCCCCATAATTCTTGATAGTGTTATATTTTGAACCTTTACTTATGATCATTCTATGGACAACTCAGGTATGGTAATATCTTTTTTTATTTGATTCATTTATTAGGTTACAATGGACACCCAACTGGGGCCTGATATTTTACCATATACCTGAAAAAGAGAGTCTATAGAATGATGGGAGATGTGTGGTTAAAAATAGAGAAATTTTTTTTTAGTAAAATTTTTTTTTTTCAGTAAAAATTTTTTTTTTGTCTTACAAAATTTTCTTGGCCAAACAGTCTTATTTTAGATGATGATGTTTAATATGATTTAATTTTTCATTGATGATGATAAAATGGGTACAGCCATAAAACAGCTTAGTTTTTTTTTTTATCAATTTTGAAAATAGAGATGAATATCACAACTTAAGACAAAGGTGAAATAAATAATAGATTTTTTTTTGTGGAACATTAAAATGATTTATTGCCAGATAGGATAGGCATAGTAATAGTGATGAATTATGGAATAGTAGTCTCATGTGTGTTTGGGGAGTTCATTTTGTAAAAAGTCTATGATTTTAGAGGTTTGATTGGATGGTTGATCGTTGGAGTTTGGTTGGTTAGATTGCAGTTTTGATGATGAGTGGAGAGTTTTGTCATTGCCTTGAGAATGCTATGTATTTCGTGTAACTTATGAATGATCAAACCCATTCACTGCTCCAACCCAATTTATATGTTATCTTTATTTTATCATGAAGCAGTTAACAGCAGACCTGCCATGATATCAGCCTATAAGTCTCCAAGAGAGAGAGCATGGCATAGTTTTCCAATCAAGTTTATATGTTATTCTTATTTTATCATGAAGCAGTTAACAGTAGTCCTGCCATGATATCAGCCTATAAGTCTCCAAGAGAGAGAGCAAGGTTTCGTTTTTGTAGTCTATAATAAGCAGGGCATTCCTTGATACTTGCCACATAAGACTCCAAGAGAGAGAGCAAGGCATAGTTTATCTATTTTAGCCCCTAAGACTTAAAATACATCTTTTATTGCAACAGAGTTTGCTTCATTCAATCAAGGGTTGTGGTAGTTAATAGTGATCGAATTGGGATGATCTTCTGAGTGCTCGTGATGCATTGTGTGATTATAGTGTTGTGACTGAATTCTTTTATTTATCTCAAGATTGTGAACTGCTAGTCATTCTGTGGACTGTCAATATCTGTCGGATTTCTGGGAGAATGGATGAATGTATAATTTGGGCTATTACAGACAGACATGCACTATATAGATTATTGTTGTGTAGTTCATTAAATAAGGATATTAAAATTTTTTTTTTTTGTATTTGTAATGCATAATAAGGTGAAAATCAAATCAGTCAGTTGGTCAGAATAGGTGTCAGACAGGGAGAAGATGTGTGGATTTTTGATGGTCAGGGAAGTACAGATGGGATATACATAGTTTTATAACATGAGTGAACTAAATTATAGTATGGAAGAGGCTCAGATAGCAAAGATGGCACCATCAGACATGGACATGATAATGCAGATGCTCAGAAGTATGAGAGAAGATAGTAAGCAAAGTATGATAAATCTAGAACAAAAGATGGAGAAAAGTATAGAGAGTCTAAGAGAAGAGAGTAAGAAAAGTATGGAAAGTCTAGGACAAAGGATATGTCAATCCATAGAGAGCATAATAGAAGGTAGTCAAAGATCACTAGTGTTAAAAGATAAGCTAGATTGTCAGACTACTGATAATAGAGAAAGGAGCGAGAGATTAGAGGAAGAAATAGGTAAATCAGCTAATATACTGATAGAGGAGAGTAGATCACAAGAAGTGGAAAGGCCAATAGTAGCCATAAAATCTAATCTCTCAGTAAAAAGAATACATGAGGTGATGGACAGAGAGCAGATTGGGATAGATCATGAAGTGAAAAGAAGGAAACGAGAATTGGAAGAAAAACTTCATGCATCCAATAAGATGATTGATTTAAGAGAGGCAATAAGGAAGATGAAACCAGTTATTTTAGAAAGAGAGCAAAAGTTTCAACAGTCTGTAGTTCTCAATCTAGTAACTAACCAGCATGTGTGGTTTCAAAAATCTGTCTTCTCAAATAGATTGGAGATACCTTATATATGGTATAGAGAGACAATCTTTCTGAAAAATGTAAATGTCCAAATCTCTCTGAAAAATTCAACTGCTCTGGAAAAGTCAAAAATAAGTTATATCTGGTACAGAGAGGCAATCTCTCTGAAAAATGTAAATGTCCAGTGTGTATCAGACAGAGAATCAATCTCTCTGAAAAATTTAAATGCTCTGTTAAATTTAAGTGTGCCTTATATTTGGTACAAAGAGTCAACCTTTCTAGAAAATTTAAAAATAAATTATACATGGCCCAGAGAATCAATCTCTCTGGAAGATTTAAGGATGAATTATATATGGTACAGAGAGTCGATCTTTCTGGAAAGTTTAAAAATAAAGTATGTATGGTATAGAGAGTCAATCTCTCTGAAAAACTTCAAGGCATATTATGTATGGTACCAAGAGTCCATATTTCTAAATGGAGTTTGTAATAGGAGGTTATATAAAATAATTCCTCCAGATATGTTTTATAAATATCCAGTCAAGATGAAAAATGGAAATATTAAAAAGGGACTGGATGTACAGGTGCATTTTTATGCAGACCACAATATGGTTTGAAAAGAAAAAGCCATTCCAAATTACCAAGAAAATAGGGGAGAATGCCTTTATGCTTGCTGCTCTTGATGGGAATAAGGGGACCTATAATGCTAGGAGTTTGATCCCTTATACTTCAGCAGAATAGCCTGGCAAAGATCTCCAAATAAATTACTTTTAGGTTTTCTAATGAAAAATATATTTACCAGTAGTTAATTTTTTTTTTTATATATTATAAGTGTTTATTATTATTAGTGTATTTATTAGTTAGGATTTTTTTTTTTAAATATAGTTAAAACAAAAGTGCTGATGATTTTATCCGAAGGGGGAGAAAGTTGTGCCATTACAATTTGGTCACTAGCCAAATTTATAGTAATGTGCATGTAGAAAAGGTAAAACAAAATCATCATCACAATTTTATATAACCATAAATGAAGTTGTAGGGCATCCAAGTTCAAACCCTACAAGGTCCAGTTCTAAAAGCTTTAAACAGAGAAAGAATGGGTCAACAATTATATGCTTTATTTGTTTGTGTGTTGATAGAAAGGTAATACACACATTTAAACTATTTAATATTTAAATTTTCTGTTAAAAAGCAAAGTTATAATGCATACATATAGGCAATGTATGTGTAAATTATTTATTTGTTTTATATTTCAAATATTCAACATTTTAACTTTCTTTAAAACTAACCTATGCTTGATCAATTCTAACATTTTATTCTATACTTCTATTTTGCTTTTCTTTAATTATAAGTGGGATTTAAAAGTTACAGATTTAATTAAATAATTGGGTTATAATTCCTAAGCTAGCAATCATAGTATTTAAGGTTAGTTTATGAATGATTTGAAAGAATGCAGGATGTGTGTACATTACATACAAAATTTTACATTTCCTAAATATTGAAAGAAAAGGAAGTATTAAATCTGTTAAATTATTTTTTTTGTACAATTTTTTTTTGTTAAAAGAGGAAATCTGTTTAATCAGATATCGATCTTTGTAGTAAATTTTTTTGTAAATGATTGTCACTTTGGAGCTATAATTTTTGAAATTTTCTTATCAAGATCTAAAGAAGGAAGCTCAAAGATTTGAAGTGTTACCTGGATGTTAAAAAGAAAGAAAAAACAAAAGAAAGGAAATAAGAATTGAGTCTATTTTTTTTTTAAAACAAAAGTGTCTGGAAAAAGGATTGAACTTTTCAGTTGAAAAATAATATAGTTGAAAATAAATTAGAGATCTAATTAAAACAAATTTGTCCAAAAATAGCAAGTGATGCTATCTCTGATTGGTTAAGTTAGCTAAAAATTGGATATAAAAAGCTGTCTTGAATTATTATTGTGATTGATTCAGATTATTAAACTATAATATTGAACGTTGAAAATAAAAAAAAATGGCTTGCTAGAAAAATTATATGTATATTCCATCGATTCCGGACCATCTGGGGAAGCTGCACATCACATAGGAAAGAAAAGATGTGTCTAAAATAATATTCTACACCTTTCAACTGACCAGATAAATAAGATGTTTTTAATAGAAGGAAGAAAGCATTCACCTGCATTCAAAGAAGATGAATTAATCTACTGATAAATATTAATCATCAAGTCCAATTAATTGTTCCAACAACTGATTTTAAACTCAAGAAAATTTACAAATGGGAAAACAACTGCTGTATTTCATCCACATGCTTGACAGGAAGAGAAGAAAAATTAATATAATGATTTCCAAATTGTCCACTAAAGCAAATAACCTCAATAGAGTCATCATCATCAAATAGTTATACACCTCAAGAAAGAGATTGTTCCCAGAAAAACGGAAATGGTAGCTGCAGAAATATAAACATTATACAAGACAAGTTTGAACCCTTGGAAATTCGCCACAAACAAAAGATCGGTAATATGACTTTTTATATCTATTTTCTTTATGATATCAGTCTTAATAAACATTTTAGCAATAAAGTGGTATATTTTATTTAAAGAACTTTTAAAGACTATTCAGATCGATTAAAACAAGAATGTCTTACTAATAATAACTTTGAGCTTCATAAATGATCTTGAATGTATGAAAATTATTTGTTTATTAATTTTACAATATTAATGTGTAAAACAATTTTTTTTTTATGGTATTATGATTTTAGTTTTAACTAATATATTATTATTTTGGTTTTAAATAATATTTTGTTATTATGGGATAAAACACGCACATACATAATAATATTTTTATATGTGTATAATTGGAAGTGAATGTGGAATAATGAGTAGTATTAGAATATTAGATTATTTTGTTTCAAGTTCAGTATAGATTTCAGCGCTTGGAAGGGAGGGGGAGAAAATAATTTAAAACTTGTTTCTAAAACTTGCTCTTTCAATTTTACTAACATTTCTTTTTTATTCTATTTACATGTTGGATTTTTTAAGTATGTGTGCTAATGAGCAGATAATATTTTTTGTCTTGAAATACTTTTCCGGGATCATGGTTAATGTGACGTCCAACTTAATACAAAATACATTTGAAGGGAAAGGGGGAAGAACTTAAAATTAATCTGAGGATTGTTATATAATCAATTATTATTATTATTCATGTCAATTTTCATATTTATCTAGAAATTTTTCTGTATATGTTAGAAATGTAGTAATAAATATTAGTTTGTTTTATTAAACGAGGCGTATATATTTCATTAAGTGTAGTCTTGGTTAAGTGTGATTATTCATCATCATCAATGGTTGAATATTAGTTATTTAAGATATAATTAAGTATGCTAAAATTAAGCAATAATTATGCATTTCTTTATAAAATTTAGTTTTATGTTTAGGCTTAGTCCTAGAGCTGTAGTTGAAACCCTTGTCATTATCGTTATTATTATCATCATCATCATCGTCATCAACCTTTTAATTAATGAGCTGTTTAACTGTTTAAAGGCCATAAATAAATATTGATTTTATAATATTTAGTGATTTCTTAGTATTATTATAACCACATCCCATCATCTATTTCATGCAAGGATGAGTGAATTGCCATCCTAAATTAGTTATATATAATCTGAGCTAGTGAACTTATAAAAATATTGAAACACATTTGTTATGTTAAGATCTGAGAAATGATTTATGTCTAATATACTCCACTTTGGTTTAAAGATGTTTTACTTTTACCTAACTATTAGTGCATATAGTGATATGGCTCAAAAAGCAAAATCTTCCATTTTATTATAAATAAAGTACCAAGAAGGGATTCAAACCCGGTACATGTGAAAGGTTATCAGATATAACCGTGTCTAGATTCAGATAATCTAGTGGCGCCCTGCTAGACCATATTCACTTAGTATTTGTTTAAACATGCACTTAACATCAAACCAAGAAATGAAAGTGGATAAAACCTACTGCCTGTATACCTGAGTTATATTTTATTGAATTACTAGTGTACTCACTTCACGTGATTACTATAATACTTGTTATAATACTTATTACTAATTTACTTAATATCTTGATATTTGAACTCATTTATTTTGGTTACAATATATATATATATATATATCTGTCAGAAAACCACTTAAACAATTTCCCATACATAAACTTTTCTTTTGCTTATAAAAACATTCATTATATCTAAAAACCAAATCTTTACAACATAAAACCAAAATTTCATACAATAAATTACAATCAATTTTTATTTTATCACCATTATCCTTTATGTATAAATCCATCTTCTGGACAAATATTTAAATACATATTAACAATATCTAATTTTACAAATGTAATATTCTTAAATTTATTATTTTCCAAAAATATTTTTAATTTATCTACAAAAATTTTTGAATTAATGATATTACTTTCATTTTTATTAAAATCTTCATATTTCCTAAAAACATTAATATATATCCATTTTGTGATATTTTCATAATATGTATTTTTACATAAAATAATGGGTCTCATTGGAATTCCTTCCTTATGTACCTTTGGTAAACCTATACTATTAGCACATTTTACATCTAATCTTTTTAATTGTTTCATTTTAAACTTTTCAATATATCCTTTTTCCTCCATTTCAGTTATTAATTTGTTTACAATTTTATTCTTTTTTTTACTTTCATCTTTATTAATTTTAATAAAAAAAATCATCTAATAATTTACACATCTTTAAATTATATTCTAACTTTGACATAATAACCATACTACTAGATTTATCTCCCTTTAAAAAATGTTAAATCGTTATATTTTATTTTTATATCTTTTATAATTTTCAATTCATTATTGTAACCAACAACATCTTTTTTATATTCAAAATTTCTTTTTATATTATATTCTATTTTACTATTAAAAAATTCTAAATGTTTTTTCATATTATCTTTAATATTTTTTCCAACTATTTTTTTACAACAAATATCCTTTAAAATATTCATTTTGCATTAACCTCTATAATTTGTTTTTCCATAGTAATTAATCTTCCTTTAGGAACATATTTTAAACCTTTATTTAAAACATTTGTCTTCTTTAAAAACCATATTAGTTAAATTAATAACAAAATTGCTTATTATTACCACTATAATTTTTTTTTATTATATATCATCATCATCAAGCATTATCAATCCACTGCAGGATGAAGGTCTCTCCAAGTTTAATCCATCTTCTCCGATCTTTAGCTTCTCTTTTCCACAACACCCCTGCACATTTTCTTATTTCATCCATCCATCTCACATGTGGTCTCTTTCTGGGTCTTTTACAATCTCTTGGAATCCAGTTTAAAATTTCAATTGTCCATCTATTATCATTTCTTCTAGCAATATGTCCAGCCCAACTCCATTTCAATCTTTTAATTTTTTCAATAAGGTCAGTAACACCTGTTTGTTGTCTTACCCATACATTGCATTTTCGATCTCTTCTTGTTACTCCCAACATACATCTCTCCATACTCCTTTGAGTGGTCTGGAGTCTCTGTATTGCTCTTCTATTAAGTGTCCAAGTCTCAGATCCATAAGTAAGAACTGGTAAAACACATTTGTTAAAAACCATTCTTTTCAAACACATAGGCATATTTCCTTTTAGTATCAAGTTATTTCTACCAAAAGCACTCCAAACAAGTTTAATTCTATGATTAATTTCCTCCATTATGTTTCCATCTGTATTAATAATCTGACCTAGGTATTTGTAACTGTTAACTTCTTCTAATTCTTCATAATCAATCTTTATTTTCATATTTTGAGCAAATCGATTAAACATTACTTTAGTCTTTTTAACATTTATCTTTAGTCCTACTTTTCTACTTTCATCTGCTAACTCCTGCAACATTTCCTGCAGCTCTGAAGCATTATTTGCAAAAACAACTACATCATCTGCAAAATCTAAATGACTTAAATACTCTCCATTTACTTTCATTCCTTTAGTTTCCCATTTTAATCCACAAAATACTTCTTGCAGCACTGCTGTAAAAAGTTTTGGAGATATGGAGTCACCTTGCCTTACACCTTTCTCAATGTTGATTTTTCCGGTATCATTATGTAATCTAATTGTTGCTGTTGCATTTTTATAAATATTCTTTAAAATATGACAATATCCTGGATCTATACCTTGATGATTCAATGCTTTAATCACTGAAGAAATGTGTATAGAATCGAATGCCTTTTCATAATCTACAAATCCAAAACATAATGACAACTCATATTCATTTGTCCTTTCTATGACTTCTCTCAATACCTGGATATGATCTATTGTACTAAAACCACTTTTAAATCCAGCTTGTTCTCTTGGTTGGTGGAAATCCAAAGTTCTCTATAGACGAGTTGTAATTATCTTGGTAAAAATTTTATATAAAACTGATAAAAGGCTGATAGGTCTGTAATTTCTAATATCTTCTTTATCATCTTTTTAAATATTAATATTATATATATAGTTTCTATAATAAATACTATTATTATTACATTTATTATTCTTAATAATTAATATTTGAATTTTTTAATAAAAAACAAGTTTTTAAAAGATTTGGTGTATTTTATAATTATTTTAAAAGTATTTTGACCACTTTTAATAAAGAAAATAAGGTGAAAGAGTTTGTTTTTATTTATTTTAAATATTCCATCCCCATTGTTTTCAAATAATAAAATGTAGTTTACAAGTAAGGCTATGCGAATGTGTGAATATATCATATTTAATTAGAATTTTGGCTATATTTCTTGTATAATTTATTCTGCTTTATAAATTCAAGTTTACTTAATGAAAAATAAATAAATATTCAAACAAAAATAAAAACAATTTCAGGGTGAGTCTACTTTCTAATTTTTTATAAAATCTGGACTTAGTTCGCGAGCTTGAATTGTCTTAAGTTTACCGGAAACCCCCACCCCTCTTTTTTAAAATTGTTACGAACTAGCAAAACCTGTATAACAAACAATTTTGATTTAAAATTTAATTGTCTTGCATTGGTTGTCGAGAGGTCAGCGCGACTGCCTTGCACTAGCAGGCAGTTGCCCGGGTTGCGGGTTCGCATCCCGGCCGATGCTATGACATTTAAAAAAAAAAAAACTTAATTGTGTGATACATTAAGCTTTCTGCTTGAAAGCAGGCTAACCAAAAAAATAGCTGTTCCATATCGGTAGTTCTTTATTAAATGCCCTTCCCACTCTTAACTTTTCATTATTTTAAAGACTTAACAATGTAATTTCATTATTTATCTTTTTTTTTTTTTTTGTGACTGTTTATGTAAAGATATATTCTTTTGATCGTTAATTTAAATTGTCGCTGTTGGTATTTAATATTTCTGGTTAAAATTAGTGTTTATAATGTTAGTTTATACGACAAAAATATATTTCAGAGTCTTGGAAAAGCTTTTTTTTAAAAAAAAATCAGTTAATAATAATTGTGTGGAAATGGATTGTCATCAATATAATTAAATTATTACTTTTGGTACTTTTTGCAAAATAAATAAATTTACGTAATTAAATTCTTTTTATTTGTTATAACATAATCAAGAGAAAAAACAATTATTGGTACTGTAGTGTACCCATACATTCCAAAAATAGACAAATTAAGAAAAATCTGCAATTAGTATAATATTAGAGCAGCTTTCCAGAGCCATACCACGTCATGAGGAATTCTAACATCTACAAAGCCTAAATTTGAAATGCTGAAAAGAAAAAAACCATCTCTGAAATAGAATGTCATCATCATCATAATCAACCTTTATCAATCCATTGCAGGATGAAGGTCTCCAAGTTCAATCCATCTTCTCCGATCTTTAACTTCTCTTCACATCACCCCTGCACACTCTTATTTCATCCATCCATCTCACATGTCATCTCTTTCTGGGTCTTTTATAATCTCTTGGAATCCAGTTTAAGATTTTAATTGTTTATCTATTATCATCTTTTCTAGCAATATGTCCAGCCCAACTCCACTTCAATCAATCTTTTAATTTTTTCAACAAGGTCAGTAACACCTGTTTGTTCTCTTACCAGTACATTGTGTTTTCGATCTCTTCTTGTTACTCCAACCTGCATCTCTCCATACTTCTTTGAGTGGTCTGAAGTCTTTGTATTGCTCTTCTATTAACTGTCCAAGTTCTCGGATCCATAAGTAATAACTGGTGAAACACATTTGTTACGAAAAGCTCATTTGGTTAGAGCATTATCTTAAAATTCAATACTCAAAAATCTAAGGGACCAGATTCAAATATCATGCTAATACTGTCACTGGTCAGGCCAGCAAGACTTGAAGAAGAGGAGAGAATAAGGCCTCTTGAAACATTCTGCATATACTAACTTGTTTGATGTGCTATTACAGTTCAATGTATTTGGAATATTTAAATAAAGTTAAATTTTTCTAAAGACATTCAATACTCATATAAAAATACAAACCCTAGTTATTGTTTCCAATGTTCTTTTTCATGTTTGCTAGTAAAATACTTTCAGCATTTCAGGGCTAAATCTTGTAGATATATAATTAATTTGTAATTAGTAAAAATTGTATGTTCAGAAATCATGCTTGTATTAAGCATACTAAATGATTTACATTTTCTGATGCTCAAAAGTCTATTAAAAATATAAATAAAATTGATGTATTCTTTATTTAGCTTATCAACATGTGAACCATATATTTATTGGTCGAGAAACTATTGGATAAAGCATATTGAACAGAAAAAACATTTAAATTTGGACAAAAAATTCAGCTATTTAAAACATGATTAAAATATAAAATATTTTTTTGATTCTATTGGAGATGGTTCGAAAATCAAGTTGAAATGTCAATATAATGACACACTTTAACAATATTCCTGGCTTGTTCAATGCAGTGTTACAATGTCAATCCTGAAATATAAGTCTTTAAATTGATTCCAGATGTGGTATTTCCAGGGCTCTCAAAACTATTATGAACTCTTAAATAACAAAGCTATTTTATTGCTTTAATATCTACTACTGGGGAAATAATTGGAAAATCAAAATGCAAAGTATTAATGATAAATATTGACACTATCTGAATAACATCTATTATTGGGAAAATGGCTGGTGAAATACAATTAACATGTTGCAATACTGCCCTTAACAAGAAAAAGACAAAAACACATTTTAAACTAAATATTTACTTTAAATAAAAAATATTTTATATACTCATATTACTGTTTTAATATATTAATAAACTGATTGTCCTTTACTGTAATTTGATCACATGTTATTTATGCCATGATTCCACATTTCCAAAATATATTACATTTATAAAATTTTATTTTTTATTGATAAGGGAGTAGGCACACGTCAAATATTTTTTTCCATTTAAATTTTATATACATATAAATACATGTACATTGTCTATACTAAACTTAATGTAAGTATAAAGGACTTGAACTCAGATTTTCAAACTCTCCATAGGTATCTAATTCATCTTGTACAACTAATACACATAACCACATACATGTGAAAAGATAAATGATCTCTAATATATGTATTTTATGCTGAAACAGCTCTCATCAGTTGGTTCAGATCACCATTTCCACACACATATATATGTACAATCACTACTCAGTTTATATTAAGATAGAAAATCTGCAAACTTTAATGGACAAGCTTCAATCTTCTCCACTTTCCAACTCATCATCCATATCATTGAAAATCTGATGATGAAATTTTCAAAACCCTTGATGGCAATACTATTGTCATACCCATGTTGTCTTTAAGTTAATCAGTCTCTATCTAATTAATTCCTCTTATAATTATTTAATACACAACATTAAACAAAAGCCATTATTTTTCTTTTTTTTTATTTTAAAAGTTATTCATTAATGATTTGCTTTCATTTATATAAATACTATATTATAATTCTCTCATAATATGGCTTAATACATTTTAATAATCCCAATTGATTTATATGCTCATAAATTGCATAATTCCTAGCACTCAAATGTTGCTTTAATCTTGTTAATTTATTTTTTGTTATTCCATCATAACGTTTCAATTACATTCTGTAGTCATTATCAAGTTTTCTTAAACAAAAAATAAATAAAAAAACAAAAAAATAATAAAAATAAATAAAACATTAATACATCACAAATATATATAATATTCAAATAAAATCAATATTTTTGCATCTACAAATGCAAATATTTACCTCCTTCCTTGTATTTAACTATTTCTTTTAAAACCCCTTTATAATTTAATATTCTTATATAATTTTATTATCTATTCTCCAAATCTTTACCCATTAACATTTCTTTTAATATCTTTTCATTCCTATTTTATCTTATTTTTTTATCTTTATTTATTAACATTCTATTTAATACTGGTTTATATTGATCAATATATGCTTCCTCTTTTTTTAATTCTCTTTAAATTTTTTAACACATTCCAATGGCCTTATATCAAAATTTTTATGTTTAAATTTCTTTTTATGAATGTATATAGCAGATTTTTTTTATCATATAAATGCTGCCTTAATCTAGTCCTTAATTTATTCTTACTTGTTCCTATATAAGTCATATTTACATTACTTTTATAACAATCCATACATTTAATTATATATACTGAATTCATACATTCTAAAATATCAATCTTATCATAATTTATTAAGTCAACATTGTTTCCTTTTATAAACCGAGCAAATTAATGTATTATACTTCGTATTAAAATGCAGAAAAGATTTGAAAATGATATAAGAAAATATAACTGAACTAGCAAGGAAAGCAGCAGAAGGGAATGAAAGTCTCAAAAGTGTAAAACAACATTTTGGTATTGGTAGGAAATTCATATCTGCAATAAAAAAAAAGCTGGAATTATTACTAAAAAGAGAGATGACATCATGAAATGGATAGAAGACTTTTATAAAGAATTATATAGTAAATAGTAAACAGAGCAAAACTCTCCATACAGTATTGCCACCTGTGCTAAACAGAGTAATCAATGGATGCCAGAAGGCTTGTGCATAAAATCCCTATCTAATGCCTACTCATCCAATATCCCCAGACTAGTTTCTGGCTTGTGGCCTTCGTCAGTGAGGAGCTTTGGATCTGAGAGCACTGCATCTAGATCTTAGGATCTAATGCAACCCTCTAGCAACCACCTTTTATCTCTACTTAACTACAAAACTATGAGATTGAAATTGAAAACAAAAAATATTTTCAATCTAAGCTCAATAGCTTATATAGTCATATGGGTCTGAACTCAGTTCAGCACCCATACATTTTGGTGTCTTTGGCTCTTTTACAACCATAGCCACCACTATCCTATTAGGCAGGATTGGTGTTAAACCATTAAGCATCACATGATCATATATAGGAAATGTGATCATGTGATGAATTATATAGTAATAAAGAAGAAATACCTCCTATATCTATGACATCTTCTGAATTACCCAGAATTTTAAATGAAGAAGTGAGACATGCAATTAAATATATGAAGAACGAAAAGATTCCAGATTCCAGGTAATAGTAGAATTATAATTGATATATTAAAAGAAGCAGGGGAAAAAATAGAATTTTTTTTTTGCAATGTTATATACCAAATGTCTAAATGATAAAGATGTACTAGATGATTGGAAGAATGCAGTATTAATATTAATATTTAAAAAAGGTGATAAAGAGGATATTAGAAATTACAGACCTATCAGCCTTTTATCAGTTACATACAGATTTTTTACCAAGATAGTTACAACTCGTCTACAGAGAACATTGGATTTCCCCCAACCAAGATAAGCTGGATTTAAAAGTGGTTTTAGTACAGGAGATCATATCCAGGTATTGAGAGAAGTTATAGAAAGGACAAATGAATATGAGTTGCCATTATGTTTTGGATTTGTAGACTATGAAAAGGCATTTGAATCTATAAACTTTTCTTCAGTGATTAAAGCATTGGATCATCAAGGTATAGACCCAAGATATTGTCAAATTTTAAAGAATATTTATAAAAATGCAACAGCAACAATTAGATTAGATAATGATACTGGGAAAGTCAACATTGAGAAGAGTGTAAGACAGGGTGACTCCATATCTCCAAAACTTTTTACAGCAGTGCTGCAAGAAATATTTTGTGGATTAAAATGGGAAGCTATAGGAGTGAAAGTAAATGGAGATTATTTAAGTCATTTAGATTTTGCAGATGATGTAGTTGTTTTTGCAACTTATGCTTCAGAGCTGCAGGAAATGTTGCAGGAGTTATCAGATGAAAGTAGGACTAAAGATAAATGTTAAAAGACTAAAGTAAAGTTTAATGGATTTTCTCAAAATATGAAAATAAAGATTGATTATGATGAATTAGAAGAAGTTAACAGTTACAAACAACTTGGTCAGATTATTAATACATATGGAAACATAATGGATGAAATTAATCATAGGATTAAACTTGGTTGGAGTGCTTTTGGTAGAAATAACTTGATACTAAAAGGAAATATATCTACGTGTCTGTAAAGGAAGATTTTTAATAAATGTGTTTTACCTGTTCTTACTTATGTATCAATAATGAAAGAAAGAAACAGTGCACTGGCAAAGACAGTACTATCAGGCTTCTGAATTTTAGGCTATTAAGATCATATATAATTTTCAATGATTATCCAATTTTGACAGGCAATGTCTTCCAAATTATTTATGAGGACGAATAGTTTTAATTTTAACAGTATACAAGCCTAACACGAGCATCAGTTTTGAAAGAAACTTTTTAAATTCCAACCATCAATAAAGATATTAAATGTATATATATTTTGCTCTAAATCTTTTTTTTTTCTGACTCTTACTTTTCTCATACGGCACATATTAAACCTATTATTTTGAAATTTCCTTGTGAGTATATGATATTTTTAGTTATTAAAATGATTCTAAAATTTTAAATACAATTTCAATAAATATTTATGCCTTTAATATTATTGTGAGAGGAAGTTTTGATAAACATATCTTCGAATTATTGCTCGCGAGTAACAAGCACACGGTATTTCCAGCACGCAAATAACACTTTATTTTTCGAAATAGTAATCTATAAACCGAAATATAATTTATATTACTTTAAAATTTATTGAAAATATTAATTGAAAGTGTAAAAAAAAAAGTTTTACAAACAATAATCTTTTAAAATAATATATTTTTGAACGATATACTGCCGTAGGGAAAAAAATTAGCTTTTTTTTTTTTAAAAAAAAAAAAAAAAAGACCGAAAATCACGTTTTGTTTTATTTACAAAAAAAAAAAAAAAAAAACCACTTTTAGAGTAAATAATTAAAAAAACAGATCGCTTTTTACAAAGTCATACTTTAAAAATACATCGATTCATGAAATGGTGAAATAGAATGTAAAATTATTACGTTTGACCGTATATTTAAATAGTTATGACTTTATAAATTATTCACCCCTGTACATTATAGGCCCTGAATGTTTTAAGTACTATGTTCATAAACGTTAGCAATGAGGCATTTAGAGGTTGCTGTTTTTACCGTGTGTAACGTGGAGAAACAGCGCCGCGTAGTGGGCTAGAATCTTGGTAGTTTCTGATAGCAGACGACACATAAGCTCGATGTGTTTACGGCAATCAGCGCCACCTAGGTTCTTGGTAGCAGACGACGCAAGCTGCCAGCCAGCTTGTGGAAAGTTCCTGTGCGTACGCATGGTGAACAGCGCCACCTATCGGCAGAAAAAGCGTCGTCTGCTTTTGAGGCCCCTACCCTGTATGTTCTGTGTGAAAACACAGAAACAGCGCCTCTAGCGGCGACAGTACAGTCTGCAAACCACGACCAAATACCTAAAAAAAAATTTAATTTTAAAAAATAAATACCTTGATACAATAAATCCTATATAAATTATTTTCTTATTTTCTCCATTTTTATTCAATTTACTTTTCCTTTTTATATTTTCAATATTATAATTAGATATGTCTTTTTACAATATATTCAGGATAATCATTTTTAATACATTGCTCCCTAATATTATTTATTTCACTTTTAAAAAACATTTCATTTGAATCCACCTTAATAATTGCCTTAATAATCTTATGTCTAACAATATTAAGTTTACAATGTTTTTCAATATCAGAGTGCCAATTATTTGTTAATCCAAAATATGTATTCTTTCTAAATGCTATTGTATTAATATAAATTATTCCATCCATAAAAAAAATTTTAAAAAAAATTTATATCCATCTAATCAATAACATTGTTATTTTCTTTTTCCATCGTAAACTTTATCATTCTTTGTATTTATACACCCTAAAAAAATATTTGCTTTTCTAACATTTCCATTAAAGTAAAAAAACTAATTATCTATATGTCTATTATAAAAAATTGGCTTATTTTTATCATTAAAAAATTCTTTTTCAAAATTATACATATATACATTTGCTAAAAAACCATTCAAACTATTTTCCATACTTAATCCATCTTTCTGTTTATAAAATTTATCTCCATATTTAAAAATAAGATCTTTACAACAAATAATCAATAATTCATACAAAATATAAATTTCCATCTTGTTTTTAATATTTTTATCTTTTCTATATAAATCAATAATATAATCAATTGCAATTTCAGGATCAATATTAGTATACATATTAATAATATCAAATTTAACAAAAATCATATTTTTAAAATTATTCTCTTTCAAAAAAATTTTCAATCTATTTATAAATTGTATAGAACTATTTACATTATTTTTTTCAAATAAACCCATATATCTTTTAATTATTTTATTATATACCCATTTAGATACATTTTCATAATATGAATACATACCACTAACAATTGGTCTCATTGGAACAGCCTCTTTATGATCTTTTGGAATACCTTTTATTTTTGCACAATTTACATCCATTCTTTTTAATCTAATCATTTCCAATTTACCACTAAAATCTTTTTCATACATTACTGAAACAATATTATTTTATTCATATTCATACTTTCATTTTTATTAATTCTTCTAAAATACTTATAACTATATTCTTTATAAACCTTAATGAATTTAAAATATCATCTACATAGTTTTCTTTTTAAAAATAGTTCATGACTTCAATATATAGAATACACCCAATTTCTTCTTTTTTAAACTTGATTTTTGTATGTCCATTATAAAAATATAACTACACACCAATGTTTCAACTATTTTATAATATAGTCTTTTTCAAGGAAAACTGAAAAATACAAATATATAATAATAAATATAAATATCATGTATTCCTAACAAATCCAAAAATTAAACAATACTAAAAAATACTCTTTACCTCAAACCCTTTCTATTACAAACAATCTCAAAACATATTTTGGTGCTGATATAGTACGCGCTCGATGGCCATTTTGAATTTGGAAACACCCAAAAACACTGCTGGCACATGCAAGCGATAAATGTCATCGACTAGAAACACTCATTTTTCAAAAACGTAAAACGCCTGAGGCACTGCAATTAAAAAAGGTGGTGGGGAGGGACTACACTTAAAAAAATGGCGGGAAAACATCACATTAAATAATATAATGCTATAAATCAAACCTTACTTTAAAATAAACCAAAAACGCTAATTTTGTAAATGGTATTTACAAAAACACGTTAAAATATAGCGATCATTAGAAAAATAATAAATGCTATTTTAAAAATATCAGTCCGGTCTATCAACGCTATATACTAAATCAGTATTATAATTTTAAAAAACAATATTTAAAAACTATAATGCTATAAATCAAACATTGAGTTGTAGCGTCACATTGAATAGCCAAAGGTTATACTATGGAAAAAAAAAAGGGCGGGAAAAGAAAAAGAGATGAAAATTAAAAAATACTTTAAAATAAACCAAAAACGCTAATTTATATATATATAGTCATAATCCAACATTGCAATATTTACAAAAATCTGTTAAAATATAGCGATCACTAGAAAAATAATATAATGCTATAAATCAAACCTTACTTTAAAATAAACCAAAAATGCTAATTTATATATATATATATAGTCATAATCAAACATTGCAATATTTACAAAAATCCGTTAAAATATAGCGATCACTAGAAAAATAATATAATGCTATAAATCAAACCTTACTTTAAAATAAACCAAAAACGCTAATTTATATATATAGTCATAATCAAACATTGCAATATTTACAAAAATCCGTTAAAATATAGCCATCACTAGAAAAAATCAAACATTACTTTGAAATAAACCAAAAACGCCAATTAAAATATATAATCATAATCAAACATTACTTTAAAATAAACCAGAAAATGCTAATATATATAGTCATGATAATCAAATATTGCAATCGTAAATCTCAAAAGATTAACCCTATGTTAAAGCATTTTTTTTTAAAAAAAAATCGTAAATGGTATTTACAAAAACACGTTAAAATATAGCGATCATTAGAAAAATAATAAATGCTATTTTAAAAATATCAGTCCGGTCTATCAACGCTATATGCTACATCAGTATTATAATTTAAAAAAACAATATTTAAAAACTATAATGCTATAAATCAAACATTGAGTTGTAACGTCACATTGAATAGTCAAAGGTTATACTATGGAAAAAAAGAGCGGGAAAAGAAAAAGAGATGAAAATTAAAAAATACTTTAAAATAAACCAAAAACGCTAATTTATATATATATAGTCATAATCAAACATTGCAATAGCATTTATTTAAATAATTTTTTACTAATATTTTAATAATTTAAAAAAAATTACCAACTCTCGATCGGATGGATGGTCGTCCGCTCAGGCTAAATTTGGTTCTTTCTAGATCTCTTCATTACTGCAATACCACAAAACATCAAATTATACTTTTAAGATTTAGGTTTATTATTTTAAAGAAGACACCAGTAAAATTAATTTATTCAGAAAATATCGCAGCTTGATATGGCCTCTTTCAAATTTATTTTTAAAACTGTCTACTTGGGTCGGTATGTATGACGTAAGATAATTTCCAAGAATTATAGTTCGGGATGGGGGCTTTGTCTTACTAAGATAAAAGAAAGTGTTAAGTTAGACTTTCAAATTTAAAAAAACAACAACTGTAAAACAGTTCTAATGGATTTTTATGCCTCAAGCCTAACTAGTCATGAAATGCAAAAGAGGGTTAAAATTTATTATAAAAAAATTGGGGTTTTGGTTATAATAAATTAATGATTTCAAAATATAATCGCACTGTAACATATTATACATCACAACTTGTAGTCATATATATATATATATATGTGCCGATACATGTATTACTTGTAAGATTTTAGTTTTAACACTTTAAAGACGCAAATAAAATTATTTGGTAATTTATTATAAAAAAATATAAAAATAAATTGGCAATAAATTATAAGACACAACTTGTACTCATATATATTTATTCCGAAAATATTGCAAAAACAAAAAAGCACAAAAAGAGTCCTGCTTTTCATTAATATTAAAAAAAAAAAAAAAACTGAAATATAAAGAAAGGGTGTGTGTTCATGTGATCATATGATTTGAAAATTGGTATAAAAGACGAGTTTCGATACAAAATCTTTGGTCTTTAGTAACCAAATTTCTTGTGCTTTCTCTGAGACATATATCGGTACCCATATATCTTTGGATCTTAACCATGGCATTGAAGTCATTCTATTTTGACATAATCTCTAGCGAGGAACAAGCTATTACTTTTTTGAAAGATAATAATCTTTTAAATGATGAAGACAGGAAGAGGCCATGTGAAAAATGTGGCAACGCCATGTTAGAAAAACGGAGGAAAAACCGCAAAGGGGAGTGGGTCCCCACTATGAGATGTTCAACATGTTATACCACACGATCTATTCGTACAGGCAATCCATTTTTTCACTATATGGATGTAACTGGCAGGGTTAATAGTCGATTAACAATATGCCAGATTCTGGAATTAGTTTATTTTTTCATTTCGGATATGCAGACAAGAATGGCGGCGAAGATGTCCAGCAAATCGTTAAACACAGTGGTAGATTGGTTCAATTTTTGTAGGGAAGTCTGTTCCCGAGCAATCAACAAAAAGGGACAGTTAATAGGAACTCCAGAAGAACCAATCCAAATTGACGAAGCACGATTTGCTGGCCGAAGAAAATACAATAAGGGAAGAATGTTGAGCGGTGATCAACCATCCACTTCCATCGACAAATCCATAGCTCTAACTAATAATAGAAATCACGGTGCCCGAATAGACGGACCTTGGGTATTCGGGCTGAAAAAGGGGTTAGATTGCCACTACTTTACTGTGAAATGTAGAGATAAAGCGACATTGATTCCCATAATTCAAAGGGAATGTGCGGCTGGCTCTGTTATTCACTCAGACGAGTGGCCAGCCTATTCAGACCTCAATGCTAGAGGTTTTCAGCATTCCACCGTCAACCACCAACAGAACTATGTGAATCCGGTGACAGGTGCACATACGCAGTCAATCGAACGATCATGGCTGGAAACGAAATGTAAAATATTAAAAAAAATGAGAGGGACTTCACCGGATTTACTGCAGTCCCATTTGGATGCAATCTGTTGGCGGATGGACAAAAAGCATCTTAATGATCGGGATCTGCTTATTGCATTTCTAAAAGATGCTAAAGATACCTGCTGATGGTGAAAAGGTTAGTTTTTTTATTTATTTAAAAGTCATTACCTTTTAAATTTGAAATACTCAACAAATTTTAATTTATTTATGGGTGTATTCTTTTTTTACTTTCTAGTGCATATATTTCGATGTAGTCGGACAACATAGTCCATCATGTCAGCTGCCATACCATCCCATCCAGTATTATGAATGCCTAATAAAATATATTCTTTAATTATATTTGCGTATTCACTTATTGTTGCTAATTCTGTCTATCATTCCGTTTCACCTTCTATGTATCATAGTAGGCCTGTTTGTCAAATTCAAACCCATCCCAGACCACGTGTATAATCCTATAATGTACTTTGATGTATAATAACATATGTTTACGTGTATGTGCGCACATCTAATATATAAATAAATATATTTATATATTAGATGTGCGCACATATTATACATCAAAATACATTATTATAAGATTATATACATAACGATGTTAGGCTTGAAGCATAAAAGTCCATTAGTTGGTTTACAGTTGTTTTTTTTAAATTTGAAAGTTTAACTTAACACTTTCTTTTATCTTAATAAGACAAAGGCCCAATCCGAACTATAATTCTTGGAAATTATCTTACGTCATAGATACCTTGTGTCAGACCCAAGTACACAGTTTTAAAAATAAATTTGAAAGAGGCCATATCAAGCTGCGATATTTCCTGAATAAATTAATTTTACTGGTGTCTTCTTTAAAATAATAAACCTAAATCTTAAAAGTATAATTTGATGTTTTGTGGTATTGCAGTAATGAAGAGATCTAGAAAGAACCAAATTTAGCCTGAGCGGACGACCATCCATCCGATCGAGAGCTGGTAATTTTTTTTAAATTATTAAAATATTAGTAAAAAATTATTTAAATAAATGCTATTGCAATGTTTGATTATGACTATATATATATATATAAATTAGCGTTTTTGGTTTATTTTAAAGTATTTTTTAATTTTCATCTCTTTTTCTTTTCCCGCCCTTTTTTTTCCATAGTATAACCTTTGGCTATTCAATGTGACGCTACAACTCAATGTTTGATTTATAGCATTATAGTTTTTAAATATTGTTTTTTAAAATTATAATACTGATTTAGTATATAGCGTTGATAGACCGGACTGATATTTTTAAAATAGCATTTATTTTCTAATGATCGCTATATTTTAACGTGTTTTTGTAAATACCATTTACGATTTTTTTTTTTTAAAAAAATGCTTTAACATAGGGTTAATCTTTTGAGATTTACGATTGCAATATTTGATTATCATGACTATATATATTAGCGTTTTCTGGTTTATTTTAAAGTAATGTTTGATTATGATTATATATATAAATTGGCGTTTTTGGTTTATTTCAAAGTAATGTTTGATTTTTTCTAGTGGTGGCTAACGGATTTTTGTAAATATTGCAATGTTTGATTATGACTATATATATATAAATTAGCATTTTTGGTTTATTTTAAAGTAAGGTTTGATTTATAGCATTATATTATTTTTCTAGTGATCGCTATATTTTAACGGATTTTTGTAAATATTGCAATGTTTGATTATGACTATATATATATATATAAATTAGCGTTTTTGGTTTATTTTAAAGTATTTTTTAATTTTCATCTCTTTTTCTTTTCCCGCCCTTTTTTTTCCATAGTATAACCTTTGGCTATTCAATGTGATGCTACAACTCAATGTTTGATTTATAGCATTATAGTTTTTAAATAGTGTTTTTTAAAATTATAATACTGATTTAGTATATAGCGTTGATAGACCGGACTGATATTTTTAAAATAGCATTTATTATTTTTCTAATGATCGCTATATTTTAACGTGTTTTTGTAAATACCATTTACAAAATTAGCGTTTTTGGTTTATTTTAAAGTAAGGTTTGATTTATAGCATTATATTATTTAATGTGACGTTTTCCCGCCATTTTTTTAAGTGTAGTCCCTCCCCACCACCTTTTTTAATTGCAGTGCCTCAGGCGTTTTACGTTTTTGAAAAATGAGTGTTTCTAGTCGATGACATTTATCGCTTGCATGTGCCAGCAGTGTTTTTGGGTGTTTCCAAATTCAAAATGGCCACCGAGCGCGTACTATATCAGCACCCATATTTTTTTACATTTATATACCCATACAAAAATACTCTAAAAACATTTAATCAATGAATCTTATCTTTTCTATTAACATTCTATTCAATTCAGGCTTAATTTCATTAATGTAAATTTCTTCCTTTATTATTCTTTCATGGTATATTTTTATACATTCTAATGGTTTATTTCAAAATCTTTGCTTAAATTTATTCATATGATTATAAATAACAATTTTTATCACTTAAATGTTTTAATCTAGTTTTTAATTTATTTTTTGTAGTCCCAACATATAACATCTTTATAGTATTTTTAATATAATTCAAACATGTAACCTGAATTCATAATTTCTAAATTATTACACTCTATTATTAGTAAAAACTTTTTTATATATTGGTTGGTTTCAATATATCAAAAGATTTGTTAAAGTTACAAAATTTAAAATAATTATAGGTAGTACCTCCATACTTACTTTTAATGATACAGGCATAATTTTAATTATCCCTGGCACTTCTTTAAATAAGCTAGGTAATTTATTTTCCATTTCTTTTTCAACCTTGACCTTTTTCATGAATGTAAGTTTAATTCCTAACTTTCTGAACCATTCACAGCTGATTAGGGGATTGATGGGAGCAAATACTATATATAATGGTAGTTCCACATCTTTACTCTCAATTTTACATACTGGGCTTTAACAATATTCTTAATTTTGATTGTATTGCCATTTACATGTAATGCTTTTAAGTCCATTTTAGTTATTACATGGATTTGTTTACAATTTGATGTTATGATATACTAGTCATGGACTGATATCAGTGATACACCACTCCCACTGTCAACCTCCAAGTCTATAGGCTGATGTTATATTTTAATATTCAGCATTATTTTATCATCAGGCATCAACATATTTTTAATGTTGGTAAACTGCTTTTCCTGACCCTGAAATGTATGGTTATAATTAGTTATTTTATTACAGATTGTATTAGTTTTTCTTGCACATTATTTTCATGTGCCCACCCTTTTTTGTAAATTCACTCACACCTGGAAAAACATCTACTGGCCTTGAGGTGATTTTTATCACATCAAAAACAAATAAATGTTTTTGCTGTAATAAGTTCAATCATTCCATTTGCAATTTCATGTTTTACAGGCTTACATGTTTTGCAAACTTTAATAATTTCTTTTTCTATAGTAAATTGAATTTTTTCCTATGTACTATTAATATATTTCAAAAAATTATTTGCCATTTATTTTTATTAATTACCATAAAATAATCATCAATGTACCATAGGGGGAACAAGAGAGTAACATCACATTAAATAGCATTTTTTTAAAAAAAGTCAAAAAACCTAAATATTTATATATATATACATAGCGATAATTAAAAAAAATGATAAATGCTGCTTTCAAAAGATTACTCCGGTCTTTCAACAGTATATACTAAATCAGTATTATAATTTTAAAACACAATATTTAAAAACTATACTGCTATAAATCAAGCATTGGGTTTTAACATCACATTAAATAGCCAAAGGTGCTACTATGGAAAAAAGTGCAAGAAAAGAAGTGAACACTGAAAATTAAAAAGTTTACAAAATACTTTAAAATAAACCCAAAACGCTAATGTATATAGTGATAATCAAACATTGCAATCGTAAATCTCAAAAAATTAACGTATGTTAAGGCATTTTTTTAAAAAAAGTCATAAAACCTAAATATATTGTAGCAGTCAGAATCGTCTAGCTCGCTAACACACTGCAGAATTCAAACCCCAGACACAAAACTGAACATTCTAGGAGAGTTGCCTTCTAGATATACTAAGTTTGAATCTAAAGTCCAAATTTCACAGCGCCATCTATGTGATAACGCATCTGATGCCACTACTAGTATAACCTTTGACCGGTGCCTGGTGGTCAGGAAGAAACAAAAGACTCTATACTAAAAGGAGCTTGGGTGGCTAATTAACATCTATGGATTTACAAAAGAAATGCACAAAATATATATATAGACTGAGACAGTGATAGGAATCAATAAAATAAGATATCAAATTTAGTTTTAAATAATTTCACAAAATTTATTCATATAAATCATATATATATAACGCCACTATCTGCTTCTATGAGACGACGCGTATTAAATAATTGTTGGCATTATATTTCAATAAATGACAAAAGGTTTTAAAGCAAGGTGATATATTCTATTCCTCGGGTTAATAGCATTACGATAATGTGCTTGATGGGATAGGAACATATGCGAGGTGCTTTGAACAATTATACAAGTCTAAGAAAATATTTGAAAATTAAGTGTTCTAAAATATTTATTGATTTTGAGAATAGCACGGACAAAAGCTTACTAAGCAACAAAGTGGGAATGTGATCAAAGCATTTATTTGAGAATAATAATAGAATTGCATTGGGAGGTCAGTATTGCTGATAAAGAACTTATTAAAGTTGGAGGGTGTGACACGTTTAACTCACGAATGCTTTGTAAAATAAATATAAAATAAAACAATAATGGAATATTTGGAACGATTACAGAGGGCATCCTGCCGCTAACCCGTAGAAAAGTATTTTATGAACAGCTGAAACTTAGTGACTGGGTGACGATTGTGTTTAATTCCCAGGTGTGTCATTTGTGAACACACTCTGCCTGGAAACTGCAATAAGCGAAAATAACGGACTTTGCCATGTAAAGAATCCTTGCAAAGTAAAACAAAGCGGTTTCAACAACCAATTCATTTACCAGTAATATGAGACTAGTGTATATAAAAACATACTGAATGGGTTTTATTTGGATTAAGAGAAATGCCCAATCAAATTCCTCAATTCATTTAAAAGGGTCCGCACATTCTCGACATCAATGATGAACTTTGTAATTAAAGTAGAACACGGTAATTAAAATAGGAAAATGCATGCTTGTGGGTTTGAAAAGTAAGTATAGATTTATATATGCAATCATGCATAAGGGGACACATTTAATCATTGACCTCACACATACTCTCATATTAGATTAAAATCAATAACATGTAGATTTTAAACTATGTGATTATATTATATATTAAAGAAAAGAATCGCCCTCGAACGAGTGATTTGCAAGATAATAAAATTGGAAATTATTTAGAAATTTAAAATATGCCTTCATAGCGGCGTCTTATTTTCAACAAAGGGAATAATTCACTTGGTCAAAGACGATTCTGACACATTATCATAATAAAATAACAGAAAGCTAAATAAATAGAAAATATTAACCCAAGGATAGATAGCAAAATGTTGAGTATATTTAAACACGTTAAAGAAATACATAATGAAGTTATGTGAAATATAAGAAAAATAATTTTAAATAGCTATAGCATGTTAGTTATCACAAGAGCTCTTGGGTTAATTTAGGGTTACCTCTGGAGAAGCATTTTAGGTAGATTGATGGTCGGCAGGTTTTTATATAATTTAACAGCAAAATCTGGAAATGTTCATATTTTTGCAGCAGCAGCAGTTCCGGGGTTCCTTATGTGATAGCTTCCGATGGTCTGGAGCAGCGGCTGGCTATTCCGAGGGGACATAGCCATCTTAACGCCTCTACTCTGTCATGTCAAGGTTAGCAAATTATTAGAATAGAACTCAGAATGATTTCTCTTAGAAACATTAGAATACAAACTCCAGAACAAAAGAAAACCCTTCTTTTTATAGTAGACTTTAACAATAGAACTGCCCTGGAGCATTACAAAATATATCGGACTTATCAGCTGTAATTAAATCATCCGAATGTCTAAAGGACTTCAACATTAATTAATTTCTTTTGTTAATTTCCCTGTCGACATTCGAATTACAAACTAGATTCAATTAAAAATTACTTTTATTAATTAAAGAAAACCTTAAGTGGACATCTGCTGTTTTTAGATAAAACTTATATAATATTAATTAATTAAACTATTGTCCCTCATTTATTTTAAAGAAATATTTGAAATGACTTTTATTAAATTAAATGAAAATTATTTTACTCTTAACTTGCAATATTTGAATCTATTTACTAAATGAATATTTACTAAATGAATTTTATTTTAAATCAAAATATATTACGACGGTAATATATTTGTAAATAGATTCAAACAAAATAACTTTAACAATTTATAATTTTGATATGTTTTAAAATGCATATCATAGTGTGTGTGCAATTACGACTTATATAACCTACTTTTTAATAAATCAAAATTATGTGAACATATACATAATCTATAATCTTTTATTTATTTGGGAATGACTTATATATATAATACGAGCATTGTACTCGTGGTTTAAAATTAGGTGGGATTTTCGGTATATAAGCATATTGCAGACACACTACAATAGATTGGGGTTCAAACTAAGGTATGAGGGTAGGAAATAGGTAAGAAAAGGTGAAACGATGATCTGCAAAGCAGACCTTACTGTTTCACATTCCCTTAGTGATGGCACAAAAAAAATTGTTAAAAAAAAAAAATCTTACAACAGGTGTCCACCTATGAAGCCTGCATAAACAAAATTTACAAGATAACCCATAATGTACAGGATATAAATATAATGAAGAAATGAAACTGAATTATATACCCGGATCATATTAATAAATCTACCATCTAGCGAACATTTTCTATTATCACTTCAACAAAATTTTATTTAACAAATCTAATAGTTTAACATTGTTTAAATCCAATCTCCTTTTTATATTATCCTGTGACATGTCCATTTTTTTTGTTGTTGTTTTTAAAAAACTACTATAATCCTGGGTCTGGTGGGTAATAACTGCTTTTATAATTTGATGACTGCAGTCTCAGATTATCAGGCCTCTTTACCTTGTCTGGCGGTTCTTTAGGCCAGGGACTGAAATCCAGAGTGGTTGTTAATAACTGTAGCTTTAGGCTGTCGCAATTATTTGCCTTATCAGGTGGCTCCTTGGCCCATGGGATGAAATCCAGTGCCATCATTGTTTTCACTATTTCCTTTGTTCAATATATTCTTGCTATATCAGGTGGGATATTTTTCTGGTTTTCCTTAAGTACTTTGATGTTGGTGGTAAGCATTGTTAGCTGGGTTTGAATCCCTAGGTCTCGTACATTCTTGGCTGGAAATATCTCGTCTAAATACAGTTGTGAACATTTTTTGACTTCGTGAAAAATTTTTATGTGATGAAGCTTGGTTAGCTGGGTTTGATGTCCTGTGTCCTGGACATCATTTGCTGGAAATATTTTTTCCAAATGGAGTTTGGGACAATTTTTTACTTCATGGAATATTTTAACGTCAACAAGCTTGGTCTGCTGGGTTGGATGTCCTAAGTCTCGGATATCCTTTGCTGGAAGCACCCTTTCCAAAGAAAGCTTGGGACATTCTTTAACCTCATGAAATATTCTAGTGTTGTGCTTGGTTAGCTGAGTTCAAGGTCCCAGGTCTGGTGTATCAGTCTTCTTTGCGGAATCATTTGTCTCAACTTTCTGGTTCAGGAGTTTATCTGCCATCTCTTGCCATCCAGGGAGGAGTCTGTACAGCACTCTAAGTTCCTCACCTCTCCTTCGGCTTTCTTCTTATCTTTTCGCTCTTTCTTCACCTTGCTTAAACAATTCTATAATAGTCCAGAAATGGACCTCATTAGTATCCATATTTTCCATGGCCTTGGATGTTACCGTAATTGATGATGATTTTTTTTCCTTTTATTTTATTGCTAACTATATTATCCTAAACACAATTTTTTTACATTTGATTTCAAATTTTATTAATGGCTAATAGGCTATCTCCCTCTCGGTTCTGTTGGCCTAATTGCTGCTTTTACATTTATCACTAAAACCCCCGACTACTACCCTTTTATTACTGCAAAATTTCTTGTTTAAATCTGCTGCCAATATATATATTTTTAACTGCCCGTATATACAAAAATCTCTTAAAATCTATCTGTCAAGATATTTCACTAACATATATATTTTTAAACTCGAGCAATTTTATTTATATATGTTAACATTCGCCAGATCCGGGTATAATTATTTCGTTCCCTCTTATTTAAGATTAGCATACATATATATTTTTATTTACATAATTATTGATCCGATTCACGTCTCATTATTTGGTCTAAGAAAAATTTACATACATTGGAAAAAAAAAACAAATTATACAAAAGAATTTAGCCTGGTGACAAAATTTATTTTAGAAGTAACTCCGTTTAATGAAATTACCCTTGGGCACCATGTCACCAGTTAAAAGGATCCATAGACTGTTAGCTTCCCAAAATGAATTTTAACAACTATTCCATTTAACTATGGGCACTCGTTAAAACATTCACATTTTTTTATTGATTACAACATTTGATTTATGATTATTTCTGAATTCCATACGATAGCCTATTACATATCTAGGTCATTACCATACAAAATTATTATTATGCTATCTTGCGCGTTGAGCCGATAAAACTTTATTTTGATAGAAAGATACAATATTTGAAATATTCATAGATTGTCACAATATTCACTTGGGATAATCCTTAAGTAATTCATGCCATGCGTATATAGCGTGACTTAAGTGAAACAATAAATACAGATAAATACAGATGGCTTGTATCGCACTATAGCAAGTTTGGACACGTTCTGATTATATAGTATAAGTAATTGAATGCCCGAGTCAAACAAAATACTGTATATGAAATTTATACGCAAATAAACATATAGATAATAATAGAGTTTGAAAAATATTATATATCAAAAATATAAAGGATTTGAGTGATTAAATACGAAACAAAATGCTAAAATTAAGCTACAGGGATGTGGGTGTTTATATAATTGAGATCTACAGGGATGTGGGTGTTTAAATCATCGAGGCACCACGTTTGGGCAAGCCATGAACCCGGGGAAAAAAATTTACTATGTAACAGTCATAATTGTCTATCTCGCTAACGCACTGCAGAATTCAAAGCCCAGACACGAAACTGAACATTCTAGGAGGCCAGGGGTTGCCTTCTAGATATACTAAGTTTGAATCTAAAGTCCAAATTTCACAGCACGATCTACGTGATAAATCATATATATAACGCCACTGTCTGCTTCTATGAGACAGGGACGCATATTAAATAATTATTGGCATTATATTTCAATAAATGACAAAAGGTTTTAAAGCAAGGTGATATATTCTATTCCTCGGGTTAATAGCATTACGATAATGTGCTTGATGAGATAGGAACATATGCGAGGTGCTTTGAACAATTATACAAGTCTAAGGAAATATTTGAAAATAAAGTGTTCTAAAATATTTATTGATTTTGAGAATAGCACAGACAAAAGCTTACTAAACAACAAAGTGGGAATGTGATCAAAGCATTTATTTGAGAATAATAATAGAGATGCATTGGGAGGTCAGTATTGCTGATAATGAATTTATTAAAGTTGGAGGGTGTGACACGTTTAAGTCACGGATGCTTTGTAAAATAAATATAAAATAAAACAATAATGGAATATTTGGAACGATTACAGAGGGCATCCTGCCGCTAACTCGTAGGAAAGTATTTTATGAACAGCCGAAACTTAGCGACTGGGTGACAATTGTGTTTAATTCCCAGGTGTGTCATTTGTGAACACACTCTGCCTGGAAACTGCAATAAGCGAAAATAACAGACTTTGCCATGTAAAGAATCCTTGCAAAAGTAAAACAAAGCGGTCTCAACAACCAATTCATTTACCAGTAATATGAGACTAGTGTATATAAAAACATACTGAATGGGTTTTACTTGGATTAAGAGAAATGCCCAATCAAATTCCCCAAAATTCATTTAAAAGGGTCCGCACATTCTCGACGTCAATGATGAACTTTGTAATTAAAGTAGAACACGGTAATTAAAATAGGAAAATGCATGCTTGTGAGTTTGAAAAGTAAGTATAGATTTATATACGCAATCATGCATTAGGTGACACATTTAATCATTGACCTCACACATACTCTCATATTAGATTAAAATCAATAACATGTAGATTTTAAACTATGTGATTATATTATATATTAAAGAAAAGAATCGCTCTCGAACGAGTGATTTGCAAGATAATAAAATTGGAAATTATTTAGAAATTTAAAATATGCCTTCATAGCGGCGTCTTATTTTCAACAAAGGGAATAATTCACTCAGTCAAAGACGATTCTGACACATTATCTTAATAAAATAACAGAGAGCTTATTAAATAGAAAATATTAACCCAAGGATAGAGAGCAAAATGTTGAGTATATTTAAACACGTTAAAGAAATACATAATGAAGTTATGTGAAATATAAGAAAAACAATATTAAATAGCTATAGCATGTTAGTTATCACAAGAGCTCTTGGGTTAATTTAGGGTTACCTCTGGAGAAGCATTTTAGGTAGATTGATGGTCGGCAGGTTTTTATATAATTTAACAGCAAAATCTGGAAATGTTCATATTTTTGCAGCAGCAGCTGTTCCGGGGTTCCTTATGTGATAGCTTCCAATGGTCTGGAGCAGCGGCTGGCTATTCCGAGGGGACATAGCCATCTTAACACCTCTACTCTGTCATGTCAAGGTTAGCAAATTATTAGAATAGAACTCAGAATGATTTCTCTTAGAAACATTAGAATACAAACTCCAGGACAAAAGAAAACTCTTCTTTTTATAGTAGACTTTAACAATAGAACTGCCCTGGAGCATTACAAAATATATCTGACTTATCAGCTGTAATTAAATCATCCGAATGTCTAAAGCAGTGATGCCCAACCTTTAACTTGACAGGAGCCAGTTGAGAATTAAAAAAAATTTGGGGAGCCACAATTATATATTGCATTTTTCATATTACATTTATAAACATAATTCACAAATTAAAAAAAAAAAAACTGGTGTAATATGCTAAAAAGAAAAAAAATGTAAATACATTTTATTTATATTTATTTATTTAAAATGTGGTAACATACATAAGTATATTTTAATTATTTTATTTAATGTGAAACCTGACACTGCATATCACCTGTGAGTTTATTGTATTCTGGTATATATGATGTTATAGCTAAATTCATGCAGTCATTCAGATGTTCATTTGTTATCCTGGAGCGGAACTTTGATTTTAACAAATTCATTGTTGAGAAACCACTTTCACAAAGGTAAGTTGATCCAAAGCAGGAGTTTAGCCTTTGGAAAGGTTCTTTTAAAAGTGGATATTTTTTCTCACCTACAAGTACCCAAAAGTCTGTTTGTAATATTCTTGTTTTTAATTGTAAATCAGATTGAAAATCGATTATTTCCATTTCCAGATCAGTAGAATTTTTATTTAACATGTTTGCAATTTGTTGCGACATTTCAGAAATATTAGTATCAACAAATGGATTTGAAATGAATGAAGCAATGGGCTGAATTTTACGAAAATCAGAAAATCTAATTTCGAAATTATTTTTAAGCTCGACGAGATTTTCTGAATATCTCATTGTGTCAATGTCCTTATATTTCTTTGTGTAATTTTCCAAATTTGTAAAGTGGCAAAAGTTACATTCCTCTATTTGGGATATCCACAAATTTAGTTTTGATTTAAAAGTGTTGATACTTCCAATTAATTCAATAATAGTTTTTTCTTTACCCTGAAGTTCAAGATTCAGTTTGTTCACTTTTGTTGTTATGTCTGTAAGAAACGCTAAATCAGATAACCAGCTATGATTATCAAGTTCTTCATAAGTTTCGTTTCTGAATTATAAAAACTGTTTTATTTCCAGAAGAAGATCTAAAAAGCGTTGTAGAACTTTTCCCTTATTAAGCCATATAACTTCCGAGTGTAACAACAAAGTTCCATACTCAGCATCAAGTTCATCAGTCAGTATTTTGAACAATCTACTCTGAAGTGGTCTGGCACAAATGGAATTTACAATTTTCAAAACAATTTTCATTGTATGTTCATAACGTAAAACTCTTGTACATAATGCCTGTTGATGTATGATGCAATGGTAAGTAAAAAAGTTTGGAAATTCAGCATCATTCTTACAAAATGTGATGAAACCAACACCAGAACCAATCATGGCAGGTGCTCCGTCTGTTGTTATGGACACAAGTTTTTGAAGTGGAAATTTAATTTCAGTTAAATGATTTTTTATAACTTGATATATGTCCACTCCGCTTGTATTACCTTTTAATGGCAAAACTGATAATAGATCTTCTTTCACTGAGCAATTATCAAAGACCATCCTTATAAAAATATTTACTTGAGCTACATTGCAGATATCTGTTGATTCATCGCATTGTAAACTTAAGAAAACACATTTTTGTAAATCAGTTTTTACTTGTTCTTTGACATTTTGAGACATAGCTTCTACTCTATGAGTGATAGAATTTCTGGATAATTGGATGTCCTGAAAAGCTGACAAAATTTCATTTTTATTTTTGGCTTCTTGAAATAAAATCTCCGATGCAGCAAGCATTGCTTCTTTTATTATGTTGCCATCATCAAAGGGCTTTTTATGAATTGCAAGTATATGTGCAATCTTAAATGATGCTACTGTTGCAACCTTCGTTTCATTTGCAGACTTGGTAAACATTGATTGTTGGGCAACTAATGTGTTTTTCAGTTCTTTCACTTTACATTTTCTTAGATTGCTGTCTGAAGGATAATCAGTATCATATTTATTATGAAGAGTTTTAAAATGTCGTTCAACGTTGCTTTTTTCCCAAAAGAAACCGTTGATCCGCATATTAAACAAATACATTTATTCTTAAAGTTTATGAAAAAATATTTCTCTTCCCACTCGTCATTGAAAATGTAATTGTAGGTACGTTTTTTCTTTTTTTCCGGCTCATATATTGACATGATTATGGAGCTAAAAAAGATAGAATTACAAAATTTAGAAGAAGCGACTATTTTTTATGCCAGTGTGAGACATGAAATACTTACTTCGCTAACAACTTCAAAATTTGTTCTGTGTTCACTGTCGTGTCTCTTGTGTTTTATGCAAACTATAGCAAACAATTGACGGTAGCGCTGTAAAGTAGCGTGTTGACTGCACAATTCGAGAATGGAAAATGAAACCAATGAAATTCGTGTATTTCAAATACACTTCTTTCATTGGACACTGTTATGAATCATCTGATTTGTTTCATTCCCATTATCATTTGTATTGTAAAAATGTTTATTTTTTAGTGTGTGCATGTGGCGTCAAGATATATAAAATATTTTATCAATTTGAAGAGTGCAATGCGAGCCACATTAAATGGTTGTGTGAGCCACATGTGACTCGCGAGCTATGGGTTGGGCACCCCTGGTCTAAAGGAATTCAACATTAATTAATTTATTTTGTTAATTTCCCTGTCGACATTCGAATTACAAACTAGATTCAATTAAAAATTACTTTTATTAATTAAAGAAAACCTTAAGTGGACATCTGCTGTTTTTAGATAAAACTTATATAATATTAACTAATTAAACTATTGTCCTTCATTTATTTTAAAGAAATATTTGGAATGACTTTTATTAAATTAAACGAAAATTAATTTTACTTTTAACTTGCAATATTTGAATCTATTTACTAAATGAATATTTACTAAATGAATTTTATTTTAAATCAAAATATATTACGACGGTAATATATTTGTAAATAGATTCAAACAAAATAACTTTAACAATTTATAATTTTGATATGTTTTAAAATGCATATCATAGTTTGTGCGCAATTACGACTTATATAACCTACTTTTTAATAAATCAAAATTATGTGAACATATACACAATCTATAATCTTTTATTTATTTGGGAATGACTTATATATATAATACGAGCATTGTACTCATGTTTTAAAATTAGGCAGGATTTCATTAACTAAATTCACTTAACTTTCTTTTATAAATTAGAATTATTATCAGTGCCATTTATTCTCTTTCATCTCTCATAAAATATTTCAATTTAATTATACATTTTTATTTATGTGAGCCGAAATTATTATTTTTTAATATATTTTTTTTATTACATATTTTTTTATGAACAGATGTTCATGCTCTCACGTTGGACGACATGGGTAATGGGAATTAAAACTGCTTAATTACACCTTTTAAGACTTTTTTCAACTTTAAAACCCGAACTTGTAATTTTAAAAACTTTCTAATTATTTATTTTAATTTTATGAAGTCATATTATTTTGCAAAATATCTTTTTAAAAACCTGTTACTCGAGCAGGAGAATAAATAGGATTAACACTTACATATCAGTCATACCCCTGGTCAGACTGCAATTTAATAAAATCTTAAACCGACAGTCATTTCTCCAGATCGAAGTAGCTCTGCGGCTGCCTGAAACGTGAAACATCCCATGGGGAATTTATAACAGGTTTAAAACCTAGGCTGCCATCCAATATGGAGATTGGAACCCATGAGATAACATGTTTGAAGTGCTTGACCCATGGCTAGCTCTTCACATGAGAGTGGCTGCCCATTTGATCGTGAATGGAGAAAGACGGAAAAAATGACATTAATAATTTTAAACAATTTATTTTTTTTTAAAAAAAAAAAAAACAATAATAATAATTATAAATGCAAGAATAAGATATAATTAAAATGTAAACACATAAGAAATATTACATATTTAATAAATTTTGCATGCTTATTTTAACGAGGAGATTCAAAAGTTTTTATCCTGATATTAATATTTACCTAGGATTTATAGCACTGCCCTTGGACTTTATTTGCCATTTCAACATGGACTTTGTAGCGATTCTATTAGTCTTTAATTTCCATAGTCGGTATCATAGTTCCTGGATTTCTTTTGTAGTTTGGTTGTAGTTTGCAGTTGGGTGATTACCCCTTTTGTCCTCGGATCCAGTTAGTTTCTTGGTCCTTGGCATTGGTATTTTTAACTGAAAAATAGCTTCTTGTGGTCCCTTGTTCAGGTGGCTTGGTTTACCTAATTTTCATTTAATTTACTAGGGCAAGTTGAAACTTCAACAGAAGGTGAGTCAGAGTAATATATTACAGCATTTTGCTAAATGGCACATGGGAGAATAGCAGAAAAATGACTGAACCCAACGTTCTGTTCTAGCCAGTCAATCTTTTAATCTGGCTTGAAATGAACTTAATTCAAACTTAACAACTCTGGCTGAACTCAAAATTTAACCGCTGAATTCAAAACTATCTCAACTCTCTCTAAAACAATAGAGAATGTGTGCCTTTTATATTACTCTGACCCCACCCCCTGCTCTAAAAATTTAATTATAATTTACATTTCTTTATCTCTGTTTTGAATTTTAATTACAGAGATTAGAAATTGTTCAACAAATCAGTCTGGAATTTTAATCCCCAGCCTGATTATTTTTGTACATACTATTTTAATTAATCACAAACCTTTTATTTTTTAAATTAAAAATACTTTTTTTCCTTAAAGAATATTTTTATCAGAAAATATTGTATAAAAGAAAGACAAGTTATAATTATTAGTTTCTAACTTATCTCTAAATTTCCCTGTACACCTGGGTCTCCTTTTACTCAATAGATAAGGTTCCTCCGAAAACACGCGCAAACAAAATCATGCAAAAGTAGACGTAACTTACCTTGAAAAAGGGGGGATACAGACTGTGATTTTTCAAAAGTCGTGTAAAAGCAAAGCATCAATGTAAAATTTACTTTAAAATTCGCGCAAAAAAAAATAAGAAAATAAAATATGACTAATAAAAAACTTCAAATTTGAAAAAAATTCATACAAGACAAACTTTTTTTAACTATAATATTTAATTTTATTAAAAATAATATATTTTTATGCATAATTTACAGTACAGTAACTTACATTTTTTTATACACATTTTAATTATTATTACTATTTGCTGATAAACAGTTTCATTTGCAAACTGGTAAAAAATAGATTCTTCACAAGAGGAAATACAACTAGCACCAAGTTCACTCTCATATTGTGTTAATGGTTTTCTGTTGACAACGTAAGTAATAATTAATCTTTGAGACGATTTTATTAATTGTTTATGAACTTAGACTTATGATAATAAAAAGACATTTATTCACCACTGCTGGGAAAAATTTAATTAAAACTAACAACTAAAAATTAAATTCTTATTTTTGTCTTTAATTTTTTAAATTTCAATTCCGTTTAAAAATCAAATTTTGTTTTACATCACATTAATTTCAAGTCACCGTAAGTAATTTTTAAATTGTTAATTACAATTAAAAATCAGATTTTAATTTTTAATTGTCAAATTTAATTGTGCACACTGCTATTACTCACCTTTTAAAAATAAACTTGCGGACACTAAATGATTAATAATTGATTATGTTCTTTTTTAAAAAAAAAAAAAAACATAATGTGATTTAAAAGTCAAAATTGAACACGCACAATGTTTGAACAAACTTATATTATAATCTTGTAAAATTTAATGTGTGTATACATAAAATGTGAAAATCATGATTTTAATTTCATTATTGCATAAAATCTTACTATTATAAAGCACTGAAAATATTGAAATTACTAAGATGAAAGTCGAATTCTAATAATGTGCTATTACTTTCAATATAACGTAAGTGCGTGAAATTTATTATTTAAAGTAATATCGCATTATCGGAGTTTGACTTCCGGTAAAACATGAATTGCATAACATCAAAATCATGTTAAATAAGTTTGCGTAAAAAGAGACCCAGCTGTATTTTAATTTCTATATTTTCAAGTATTGATTCTGATATATTTTTTAAATTTTATATACACCTGGGTCTTTTTTTATGCAGACTTATTTAACACGATTTTGAAGTTACGCGATTCGTGTTTCACTGAAAGTCGAACTCCGATATTGCACTATTACTTTAAATAATAAATTTCGCACTCTTACGTTATATTGAAAGTAATAGCACATTATTGGATTTCGACTTTCAACTTAGTAATTTCAATATTTTCAGTGCTTTATAATAGTAAGATTTATGCAATAATGAAATTAAAATCATGATTTCCACATTTTATGTATACACACATTAAATTTTACAAGATTATAATGTAAATTTGTTCAAACATTGTGCATGTTAATTTTGCATTTTAAATCACATTCTGTTTTTGCTTTTTAAAAAAAAAACATAATCAATTATTAATCATTTAGTGTCCACAAGTTTATTTTTAAAAGGTCAGTAATAGCAGTGGGCACAATTAAATTTGACAATTAAAAATTAAAATCTGATTTTTAATTGTAATTAACAATTTAAAAATTACTTATGGTGACTTGAAATAATGTGATGTGAAATTTGATTTTTAAACGGAATTGAAAATTAAAGACAAATAAGAATTTAATTTTTAGTTGTTAGTTTCATAAACAATTAATAAAATTATCATCTCAAATAATAATTACTAATTACGTTGTCAACCGGAAAACCATTGACTCAACATGAGTGTGAAGTTGGTGCTAGTTGTTTGCAAACGAACGTGTTTTTCGGCAAATACCTATAATAATTAAAATGTGTATAAAAAATGTAAATTACTGTACTGTAAATTATGCATAAAAATATATTATTTTGAATAAAATTAAATATTATAGTTAAAAAAAGTTTGTTTTGTATCAATTTTTTTCAAATTTGAAATTTTTTATTAGTCATATTTTATTTCCTTATTTTTTTTTTGCGCAAATTTTAAAGTAATTTTACATTGGTGCTTTGCTTTTACGCGAATTTTGAAAAATCACAGACTGCATCCATTTTTTTTTAATGTAAGTTACATCTATTTTTGCGCGATTTTGTTTGCGTGTGTTTTCTGAGAAACCTATCTGTCATGTAAAACGAGGCATAGGTGTATTTTTATATAAATAAAAACACGTGAACTATGTAACTCGTATATACACACACACCTGTGCAATGAGTGTATATACATACTGTTACAATACTATTGTAACGGCGTGACCCGAACATATATCCCCCGAGATTACGGGCTTCGAAACAAACATGACACAGCGTAAGGCTTTATTTTTTTTTCTTACATCGACAGTTATTCACGATCCACATAAGGGGGCGCCAGATACGATTATTTAAGTTGATTTTAACTACTCGCATCACCTTACATCATGTCAAAACGATTTCGAAGTCTAATCCCACCCACTAGCTCAAAACTCCCAGCATGGACCAATAAGGTGTCTCAAGGTTGTTACATGTTTGTTTCTAAAATGACTCCTCCCGGAGAAGACGCGTTGTCCGCTAATTAAAATCAGCAAGGTTTTCTACTAAGTCGATCACGGCATAAAGATCATTTATTGGTTATCACTGACCTATGAGGTTGTTCGCTTACGCCCCGAACACAAGGCTTACAAGTTCATCCCCCCGCTTTATTGTATATAACATAATTTATTGACGTTTACTTTGATTATAGACCCGCCCGCTCTTAAATCTATCTTAACTAAGGTGAAATAAGAAACATCGTGACTTACGGCACGATGGTGACATAATTAATAAAATAACTAAATGAAAATTAAAATTAACTAAATCTACTTCAAAGATAAGTTATCAAAGAATAAATAACTACGGTTTTGATTGTGTGTGAAAAGATTTGAGATATGCTCGACTTGATTAGATATTGAACAAGTTTATTAAATATGAAAAGAAAACATTATTAATTGATTTATTACAAAACATTATTAATTGATTTATTACACACGCGCACATACATTCACGCCCACAGAGAACCATAAGTATTCATAACACAATTTGAATAACGAGAAAGTTCCTTTCTATTTGATAAATATATAATCTTTCCTTAGCTTCACTTAAGTTCAAAGTTCATGTTTACAAAGTTCAGTAACAAAGATAAACTATCATGACGAGGAAAGTCTTAAGATTTATTTGAGTAAATTTATGTTGGTTAATTACGAGATTGCCTTACGAGTTTATTAATTGAGTGAGTGAACAGAATAAAAAAACATATTTACCTAGGATTTGTCTTGGTTGCAACGAAGGTCGATTGGTCTGGACGAGTTTGGGTGTTTCACGGAACATTTCTTTTATTAGGAGCATTCACTTAACACGACGATGTTATCAGAATTTCATAGCTTCGGAGATATTTCAGTAGCGGAGCGCCGATCAGTCACTGAAGGGTTTATTAGCCCCTCATGACAGTCGACGCTCTTGGTATTAATTTCATGATGATCATTTTAAATATTGAGGAATAACCAAGCTAATTCAGAACAATTCTAATTTTAAATAAAAGCATAAGCATCGGAATAAATGAGCAGGTGGTAATTCAGCGTACTGAGAATTGGAAAATAAAAAAAACACAATAATGAGAATGTATCAATCGAAATGAATCGAATCGAACTGAATCCAACCAATTTAACCAAATTATTTCCAAAATTTAACCATTGAATAGGTTTTGACTAGTATTTATAAAGGTTGATCCATATCTTGGGATCCAATCTACCCCCATAGTTCCCTGTTCTTGGAGTTGTCGTTCAGGTCCGCGTTTGAGGTACCTGCTCACTCACTCTTTGTGCTAAAGGCAATATTTATTTTGGGACAATCTCATTTTGCAATCTCACTCAACCAACCTTATTCCTTCACACCTCGAAGGCATGCGTGTGTGCGTGTGTTTTACTAGAACAATACAAGTTATTTTACATTTAGAAGTCGAGCATTTATCTTTTCCTCAAATCTTTTCTATAAGTTTTATTCTAGTTAAAATTATATTTCTAAAATAAACATTTTTTTAATTCCCCGTGGTGATTTTGATTGATAATTATTTTTATTATTTTAGGAGTGCATATTATATTTTATTATTTAGGAAAGCAAATTATTTTTTGTTATTATTTTTATTATCTAAAGGCTTTAATCATTTAATTAGACGTTTTACCGTCTGCATTTTATCAATGTGTTTTATAAATGTATTTATGAGAGAAAGAAAACTATTACTAATTACGAAAATAAAGTTACGAGTGTTTTATGTTGCTTGCTGGTGTGTGTGTGTTTATCGATGTATCCTAGATTTAATATTGATGTAACGCTGTCTCGTTACATATCTCCCCGCCCGGTGTAGAGTAAAATCCGATGCTGCGGGTTTTAGCTCGGTGAAGGAGCGAAATTATTCTGCTCTCTTCAGTGCTCTTGCATTGAACGTTCCTTTTCCGTGGGTCAACGCAAAGGCGTTGTTTCCATATGCCCTGACGATCTCGTATGGGCCCTCGTATATGTCGAGGAATTTTTTGTAGATGTTTTGTCCGGGTCGACTGACCGGGTTGGCCTTTACCATCACTCGATCGCCCACTTTGAACGTATTCCGGGTGGGCTTCTTGGTCTGCGTTCGCCTTTTTCCCATGTGCTCCAATCTTCGTAGCGCTATTTGGTTGTCTTGTTTCCTATCGATTTTTCCGGTTCGGATGGTGGGCCTGTCATCGTATGGGTAAGGTATTGGTTGCCCATAATGGAGTCGGCTTGGTTCAAATCCAGTTGATTCATTTTTTGAGGAGTTGATCATTCCCGTGATCCGGGGAATCTCCTGGACCCATTTCCGGTGATCTCCCGCAGTATACACACGGAATAACCGTCCCAATTCCCGCATTACTCGCTCGCACGGGTTGCTCTGCGGGTTCCGGATCGACGTCATGTGGTGTTTGATCCCGGTTCGATTTATCCACTGCCGCCAAGTTTTCGACACAAATGGTGTGCCATGATCCGATAGGATGTACTTAGGCTTCCCAATGATGGGAAACTGTTTTGTCTCCAATAATTTGATGGTCTGGTGTGCGTTCGCCCGGGCCATGGGGTAGGCGGCGACCATTTTGGAACATAAGTCGTATGCGACTAATATATATCTCTTTCCCCCGGCCATCGGTAACGGCCCGTAGTAATCGATTGCCACGGTGTGGTTAGGTTCCCGTATGATAATTGGTATCTGAGGTCCTTCATTGGATCGATTTAGTGGTTTGGTCCTCGCACAGACATCGCATCCCCGTAATCTTGCGGCGATGTCCCGGTGCATTCCAGGCCAGTAAAACCAATTGCTAAGGTATCCCTCAGTCTTGTTCGCTCCATAATGTCCGCGTTCCCGATGTGTCTCGTCGATCATTTGATTTCGCATTTCTTTCGGGATTATAATCCGGGTTTGCTTCCCATTCCCTGTGTTTCTTTGGAGTAACCCCCCCAGGGTGATGCATCGGTCCCGATATTTCCATAGTGGACCCCCTTCGGTTCCTTCTTCCCCCTGGTAAGAGCCCGCCTTCGACTTCCCTTTACGTAAATAACTGATTATTCGTTGGCAGTCCTCGTCCTTTTCCTGGCTCCTTCGAATGTTGCCTGCTTTAAGCCCTCCCTTCTTGTCCTGTCGGGTCGTTGCGGCTATGTATGCGAACTCGCTTGCCTCCGCATTCGTCTGAGTTCCTACCGGGTAACGGCTCAGCGTGTCCGCGATCACGTTATCCCTTCCTTTGCAGTATTCTACCTCATATTGAAATTCCTGCAGGGCTAGACTCCACCGCACCAATCTGTTGTTTGTCAGGAAGCTTTTGTTTAGGAACTCCAGACTCCGGTGGTCAGTGACGACCCTTACTTTGGACCCGACCAGGTATTGCCGGAACTTTTTGAACGCCCACACTATGGCGAGGGCTTCTCGCTCGGTGACCGTGTACCTTCTTTCCGGGTCTTTAAGTAGCCGACTAATGAACGCCAACACTCTCTGTTCTCCCTCCGGCCCCTTCTGGTACAACGTGGCCCCCAGCCCGATGTCACTGCTGTCCGTTTGTACCCAGAACATCTGGTCGAAATCCGGGTATGTCAATATTGTTTGTTTCAGGAACCCTTCTTTTACTCTCCGGAAACTCCGTTCCCGCTTCTCGTCCCACACCCATGCTTGCTCCTTTCTTAGTAGTTGTAACAAGGGCTCCATATCGTGGGTGAAGTTCTCGTAGAACTTGTTATAAAAGGTACACATTCCGAGGAATGCCTTAATGTCCTTCTTCTTCTTTGGGGTGGGAAATTCCTGGATCGCCTGGATTTTTTCGGGGTTAGGCCGCACTCCATCCGGGCTGACTATGTGTCCCAAGAACTTGACCTCCTGTGTCGCAAAATGGCTCTTCTTGATGTTGATTTTGATCCCCTTCTGCTCGCATTCTTGGAGTAGCCTTTCTAAGTGCTGGCAATGCTCCTCGATGTCATTGGATGCTATGATGATGTCGTCCACGTACATCGTCGCAAATCCTTTTACCTCGTCAGATAGGGTTTGATCCAGGCATTGTACCAAGCCTGCCCCACTGTTCTTTAACCCGAAGGGTACTCGGTTGAACTGGTACGCCCTTCCGTTATATTTGAATGCGGTGTACTTTCGGTCGTCGGGGTGGAGGCTCATTTGCCAGTAACTATTGGTTAAATCCATCGTGGAAAAAATCCGCTTGTTCCGGAACCTGGTCATTAGTTCGTTCATGACAGGTGGGGCGTTTGTGTCCGGGATCGTTACCTTGTTTAGTTGCCTAGCGTCGAGGCACAATCGTATTGACCCGTCCCCTTTTTTCACGGCTAGGATGGGATTATTGTACGGCGAGGTGCATTTTGAAACGACTCCCCACTCCGTCATCTGCTTTAACTGGGTTTCAATTTCTTTCCGGTATTGGAATGGGATCGGGTATGCCCTCGTCTGATATGGGTGGCTGGTGCTCAATCGGATACGAACACCGTATCCTCGAATTACTCCCGGTTTGTCCGAGAAGACACTTTTGTGCGCCCCCAATATTTCCTGAATTCTTTCCTTCTTTTCTTTGTCTGGTCCAGTTATTTCCTCGATTCTTTTTTCGATTTCCCCTTTTATCGCGATGCATTGCAGCTTCCTTTGTCTTTCTGGTTCTTCGTCCACTTTGCTTTTGAAAGGCACCGTGACTGTGCTGATCCTCGCTAGTTCGGTCCCGTAATCGATGTTACATTTAGCCATTTTCATGAAGTCTGATCCTAATACTAAGTCATGGATTAAGCCTTCCAGTATTAGTACGACCTGGGTAAACTCCTGTCCTGCAATGCTGATATTCGCCCACACTTGTTTGGTTTGTATTTTCGCCTTTTTTCCATTGGCCAGTACAATTTGGGTCCCTTTTAGCGGTAGGATTTTTATCTCTGTTGGCCCTTGGGCGATCTTGTTGAAAATTTCCTGTGCCATTACGGATACTTGGCTTCCCGTATCCAGCAAAGCCCTTGCCTTGAACCCCTGGATTGACACGTCGATTATTGGGCATTCCTGTCTTCTCCGAGGTCCTTCCCCCCCCCATCTTGTGTCATATTGGCTATTCTGATCCCATTGTCCTCCTCTTGGTTAAAATAATCGTCGTTTTCGATCGCCTGTAGTTTCTTCAGCACTCCTGTTATTTCGGTTTCCCTTTCAATGATTTGTTTGATCTCCCTGGGTAGGTTGCGTCCCGCTATCCTAATTTGCTGTTCCTCTGGTATTTGGTATTTGTCTATTTTTTTTAGTCTTGCCATCTGTCTCTGGACGAAGGTACTGTATTTTTCCTCTTCTTCCCTTTTGTTTTGTTCTATCTCCCATCTTTCCCTTTCCTGCTGGGCTACTCCCCAATATCTTTTCATGATGGCCCTTTGATATTCCTCGAATGTCTCTGGTTTGTTTTTCATTGTCTCCCACCATTCCACAACTTCCCCTTGGATGTGGCTACATGCGATCGCTATTTTGGATTCTTCGCTGAACTGCTCGCATGAAAATAACCTCTTCAAACTTTCTATATATCGACATGGATTCTCATTTCCCTTTCCTTTGAAATGCTCTATTTTTATCCATTTTCCCTCCATTCTGTTTGTTGTCTCGTTGATCTTGATTTATTTGGCCTATTATAATTTTTTCACTACTGTTTACGGGAATGTGGTTCTTTTTTACTTTTGATTTTATTTGTTTTATGGTGACAGCGACCGATCGGCGTCCGCTCCCTTATCTCCTGCTATGCTTTATTTGTTTTGTTTATTTTGCTCCGGTTCCCGATGTTTTGTTTACCCATTTGCGATGTTAAGAATCGCCGCGATTTTGTTCCGTTTGTTTATTATATATATATTTTTTTTTTTCAAGCTTTTTGTTTACATAAATATTTCCGCGTCTTCTCCCAGTTCGGCCGCTTTTGCTAGTATCTAGATTTGCTTTTTCTTTATGTTTAGAAGCTTCATTTATACTAGCCTCACGTTGGAAGCGCCAATGTAACGGTGACCCCTCTATATATCCCCCGAGATTACGGGCTTCGAAACAAACATGACATAGCGTAAGGCTTTATTTTTTTTCTTACATCGACAGTTATTCACGATCCACATAAGGGGGCGCCAGATACGATTATTTAAGTTGATTTTAACTACTCGCATCACCTTACATCATGTCAAAACGATTTCGAAGTCTAATCCCACCCACTAGCTCAAAACTCCCAGCATGGACCAATAAGGTGTCTCAAGGTTGTTACATGATTGTTTCTAGAATGACTCCTCCCGGAGAAGACGCGTTGTCCGCTAATGAAAATCAGCAAGGTTTTCTACTAAGTCGATCACGGCATAAAGATCGTTTATTGGTTATCACTGACCTATGAGGTTGTTCGCTTACGCCCCGAACACAAGGCTTACAAGTTCATCCCCCCGCTTTATTGTATATAACATAATTTATTGACGTTTACTTTGATTATAGACCCGCCCGCTCTTAAATCTATCTTAACTAAGGTGAAATAAGAAACATCGTGACTTACGGCACGATGGTGACATAATTAATAAAATAACTAAATGAAAATTAAAATTAACTAAATCTACTTCAAAGATAAGTTATCAAAGAATAAATAACTACGGTTTTGATTGTGTGTGAAAAGATTTGAGATATGCTCGACTTGATTAGATATTGAACAAGTTTATTAAATATGAAAAGAAAACATTATTAATTGATTTATTACAAAACATTATTAATTGATTTATTACACACGCGCACATACATTCACGCCCACAGAGAACCATAAGTATTCATAACACAATTTGAATAACGAGAAAGTTCCTTTCTATTTGATAAATATATAATCTTTCCTTAGCTTCACTTAAGTTCAAAGTTCATGTTTACAAAGTTCAGTAACAAAGATAAACTATCATGACGAGGAAAGTCTTAAGATTTATTTGAGTAAATTTATGTTGGTTAATTACGAGATTGCCTTACGAGTTTATTAATTGAGTGAGTGAACAGAATAAAAAAACATATTTACCTAGGATTTGTCTTGGTTGCAACGAAGGTCGATTGGTCTGGACGAGTTTGGGTGTTTCACGGAACATTTCTTTTATTAGGAGCATTCACTTAACACGACGATGTTATCAGAATTTCATAGCTTCGGAGATATTTCAGTAGCGGAGCGCCGATCAGTCACTGAAGGGTTTATTAGCCCCTCATGACAGTCGACGCTCTTGGTATTAATTTCATGATGATCATTTTAAATATTGAGGAATAACCAAGCTAATTCAGAACAATTCTAATTTTAAATAAAAGCATAAGCATCGGAATAAATGAGCAGGTGGTAATTCAGCGTACTGAGAATTGGAAAATAAAAAAAACACAATAATGAGAATGTATCAATCGAACTGAATCGAATCGAACTGCATTCAACCAATTTAACCAAAATTAACCAAAATTAACCATTGAATAGGTTTTGACTAGTATTTATAAAGGTTGATCCATATCTTGGGATCCAATCTACCCCCATAGTTCCCTGTTCTTGGAGTTGTCGTTCAGGTCCGCGTTTGAGGTACCTGCTCACTCACTCTTTGTGCTAAAGGCAATATTTATTTTGGGACAATCTCATTTTGCAATCTCACTCAACCAACCTTATTCCTTCACACCTCGAAGGCATGCGTGTGTGCGTGTGTTTTACTAGAACAATACAAGTTATTTTACATTTAGAAGTCGAGCATTTATCTTTTCCTCAAATCTTTTCTATAAGTTTTATTCTAGTTAAAATTATATTTCTAAAATAAACATTTTTTAATTCCCCGTGGTGATTTTGATTGATAATTATTTTTATTATTTTAGGAGTGCATATTATATTTTATTATTTAGGAAAGCAAATTATTTTTTGTTATTATTTTTATTATCTAAAGGCTTTAATCATTTAATTAGACGTTTTACCGTCTGCATTTTATCAATGTGTTTTATAAATGTATTTATGAGAGAAAGAAAACTATTACTAATTACGAAAATAAAGTTACGAGTGTTTTATGTTGCTTGCTGGTGTGTGTGTGTTTATCGATGTATCCTAGATTTAAGATTGATGTAACGCTGTCTCGTTACACTATAAAATACGAGACAATAGCATATTAGTTTTATCAAATTTGGACCAACTCTTGTGTAGCCTGATAATAAATATCTATGCTGCTAAAGGGGATATTAATAAATCTTTACTTTGACATACTCGATCTACTAGATTACTTATAGATAATAAATACTTTAAAAAGCAAAGTATATTTCTATGGACATAAAAACTAAAATGACAAATATACTTATAACTATTATCAACGCTAAATTTAATTCTTAATAAAACTATAAAATTTAAGTTTTTAAATGGTTGATTAAAAGAGCCACATTTCACATATTAAATCATCATAAATAAATAAAAAGATAACGAATGCAAGGTAAGTCATTTTTATTTTATAAAATAGGAATTCGAAACAGTGTGCAGAAAGTTGACACTATAAAACAATTTACATGAAGATTATTAAATAATATCTTTTTAAAAACATGAAATTAAGTGCTCGCTGTTTTGAAATATTGGCATATGAACTACAGTAAGCATTTAATTAAAATAAGCAAATAAATATAGACACAACCACAGTAACATAACTTTAAATTAGACACTAATAATTTACTTAAAAAGGAAAGGAAAATATAAATAGTCAGGTCATTTTAACTTTAACAACATTAATTTTAATAGCAATTTACATATTATTTTAAATATTAAATGGATTTAAATTATGGTTACATTTAGTTTTACAATTATTTTACAGAGAGAGTTAGCTAACTTATATAAAGATTTACACAGAGCTCTGCAGTTTGAAAATAAAATGGTATCGATATTATTTATCTGGACTTCAAGTTCTTGGCTGTAGGTTTGGTGAGTTTGACTGGGGCAGCTGGTGGCATCATCTTTCCCATTCTGTTAGGCTTGTCTGTGTTAGCGGCATGATGGTTGTTCAGACATTGCGATAAAAGAAACCCCCATTCTCCCTGCAGAGTAACAGCAAAGAAATGCCCACTTCTAGCCGGACATATTAAACAAACATGGAGACTGGCTGCAATTCTCTCTAAAAATATAGCTGTTTTTTTTTTTTTGTTTAAAAATCCAGAGTATTTATAGGTTTTCTCAAGCACTTACATTATCGGAAATTTATCGCCTCAAGACTCATTAACCCAGGAATTTAATTAAATATTATCAAATTCGTAATCCAGATTTTTAAATCTTAGATAACTTATGGAATTTTAGAAACATTCCCTAAGCTATTATAGTTAAGATTTTTTGTTGCAAACAATTTCCAATTTAGATTTTAAAAATAACTTTATCTTATCTAAGAAGATTTTAATTAGCAAATTTTGAACTAATTTTACTTTTACCAATTCCAGGTGTGGTCTTTAATGACACTTGTTTATAACCAAAAATCTTTTTAATTACTTGACCAGCTTTTATTTTTAATCTTACATAAAATAAAAAACTCTTTTATTAAAAACAACCTTTTAACATTTTTTTAAAATGAAAACGTTTTCCACCTATTTTTGTAAATAACTTGGTACTTGAGTATTAGCTAAGCTATGACGTACTACACCAAAGGCAAACTACTCTAATCTTTAAGGTAACGTTTCCTAGTGATCTCTGAACACACTTAATCGATAAAGTTTGCCCACAGATCACATGGAGAAGTCACTTTGAAAGATCACAAGATTAGAATAATATGCCTTCAGGGCAGTACATCATATCATAGTTAATATCAAAGAAGGAGAGGGAGATGTCCACCATGTTGGCCAAACCCTGAAACAATGAAATGGAATAATAAGTAAAATTGAGTAAAATGTAAATATAAATAATTAAGAAAATGTAAATATGAATAATCAAAAATCATTAGAATTATTGACGATATTTAATAATCATTTGGCCCTGTAAACAAAAAATGCAATTCTAATTATGAAAATGTAAATATGAAAAACGAAATACCCAAAAATTATTAACGATATTTAACAATCATGTGCTACCGTGAAATAATTATAAAAAAATTGACTAAAATGTAAATATAAATAATTAAGAAAATGTAAATATGAATAATCAAAAATCATTAGAATTATTAACGATATTTAATAATCATTTGGCCCTGTAAACAAAACATGCAATACTAATTATGAAAATGTAAATATGAAAAAAATAAACCAAAAATTATTAACGATATTTAGCAATCATTTGCTATGGTAAAATAATTATGAAAATGTAAATATAAATAATCAAAAATCAGTATTTTCAATGATATTTTGCTATTCAAACAAAAGAAGTAATAGCTAAACCCAAATTCATTACTTACAAGTAACTGCCTTTCATAAATGCTGCGATACTCAAAAAGGGTAAAATGGCCGATTTTACAACCAATTTTTACTCATACTGTTTCCAGAATATAATTATAAGCAATATTTAAATAATCGACAAACAAAAGCAATAATAGGTAAAAAAATCATATTTTTTGGGGGATGGTATTTAACAAACCCAAATTGATTACATTTAATAAAAAAAATGGGAAAAATTGCTCTCAAATATTTACTACAAGTAACTGACTTTCATAAATGCTGTGATACTCAACAAGGTAAAATGGCAGATTTTACAACCAATTTTTAGCCTTACTGTTTCCAGAATATAATTATAAGCAATATTTAAGTAATCAACAAACAAAGGCAAAATCTTTTTTTTTGGGGGGGGGGGGATAGTATTTAACAAATAAAGCAAAAAAATTGTTCTCAAAATTTTAACTACAATTTTTTTTCTCAGCTACTGCTATAATGAAAAAGGAAAAATGATGCCATGACAAGCAATTTTCCCCATACCATTTATGAAACAAAATTACAAAAGTAAAAAAAAAGGTATATTTAATAAATTGTACTTACAAATAAAAGTCACTGAGGTGGACTAAATTCACAGATATGTTGCAAAATAGCAGTAAAAGGGTCATCTTTGAAGCATCACCTCCATATGAATTCAGTGAAGTATAAATCCAGGTGTTGTCTAGCCATTCCTCTGTGCTTTTTGTTCTGCCATTTTAGTAGCCCCCACAACCTTTCTATATTTTGAGTGTGGACTCCAGTTGATGGGTCTACAAAATTGTAGGTGTGATTGACTTAAGGGTGATTGTATCCGGCCTCCTTTAAATCATCGGTTTTTTAACCTTCCAGCAGTCACTGTAAATCGTAGATCCTTCCTGTACATTGTCTTTGATGGCTTGCATGAGAGTGGACGCGGTTCTGTTTTGAATGGCTATCACAAAACATTCACCTGTCTCCCTGCAAACACCACTGAATATCCACTGCTGGTATTATTTTTTCATCTTGAAAAAAGACTTTCAATTTCAACAACCCTATTAGGGCCTCCAATTTTCACTTTTTCTTTACATAACAGTCTCCATGTGCAGACTTCACGGAGATAGTTGTTCCAATCGATTGCTGTTTTACAGATTTCCAACTGCTCCTCACAAAATCGTACCAATGTCAATTCTCTACACCAACTGTATATGAATCTGATCGCAGTGACGAAACTGGTTCTGGATCCTTCAAACCAAGTCGTTTTTCTGATAGCGATTCTTTCATAACAGTCTTTAAAATTACATCACCATTGCTTCTCGTTGTTCTTAATGTATATAGTCATAGGATGGCCGTTAACACATTTCCCACTCGGGATGATTCCATATGTTTGGAAAAATTCAATTGCTTCATCTTCAGAAGATGGTAAGTCCCATAATTTAATGTCTGACATTTTCTTGTTCATTGTTGATTATTAATAAAGTGTGATTTGTAATGAAATTAGTAATAAAAATAACAAGTAAATGGTAATTAGTTAGCAATCAAAATGTAAAATTAGTAATCAAAATCACAAATAAATGGTAATTAGTTAGCAATTAAAATGTAAAATTAGCAATAATCAAAATCACAAAGAGATGGTAATTAGTTAGCAATCAAAATGTAAAATTAGCAATAATTCTGCAATCAAAATGTAAAATTAAAATTTCACAAAATGGCATATGACAGACAATAGAAAAAACACCTTTTGCTTGAAACACGACAGCAGGTAAAAGACAGATATTTACCACAATTCACTGCAGTATTACAAAAATCTCAAAGGTGACCACAAAAACACCTTGACCACTTCTATCGATTAGTCATGCCAATGTTTCACTTGCCATGACATTGGTTTGGTTCATCGTCGATCTTATCTACCAGGGGCTTGTGTAGTATGTCATAGCTTAGTTAATACACAAAAAAATATAGGCACAACCACAGTGATATAACTTTAAATTAGACACTAATAATTTACTTTTAAAGCAAAGGAAAATATAACTAGTCAGGTCATTTTAACTTTAACAACATTAATTTCGATAGCAATTTGCATAGTATTTTAAACATTAAATGGATTTAAATTATGGTTACACTTAGTTCTACAATTATTTTACAGAGAGAGTTAGCTAACTTATATAAAGATTTACACAGAGCTCTGTGGTTTGAAAATAAAACGGTATCAGTATTATTTATCTGGACTGCAAGTTCTTGGCTGTAGGTTTGGTGAGGTTGATTGAGGCAGCTGGTGGCATCATCTTTCCCATTCTGTTAGGCTTGTCTGTGTTAGCGGCATGATAGTGGTTCAGACATTGTGATGAGAGAAACCCCCATTCTCCCCATGGAGTAACAGCAAAGAAATGCCCACTTTTAGCCAGACTTATTAAACATTAAAAAATGTGGAGACTGGCTGCAATTCTCTCTAAAAATATGGCTGTCCTTTTTTTTGTTGTTTAAAAATCCAGAGTATTTATAGGTTTTTTCAACCACTTACATTATCGGAAATCTATCGCCTCAAGAATCATTAACCGAGGAATTTAATTAAATATTATCAATTCGTAATCCAGATTTTTAAATCTTAAAAAACTTATGGAATTTTAGAAACATTCCCTAAGTTATTATAGTTAAGATTTTTTGTTGCAAACAATTTCCAATTTAGATTTTAAAAATAACTTTATCTTATCTAAGGAGATTTTAATTAGCAAATTTTGAACTAATTTTACTTTTACCAATTCCAGGTGTGGTCTTTAATGACACTTGTTTACAACCAAAAATCTTTTTAATTACTTGACCAGCTTTTATTTTTAATCTTCATAAAATACGAAACTCTTTTATTAAGAACAACCTTTTAACATTTTTTTAAAACGAAAACCTTTTTAACACATTTTTTTAAATAACTTATAAACATATTTTGCTATAACTTTTAAATATATTTTCAAGAAACTTTTCCCCTGAAATATATTTAAAACAAAACAAGAAATCATTTAACAGATTTTTAAAGAAACATTTAATAATATTTTTAGATAACAGCTTTTACATATTTTAAAATCATGCCTTCCTTCTATATAGCACAGTTTATATATCCACATACAAATTTACAATATTAACAACAAAATTAATAATTTACTTCTAACTTTAATAATAGAACAAACATTTTTATAAATATTAAGTGAATTTAGTATGATATAATTTTACTAATCCTATCTAATTATAGCATTGGTTCGCATGTAAATATATAATACTGTTTAAGACAGACATGAGCTAATTTTAAAATTATAAACATTAAATAGGTTCGAATTTAGCACAGATGAGTGTGTCATTAGGTTTGATGGTGAAACGATAAGGGCTTGGAAAGTTACCACTTCATATCTGAACACTTTGACAAAAAAAATAAACAAAAAAAAGGAATTTACTTATATTTGGTTATTAAATAATTTTATAGGTCTTTTTTTTTACTAACAACATTTAATCAACTAACCTAACCACTTGGAGAGATGAAAAAAATACAAACCCAATTGCCTGCTATATTATTCTATACCGAGGAACTTCACACATATTATTAGACAATCCACTACTACAAAAAATATGACTATATTAAAAATTTAAAAGCAATTCACACAAAATAGAATATTGTCAAATTATTAGCTACCAACAAGATACACTTAATATTTACATTAAACAAACTTTTATATCCTACTGGATATACGTCAATTAGTATGCAATGGGTATGTTAGTTGTTGTTTTTTTGTCTTTTATATATATAATAATAATTCTTAAACTATATAATGGTAAGGGAGGGTAGATCCAAACAAAAAAATATTTTCTATCTAAATAGTATATAGGGATACATTGAATAACTCCTCTTTATTTGACTCAAAACAGCACCCGAATATAACGTCAGCCTCTTTATCTGATGTCCATCCATATCCCTCATACTCATCTTTGCATCTCACAAGCAGTCATGCCGGGTGCATTGCTAGGCTCTGTGCAAACTCACTTCCATTATATGGAACTTCCTTACCCAATCCATAGTTATTTCCCTTCATGGCGATACCATACTTCGAATCCTTTCTATTTACATATACTCCCTCATAGCTAGGGAAATACTTTGGGTGCTTTCCAAATGTGTTATTTCCGAATAGTAGGGTTCTTTCTCTCTCCCTCTGTTCTTCCCCTGGAGAACTTCTGTGGTTGTCTCCGGCTTTCTCTCTGTCCATCCCAGCCTTGCTTCTCTTCTTACTCATGTATGGATTTTTTTCTTCCTTTTCTTTTTGCTTTTAATGGTACTCTTTGATTCGTAGCCTGTTTCCGACTTCTTCAAACACTTCACATTCAGTCCACTTATTCCCCAGAGCTCCCTATCCAACTTTATTCTGTCATGTTGGAGCTCCCACTCCAGTTTTCTAATACTTTCTTCCACTATCACATGTCAACTTTCATCATCCCCTTTATTAATCTCTGGCTTGCTCATTTTGTCCAGCTCAGTCTTCCTCACCCTTCCTTTTTCACTAGTTTTAGCTCATCTTTTACTATGCTCTCTTCCTTCACTATTACTATTATATCAATTTTAATATTTTTTTCTTCTAACATTGTGCTATCAGACTTTACCTCTTCTCCCTGATCTGACACTAACTCTTCTATCTCATCCTACCCCTTGATATTCTGATCTATGACTTTTGTGCAACATTAGTCATCCCCTATAACTTCCATAATATTTTTCACACTCCCTAGGTCTGGCCTATCTTTTGCATGGCTGATTTCCTCTTGAATTTTCACTATTTTTATTATTCTCTGGCTGTTTTTTATCCAATGTTTCTGTAAATTTGAATGTATTTTTTTGCAATTCTGTTGGAAGCTAAAGGACAGTCCCTGCAGGCCTTTACACAGCTTTTCTTCTAGGTCTTTTCTAATTTGTGCAGTTCCTTCCTTGTATCACCTGCCCAAAGCTTCAAAATGTTCCATTTCTAGATTATTTCTTGGATCTCTCTCTTCTGCATCCTGCCTAATTTGCTTCAATACTGACTCCATCATTGAATTCATATTCCAGCATTCTTTCTTAATTTCATCTATCAGTCTCTGTTTAGTTATTATTGTAGTGTCTGACTTCTCTGACATGGCCATGCTTTGTTGTATAGATGCCTCTTCCCTAATCTGGCTCGTACTCGCTTCACCTTCTATGTCTCCATCTGTGCTGCTCCTCTCTTTCATAATTTCTTTTCCCGATCTTAATGTAATACCCCTACACTTTCCTTCTTTTCCTGTTTTTCCTTCTTCCCCTTCACTCACTACTTCCCTTTCCTCCTTCGTACTACTATCCATTTTAATATACTGAAACAGTAAGGTCTGCTTTGCAGATCTTCGTTTCACCTTTTCTCACCTACTTCCTACCCTCATACCTTAGTTTGAACCCCAATCTATCATAGTGTGTCTGCAATACACTTATATACTGAAAATCCCACCTAATTTTAAACCACGAGCACAATGCTCGTATGATATATATAACTTATTCCCAAATAAAATAAAATATTATGAATTATGTATTTGTTCACATAATTTACATTTATTAAAAAGTAAGTTATATAAGTCGTAATTGCACATACACTATGATATCCATTTTAAAACATATCAAAATTATAGTTAGTTATTTTGTTTGGATCTATTTACAAATATATTACCGTCGTAATATATTTTGATTTAAAATAAAATTCATTTAGTAAATATTTGTTTAGTAGATAGATTCAAATATTACAATTTAAAATAAAATAATTTTCGTTTTATTTAATAAAAATCATCCCAAATATTTCTGTTAAAATAAATGAGGGACAATAGTTTAATTATATAAGTTTATCTAAAAACAGCAGCTGTCCGCTTAAGTTTTCTTTAATTAGTAGCAGTAATTTTAATTAAATCTAGTTTGTAATTAGAATGTCGACGGGGAAGTTAACAAAAGAAATTAATTAATGTTGAATTCCTTTAGACATTCGGATAGATTTAATTACAGCAGATAAGTCCAATAATTTTGTACGCTCCAGGACAAGTCTATTGTTAAATTTTACTATAAAAAGGATGTTTTTCTTTTGTTCTCCATTCTAAGCTTCTAAAGAATTCTGAGTTGTAAAAAGGTTTCTGAGTTATTCTAAGCTTTTAAAGAATTCTGAGTTGTCTAAAGGTTTCTGAGTTGTTCTAAAATTCTAATAATTTGCTAACCTTGACATGTCCAAGTAGAGGCGTTTAAGATGGCTATGTCCCCTCGGAATAGCCAGCCGCTGCTCCATAACATCAGAAATTATCACACGGATCCCGGAACTGCTGCTGCCGCTGCCAAAATATGAACATTCCAGATTTTGCTGCTGAATTATAAAACCTGCCGAACATCTACCTGCAAATGCTTCTCCAGAGGTAACCTAAATTAACCCAAGAGCTCTTGTGATCACTAACATGCTATAGCTATTTAACATTGTTTTCTTATATTTCACAACTTCATTATGTATTTCTTTCATGTATTTAAATATACTCAACATTTTGCTCTATCCTTGGGTTAATATTTTCTATTTATAAAGCTTTCTTTTATTTTATTATGATAATGTGTCAGAATTGTCTTTGACCGAGTGAACTATTCCCTCTATTGAAAATAAGACGCCACTATTAAGGCATATTTTAAATTTATAATTTTCCAATTTTATTATCTTGCAAATCACTCGTTCGAGGGCGATTCTTTTCTTTAATGTAATATAATCACATAGTTTAAAATCTACATGTTATTGATTTTAATCTAATATAAGAGTATGTGCGAAGTCAATGATTTAAATGTGTCCCCAAATGCATGATTGCGTATATAAATCTATACTTACTTTTCAAACCCGCAAGCATGCATTTTCCTATTTTAATTACCATGTTCTACTTTCATTATAAAGTTCATCATTGACGTCGAGAATGTGCGGATCCTCTTAAATGAATTTCGGGGAATTTGATTGGGCATTTCTCTTAATCCGAGTAAAACCCATTTAGTATGTTTTTATATACACTAGTCTCGTATTTCTGGTACATGAATTGGTTGAGACCGCTTTGTTTTATTTTTCCAAGGATTCTTTACACGGCAAAGTCTGTTCTTTTCACTTATTGCAAGTTTCCAGGCAGAGGGTGTTCACAAATGACACCCCTGGGAATTAAACGCAATCGTCACACAGTCGCTAAGTTTCGGCTGTTCATCAAAATACTTTCCTACGGGTTAGCGGCGAGATGCCCTCCGTAATTATTCCGGATCTTCAATATTGTTTCGTTTTATATTTATTTTACAAAGCATCCGTGACTTAAATGAGTCACACCCTCCAACTTTATAAATTCACTATCAGCAATACTGACCTCCCAATACAAATCTATTATTATTCTCAAATAAATGCTTTGATCCCATTCCCACGTTTGCTTAGTAAGCTTTAGTCCGTTACTATTCTCGAAATCAATAAATATTTTAGAACATTTAATTTCAAATATTGTCTTAAACTTGTCTATTTACTCAAAGCACCTCGCACATGTTCCTATCTTGTCAAGCACATTATCGTAACGCTATTAGCCCGAGGAATAGAATATATCACTGTTTTAAAACCTTTTGTCATTACTGAAATATAAATGCCAACAATTATTTAATACGCATCCCTGTCTCATATAAGCAGACAGTGGCGTTATATATATATTTATATAAATAAATTGTGTGAAATTATTTAAAACTAAATTTTATCTCTTATTTTATTTGATTCCTATCACTGTCTCGGTCTATATATATATATTTTCTGCATTTCTTTTATAAATCCATAGACGTTAATTAGCCACCCAAACTTATCTTAGTATAGAGTCTTTTGTTTCTCCCTGACCACCAGGCACCGGTAAAAGGTTATACTAGTTGTAGCATCAGATGCGTTATCACGTAGGTGGCACTGTGAAATTTGGACTTTAGATTCGAACTTAGTATATCTAGAAGGCAACCCCTCCTAGAATGTTCAGTTTAGTGTCTGGGGTTTGAATTATGCAGTGTGTTAGCGAGATAGGCGATTCTGACCGTTACAATATGAACAAAAATATTTTATTTTTTTAATGGCTCAATTTGTTTTTGCTAAAGTTTCTTGGGTTTTTGTTTGCTTTATTAACTCTGCTAATTGCTGCACTCCACAAAGAAAATGATCTGTCTCCTACTCAGCCCAACCCCTATGCCTAACTCTATTAATATACTTAACTTCTCACTATACATTCACTTGATGCTCACCCAACATTTAACTAACAGTGAAATTTAATATATACAAAAAAAAATTATAAAATGCAATTCACCCTTGGCCTCTTGCAGCTGTTTTTCTTTTTTATTTTCCATGGTTTATGGTTATAATTTAATTTACACATCTGTGCTAGTTTTGAATCTTTAAGACTTGATGTGACTTTACTTTTATTTCCTTCTCTTTTTCGTTCAATCCATTTTCATAAAACAAACAATAGATCCCCCCTTTTCTCTCTTTGCTCCTGATGACAAAATTTATGTGAGAATGATTTGCCACTTATTTGAATCATCCTCCAGTACCAGTCACCAGTGAGGAAGAAAGTTTACACAACATATTTTATAAATCCCCTTAAATTTCTACTATCCATCCATACAAATAATTTTATATAATGAAATAATGACCTAATCAAAGTATGGAATTGACGTGCTCCACGATGTGGAGTTCAAATCCTGGGGAAAAAATATTTTACATATATTATACTATTAATGTTCAATTATTTCAGGGTTGGGGAGAATAATCATATCCCCATGCTTCAAACCCTAGAAAAAAAATTTATACATATACATTATTTTGAAAAACAAAAAAAATTTGACTCAAAATCATTAATTTTGAACAAATCTCTTCAGGGGTGGAAATAAGTTACAGGCCTCACGTTTTGGGCATACAAACCCTGGGGGAAAAAATACTATGTAACGGTCAAGTTTGTACATTCACATAACAGAAAAGAGACTGAAGCTGACCAGACTAAGACTATGACACCCCGAGTCCAACCACACTTCAACTCGTAAGCCAGTATTCCAAGATTCAAGACCCTATGAATGACCACCTTGAAATTACATGTAGAATACTCTTTTATTCACGGCCAACATAGGTCAGGGAGACACAGTAAGACTGATAAATAAAAGAAAGGTTCTTAAATTGTCTAAAATATATCACTAATTTAAAGGATTATTAATGCATAGTTTTCACATATATATATTATAAATAATAATTAGAATTAAATTGAATTTGATCAATAACGAGACAGAGAATGAAATACATTAAATTAATTATACATTTATTTACAATTGGAATGAAATTGACAATATTTTATAGCATTTCAGCGTAGATTGTACACAAACTTTGGGTAGGTAAGAGAGCACATTCACTTTTATACTGAATTCAAAATAGCTTTATATTAGTAATAATTAAAATTTGCAGAGATGAGTTTCACATATGTCCATCTTATGAATTGCTTTACAACTAATACATAAATAATTACTATGTTATGTCTATAAATCTAGTTACACCAAATCCTATTAAATTTGTGGCTGTTATATAAGTAATTATATTGAGCCTTGATCAGTCTAAAAATTCATTATTTATTGCAAATACAATATTGTTTAACAATGAGCGCATAAACCAGCTTAAGTAACGATCATCGAACATGGCTTTTGAGAGAAATTTCAGATCAATGCTGAAGTGTTATGTTAAGGTGGGAGAGTTGGCTGCCTAAGATTGTAACAGTCAAAACACGTGTATCTCATTAACATAGTGCAGAATTTGACCACCACACAGAACAGCAGCACCATCGAGTAGCGAAACCACTCATGGTACCGAGTTCGAACATAGTTTATCGGTTCCACACTACAATCTACGAAACAACGCCTCTGATGCGACATAAGTAAACACCTCTTTAGGCATGGTGGTCAGGGAGATGCACGAGATTCATGGTATTGTTTCCGAGTTGGCCAACAATCAAACGAATATTAATTCACATATATAATCGAGGAAATATACATAATGGGCATCGAATAAATGAAAACTTGACTACAGACGTACAGTTAAAATTATTTATTTACGTATTAATAAAAAAAAACATTATTAATGTTATTAATCATATTTTATATTCAGAGTTTCAATAGCTAATTGGCAATGATCCCTACTTCATCTAAAATATTATGACAACTATGCAATTTAATAAAAATATGAATATAATGTAAATGCTTTCATACATTCATAATGGGAGTTTTGGGGGATCTTGTGCATTATCAGGAACAAAGGTCTCTCTCTTAACCAAGAGTCCTGCACCATGCCAGCTTCCTTTCTTACAACATGTGTACTCAACAGGGTATTAACCTCAGGAATTTTTCATCTCTGTAGATTAAGTTACAAGTCAATACATCTTCTGGTATTGTAACATATAATTTGCCATTGTGCCACAGAAGTTCCTGATTACATAGATCTCCAGCCAACCTTCTGAAATCTCATGATCTCCAAACCTACAGTAATACCAACACATCAACCTACATTCACAATACATGGAAAACTCCAAGTCCACATTTCCAACCTCCAAACAACATGGCTGTCTGTATTTTTATATTGGACTATTTCCATCATCTAATATGTGTATTGAATATTTTTAGAAAAATTTAACTTTATTTAAATATTCCAAATACATTGAAATGTTACTAATAGCACATCAAACAGGCTAGTATATGCACATTTTGAGAGGTATTATTCTCCCCTCTTTTTCAGGTGTTGGTGGCTTGACCAGTGACTACTAACATGGGGTTTGAACCTGGGCCCTTAGATTCTTGAGCAGTTGATTAGAGCATTACCTTAAAATTCAACACAGACTAAACTTAAGGGTCCAGGTTTGAATCCCATCATCTAGTCAGGGCGAGCTTAATTTAATAACTAAGATATTAATATTTAAATAAAAGAAAACAATGATTCTGCAAGTTTATGACATATACATAAGATTTAATAATTTTAAAAAGTATGCATAAATACTTGGCTTATTATTTAATGGATAATCATTGGCCTCTTAACATACATATAATTTGATTGAGATTTATACAGTAGCAGGTAAATCATATGACATTTATTTACAACTTAGAAAATGACAACTTTAATTATTATTCTATTTTATAGTGGCTAGCTCATATGCCAATAGTGAATAACTATACTGATGAACAGTTAATTTAGTGCTATAAGGAAATATCTTTGTGAGACACCAATCCACTACCAGACAGAACTAAATATAGCATTTAACCGATTTAGCTTACAAACCTTATTTTATGATTGAAATATTAACTTTTTTACAAAAATACATTTTATTAATAGGTGAAAGGATCTCAGTTTACTGAGTGAAAAACATGTGGGTGATAGCTTCTTAACATATATATAATGGTGTCACAAAAAGACATGCATATAAAAATATTAATAAATATAATAAATAGATTTGTTTAGTAGAATCATAATATTATGGTTTATGGGCATTCATAGGTTTGAGTTATGGCGAGAACTTTAAGAGAGTGATGTATGCATGATGGCAGATGTAGATGATCCAAACTCGAATCCGAAAAATGTGCTTCCAAATTGAAGGATGAAGAATGGTGACCGAATTTTTTCTGCTACTTTGGCAGATTCAGTTCACAGAATGAAGGTGTTGGCTATTAATAACAATAGGCCAGATATTTCCCGAAATGAACCCTATGTCAATAGCTCATACAACAAAATCAGTTTCATGGGGGGGGTGCCAGCCATGTTCTTGGACTTGAAGTGAATATATGGGATCGGGATTACCGAAAATCCCGGGGAACGAAGCACAAAAGCACATATATGTGTATTTAAACATGGATGCATGTTTTGCATACAATGCTTGGAACAAAAGACATAAGATTTTAACACTAAAAATGAATGAATTATAACTTATATATATTGGTGTAACGGTCAGATTCATCTACCTCGTTAACACACTGCAGAATTCAAACCCCAAACATGAAACTGAACACTCTAGGAAGAGTTGCCTTCTAGATATACTATGTTTGAATCTAAAATCTAAATTCCACAGTGCCACCTATGTGATAATGCATCTGATGCTACTAATAATATATCTTTTTACCGGTGCCTGGTGGTCAGAGAGAAACAAAGAGATTCTATACTATGATATAAGTTGGGTTGCTAATTAACATCTATGGATGGTAAAAAAGAAATGTATAAAATATATATATAGACCGAGACAGTGATAGAGATCAATAAAATAAAAGGGAAATGGTCTTGGCCATTTAAAGCCCTTGGAAAGAAACAAAGCAGTCTTGACACCCAATACACTTACTGGCAACACTCAACTAATGTATATAAAGCATAGAAAAGGGATTTACTTAGATTGAAAAAATGCCTAATCAATTCACCAATAATTATTTAAAGAGAATCTGCTCATTCTCGACCTCAATTACGAACTTTGAAATTAAAGCAAAATATATTTTAAAATAGGAAAATGCATGCTTGCGGGTTTTAAAAGAAAGCATAGATTTATTTATGCAATCATGCATTTGTGACACATTTAATCATTGACCTCGCACATACTCTTAGGTTAAAATCGATAAAATGTGGATTTTAAGCTATGAAATTATACATATTGACTAAGATTAGAACAGCCCTCAAACGAGTGATTCACTAGATAATAAAATGGGAGCAATTTATAATTTTAAAATGCCCTAATATCAGTGTCTTGCTTTCAACAAAGGGAATAATTCACTCAGTCAAAGACTATTCTGGAACACTATCATAATAAATAAAAGAATGATTAATAAATATAAAATATTAACCCAAGGATAGAGAGCAATATTACTGATTACATTAGAACATTTTAAAGGAAGGCAATGGTAAAATAAAGTAAAATGGAAAAACAATTTAAATAGCTATAGTGTATTAATTATAAGAATCACAAGAGCTCTTGGGTTAATTTTGGGGTTACCCCCTTAGAAACATTTGCAGGTAGTTTCGGGTAGATTGATTGTCAGCAGGTTCTATACAACTCAGCAGCAAACTCTGGTTATTGTTCATATTTTGGCAGCAGCAGCAGTTTTAGGGTTTCCTATGTGACAGCATTAGATGGTATAGAGCAGTGGCCGGCCATTTCCAAGGGGAAAATAGCCTTCTTGCTGGCTCTACTCCATCATTTCAAAGATAACAATTTTAAAGGTTGGGTGATTCATAGATATTTCAAGTGATATTGTAAAACATGGTAAAATTTATTTGAAGGCGAAACTCGGCTTCAAATACTTAAATTTGCAGGCACATAGCTATTTGAATCTGAAAGTCTCAGAGAGTTCAGCAACAGTTATTTTAGAAAGCTCAGCAATGTGCTTAGAAATCTTAGAATATCTTTGAATCTCTTAGAATATTGCTAGAAAAATCTTAGAACAATAATACAAGAATCTTAGAATAATACTAGAATGAAGAACAAAAGAAAACCCTCCTATATATAGTGAAATTACACAAAACTGCCCTGGAGCATTACAAAATATTCCAAAATTTGCTCACTTATCAGCTGTAATTAAAACCATCCGAAGGTCTAAAGTGTATCAGTCAACCGCTTTCTCCAATAATATGAGCATGTGCACAAATCAAACATGAAAAGAAATATGCCGACATGCCAGAATAAGGAGAAATTTAAATACTTTACCATAATATTATTACGGACACAGAAGATACTTACAAAAAGATTGATTCTTACATATCTTTGGGGGTTGACTGTAAACCATCCCCTCACACCACTCCCAGAAGATAAATTAATTCTTTTCCTGAAAGGATATGCAAGTTCAAATATCATGGGGCATATATGAATATAAAAAATTATTCAAACAAAACTAATAAACAAGTATCCTCATGATAAATAAAGATTTAAGACCTGGTAAGATTATTACCCATTTGCTAGCTCAGCGTACTCTATTCTCAGTTAAAAGAATGGGGATGGGAAAACTTGCAAAATTAATTACTAGTATAATTAGAGAAAGTAAATTACAAAGAAAATAAAAAATATATGGCAGTAGTCACTTTAAAATTATAATATAAATATTTTATTAACCCATTACCCCATACCATCTATAATATGAATACAAAATTAATATTCCCAGATTGATTAAATATACGAAACAAATATTACACACTATATAAATCATTTTAACAAACTAAACTATAATTGTAAAGAAATACTCATCAAAGCAATCATTAAACTAAATAAAGGAAAAATTCTTTCTAAATAAGAAAAATGTATTAAATAACTAATATGTGATAGTGATCTGTGGATTATAAAACAAACTCACACATGTGCATCAAGCAAATAAGGAAAAATTAACAAGTTACTTTAAAAGATGTGTTTGCATACGTATGTACATAAGACATATATTTACGAAATATGTATTAAATTTAAATAAAATAAACACACAAAAAATAGTATACCAGTTAGTCTCTAAGCTTCACTCTTCTATGGGTTTTGAGTGGGCTATATATCTACTGTGGCAATGGCTGGACTTGACTGCGGTACAAGTTCATAGAATTGATCATCATCACTTTGGTGTTTAAATCTCAACATTTACATTCTTATGGGATGGCAGGAGAGCAGCTGGGTAGACATGCTGAAGTGGGCTTTTACTCCATAATCATTCTATATACAGGGAAGTGCTTGATGTGCATCTTTAGGCTGGACAACAGATATACACTATAAACAGTCTTTTCTTGTTTTACAAATTCTGGGTTAATTACAGGCTTCAATGGCATGTTGCAATTAAACTCCCATCGGTATCAATTGAGTATATGGTGGAATAAATAATTGGCTAGATAACTGATGTGACTCAATACCACTTAGTAGTCCAATGTTTCAACTGTTGGCTACTTATTGGTTAACTGCTCGAATGGTTATTTGAATGACTGCTGAATTAGTGTCCATAGGTTCAGAATGACAGAAGGAATTTTTAATTAGAGTAAATGCCATGAATTAGGTGAATCAAAATCAGCATGCTTTCTCAAAAGGTTGCAAGACTTCGCATGGTTCCATTAACAGCATTAGCTTAACGATAAACTTAGACTCCTAATAAGATTTGTCTTTGAAAAACAAAAATGAACTCCCCTCTCACAACTTCAGAACAGAACTATCTTCAATCCCCTCCAAGAAAGAAAAATCAATTAATTAAATCTTTTTTTGTTTTTGTAATTGGCTTAGACGATTCATAAAATATTCCAATGCAATTGCCTAAGTGCTTTAAGAATTTGATTTCCAATTATTTTTTTTTTATATCTCCATTCAGATCATAATATGACTAATGAAAATTTTAATGAATGATAACATCTTTTTCATTTTTCTTTAATAATTACATTATCACAATCAAAGTTTTAAAAAAATATATTTCACTTAAATTGGACATTCCTCTCTCCCAGCATTATCGCAAGTTTAATCAAGTTTTTTTTGTCTAGTTGAAATTATTTTAGAATGGACAGGAAATCATAATGCCTTTAGGCTTTTTTTAAATTTAAGACAATGACTCCCCTCTCTTGCACCTGAAAAGAAAAACAACCATTAACACTTCAATTTTGAAATTAATTTTAACTTATTTTTAAATAGTAATATTTCAATTTTTTTTTTTTTACATTAGTTGTAAACATTCAAAAAAAAAAAAAATACAGAATCACAATTTGTAAAATAAATGCCGTTTCTTTAACAAACAAAAATATTTAAATTATAAATACATTTTGGCGTTTCTTTTTCTTTTAAAAAAAATAAAATCAAAATTGCAAATACATATTTCTAAGTCTTTAAATATTGGCTTTAATCATATATGTGTGTGAATTTATGTTATAGCCGCAGTTCTCTCTCTTAATTTATAACAAAGTTTGATTATATAAATAGTATATCCCCCTCTCATTTAATGGCTTTTTTACATATCTTCGGCCATTAATTTGTCTAACATTATCTTGTGCTTGGCCACATCAAACGTGCCTGGCACAAAAGAAATTCAACAAAATTTTAATTAATTTCTATTGTTAATTTCCCTGTCAACATTCGGATTACAACTTTGATTTAATTAAAACAAACTTTTGCTAATTGAAAGAAACGACCTTAAGTAGACATCTGCTGCATTTCTAGATAAGCTCCTATAACATTAAATAATTAAAGCTATTGTTCTTACCAGCCCTCATTTATTTTAAACAGAAAATATATGGCGTGATTTTTAAATCTAAAAGAAAATGATTTTATTTTTAATTTTTAATATTTGAATCTATTTATGAAATGAACATAAATTTTATTTTAAATCAAAAAACAAATATTACAACTGTAATATATTTTGTAAACAAATTCAAACAAAATAATTTTAAATAACAATTTATTATTTTAACATAAGTTTTAAAATACATATCACAGTGTGTGCACAATTACAACCTATATAACCTACTTTTTAAATAAATCTCTTTTATGTGAACATACACATAATTTATAACATTTTATTTATTTGGCATCAGTTATATTATATATAACACAAGCGTTGTACTCGTGGTTTAAAATTGGGTGGGATTTTCGGTATATAAGCATATTGCAGACACACTACGATACACTAGGGTTTAAACTAAGGTATGAGGGTAGGAAAGAGGTGAAAAAGGTGAAATGAAGATATGCAAAGCAGATCTTACTGTTTCATTGGGAATGTCCAATGTAATAGTATGACTTAATATTAAACAGTAATGGATTATTTAAACTTATTACTAAAATATATAATCATTAGAATAGAGACTCCCCTTACTTTAATTTATAAACTTCCCACAATGTTAAATAAATATGAAAATTTGGTTAATAAGTGCTTTATTATTACCCATAATTTAAACATATAAAAATAGGGTGGTGGTTATTAATTTCATAATAAACAGATTTAATTTTATATAATAAATTTGAATTTTTAGGATTAGCGCTTATTATGTCAATAAATTTTTAAAAAAACATTTCTTAGAAAAACAGATTTTTACTCTGTTTTCTACAATGACTTGTTTTAATTAAACTTAATCAAGTCATTCCTTTAAGTAGAGAAAGAAAATAAAAATAAAAGAAAAATGATACTGGCAAATTTGATGACCTATTGGCATATTTAAATATATAGAACACAATAATGAAAATTATAAAATATTATTGGTGTGGGAAGGTGAAAGAAAAATCGTACATTTATTTAATAGAGGCTCAATGATAATAGAAATTAAAGAAAGTTATATACAAACTAGTGGTAAGTAAATTATAAATCATAGCACAATATTAACTATAATAGAATGATACCTTGAATTATAGTCAAGGTGATTAGAAAATAATTAATGAAGGCTGAAATTAGAAGTTTAGACATTAGGCAGTGGTTAGAGTTCTTTTACTTTTGTAAAATTAGTGGCAATTCTTGATTCATTATCCATTGGAAATGGTGAACTAGATCTAGTGTTGGCCAGTCAGACAGATAGCATTTAATTATTCAGTCTCTAAGCATATTAACATTCATGGGTATGGGATCCAGTATTATGATTGCAGAAAATAACATGTTTAAATGGATATAAAGGTGAAATTTCCTCTACTCATGATACATTGTATTGTTGTTACCAGGAGCATAGATTAGATCTGCCATTGCTGTTTGAATATTATGCTTTTTTCTGGCTTCAAATCTAGCAGTATGGAAAGCACTTAGCTGCTATACCTGAGGCACTTAATGCACTTAGTGGATCTGGAATTTGCTGACCGGATGCACCTTTTGTTTGAGTAAGTTTTAAAGAAAATGCAATCCTGTTACAAATTTCTCAAACGATTGTTTTAAAATATAGTCTATGATTTTAAAACAAATTTGAAGTGGATAAAATTTCCACTAATGGATTCTTATATTATTCTATAAAATTATCATATGTTTTAGATGGAATAATTGGGTTTCCGGTAAATTGTCTTAATTACATTCGAGAATCTTTTTACAAGGATTGCATCATCTTTAATTCTTCTGACCACCATGGTTAAAGAATAGCAAATTTACATATAAGTTTTAAAATATACATTAATATAATATATTTTTATTTGAAATATATTTTAAAAGTAATCTTCCCTCACCTATAATATGTACATATCCATTATGCACATATATGAATTAAAATAAAATCAAATATTTATTTATTAAAATTACTTACATTAAGATATCTATATATATCTACATCAGTTATTTTAATAGTTAAGCAAAAAATATGTATTAGTAAATACTTATGTATGCGTAAGGATGGAGTTTAAATATGATTTGGTGATGGGAGATTCTGAATGGGCTGTGAAGTTCGATCTCTGGGTATCAGGTTGACTGCTTCATTTTCCCTAACTTATAAGAAACAAACAAAAAAAATGTTTTTAAAAAAATCTTTTTACTTGATGCTTCAGTGACAAAGAACAACTAGGTTTAAACTGATGACATGTATCTTAAAAATTTTTTTATCTTATCAGAATAGCATTGACTTATTTATTGATTTACTCTTTTTATTTTTCCCTGCTGCTGACATTTTATATGTTGTTAATAAGTATATATGACTGTTACAAAAAAAAACATTCTAATTATCTATGTATGACACTTGTCCCTTTTTTTGATTTATATTCCTATAATCCAATCTATCCTTATCTATTTTATTTATTTTACTACTTTAAATATAATTGAAATAAAATGTAAAAAAAAACTATATTACAAATGTTTTTCTTCTGTGCAATTGTGGTCCGAATTCTTTGGCTGATTGGTCTGTCCATTTATTTGTTTTTATATGTACTGTCCCTCTTACTTTTTCAGCTTTATTTATAGTCCTTTCTTCGATTTGGAGGTATATCAGGTCTCCTAGCTTTTTTGATTGAGTCAGGATGCCCATTGATGTAATAAAACTCCTCATGTCTACTCTGTCAGTATTTCGATTGCCTGACATCATACTGTATCTAATAATTTTAATAATACTCTCAATAGAGTTTTCAAAGATATTGCATTAAGAAACTTGTATGGGGTTTGGACAAGGGACTTTAAATTTGATTTCTAAGTTACAAAAACTACCTAAAGTGATCTTCCAGAGCTTTGATAAGGGCTGTGTTCAAAATTTTTGAAGTATCATGAGTACCTCCTGATTCGAATCCCAATTGCTTATAGTTCTCATCGAAGGTCTTTTTAATTGGTTCTGAAGTTAAACTTTCATCTAACCTCAAGATCTGACCATCAAACATCTCTAAAGAAATATTTACTTTAGTTTGAACTTCCTGTACTTTCACTCCTTTCAGAGTCTTTTCTTCTTTGTACTTTTCATCCACTTTGATAACTTCACAATTTTTATCATTCTGTATTGTGATTTCTTGTCTATCTATTCTGTTTCATGTCTGCATTAATCCTACATCCATAGTTTCTTGCTTATGGTTCTCCAATGACTTCAAATTTAGAGTGAACCTCTTCATGGCCATTTTTGCATTCCATTGGTACCTCAGCTATTTGTTTAATATATTGTTATTCATTTCTCTACACAGTGTTGACATCCACTTTTCCATCTTGGCTTTTAATTTTTTCCATTTTGGTGAACACAGTCACCAATAATGTTTCTAGGTTCTGTTTCTGCCTGTTGCTCTCCACAAATTCCATGGTTACAACTTCCTGAGGTTCTTGCCCCACATCAGTTTTCTCTTCATTCTCTTTCATCTTTCGGTCATCTTCAGAGATTCCTCTTCCTGATCTTAGCATCTTTCCCTGATATATCCCCTCTTCTTCATCTTGATTATTACTCTCCATTCTGCTATCTGATTAGAATATATATGTATTTTATTTATATATTTTTAAGACACACAAAAATGTTCACTTATGGTTTCCTGTTTGTTTATTTATTTAAGAAGTGATACACCTTCCCCCATTTTTAACAGTGCCCCCCTTATTCTACTCCACCATTCATGTACCCAGTTTATGCCTATTTATTTTATTATTGCTACCCTGCCTGACATTTATTTTAGCATTATATAGTCCTAACATTTTATATACATATATATATATATTTTGAATATCACATTATTACTACCTAACCTTCTCTTGTTCCTTCTTCAGTCTTTTTGCTCAGTCTTTAACTTTGATTAATCTTCCACACCTGAAACATCTTAACAATTTGTTTATTAGCAATAACATTTATTAAATTCATGTTATAGTCATCATCAATACATGTGGTACATAAATTATTAGGGAAAAAACTATATAACTTGTTAAATCTTGAATCAATGTTTCCAACATTTTCTTTTATGTTACTCACTCTACCACCTATTGGCAAAATTTATATTGTTATTTCTACTAGGTGCCAGCCAAAGGGGTAAGATTGTTACAATATTATTTGACTAGATGATTCCCTTTTATTTCATTATACACACTTACAAATATATATTTATTTATTTTTAATGGCTGTACAGCAATTCAGATTTATTATATAATAAAAAGTTAAAAAAATAGTCATTATTATTTTGAGCACATATTTATATATATATATATATATATATATATATATATATATATATATATATGGATGTGAAAGTATTAAAAGCTGCCACTACTTTTCTTTCACCAGCCCAAAAAGATATGTGTATATTTAAACATCATTCATTGGGAAAAAATATAACATATATAAAACAGTCATGATTATTTGGAGCAGATATTTTTTTTATATATCTTATGTGTGTGAAAACATTCAAAAGCTGCCACTACTTTTTTTCACAAACTTGAGAAAATGGTATACATATATATTTTTACATTACTCATGGAAACACTACTACATATATTCTGAACTTTGTTCATGAAGGAAAAAATCTTTTTACATATATGATCGACATTATTGGGAGGAAAAAAAAATTATATACATATATAGACTAATAATGACTTGTACAGAGTGTGCATAATATTCAAAAGATCTGAAGTGGGAATACAAACCAAGAAAAAAAAATTTACACATATACTTAATATTATTCAGAAAAAAAACATATATATACTAAAATCTATTACTATCTCTCATGTATGTGGATTTTTATTCAAAGCCCTATGTTGATGCGCCAAACCCAGGGGGAACCTGTGCCGATCGGTTTTGTCTGTTCATATAACAAGCTCCAGCATCTAGGCAAAAGTACCTCGAGTCCAATCATGTGCAAGATGCATAAGTCATGAACACTCATGAACTCTGCCCTATTTGCCTATTTTCCAGATCTACCAACTTATGAGCAACAGTACTGATGATACCAATCTAATTTATCTCTCTCCACAACACAAAAAGACTAATTTAAAATTATCTAACGAAATATTTTAGTAAAGAATAGAAGTTTGACCTATTAAAAAATCGTGACCTTTCACATTAATTATATATAGAAAGGATTAGTGGGAGTTCATCTAGTCAGGGTGAGCATAATTTAATAACTAAGATATTAATATTTAAATAAAAGAAAACATAGATTCTGCAAGTTTATGATATATATAAGATTTAATAATTTAAAAAAGTATGCATAAATACTTGGCTTATTATTTAATGGATAATCATTGGCCTCTTAACATACATATAATTTGATTGAGATTTATACAGTAGCAGGTAAATCATATGACATTCATTTGAAATTTAGCGGCTAGCTCATATGCTAATAGTGAATAACTACACTGATGAACAGTTGATTTAGCACTATAATGAAATATCTTTGCAAGACATTTCCCAGGCAGAACAAAATATAGCACTTAACCGATTTAGCTTACAAATCTTATTTTATGATTGAAATATTAACTTTATTAAATAAATGCATTTTATTAATATGTGTGTGGGGGATAGCTCTAATGGCATCGCAAAAAGACGTGCATATGAAAATATTAATAAATATAATAGATCTGTTTAGTAGAATCATAATATTGTGGTTTATGGACATTCATAGGTTTGAGTTATGGCGAGAACTTTTAATAAGAGAGTGGTGTATGCATGATGGTGGAAGTAATGATCCAAACATGGATCCAAAAAATGTGCTTCCAAATTGAAGGACGAAGAATGGTGACCGAATTTCTTCTGCTACTTTGGCAAATTCAGTTCACAGAACGAAGGTGTCAGCTATTAATAACAATAGGCCAGATATTTTTCAGAGTGAGCCCTATGAAAATAGCTCACATGACAAAATGAGTCCCATGGGGGGGTGCCAGCCATGTTCTTGGACTTGAAGTGAATATATGGGATCCGGATTATCGAAAATCCCCGGGAATGAAGCACGAAAACACATATATGTGTATTTGAACATGGATGCCTGTTTTGCACACAATGCTTGGAATGAAAGACATAAGATTTTAACACCAAAAATGAATGAATTATAACCTATATATATTGGGAATGTCCAATGTAATAGTATGACTTAAATACTGAACAGTAATGGATTATTTAAACTTATTACTAAAATATATAATCATTAGAATAGAGACTCCTATTTCCCCTTATGTTAATTTATGTATAAACTTCTCACCATATTAAATAAATATGAGATTTCAGTTAATAAGTGCTTTATTATTATACTAAAACATAATTTAAAATATACAAATGGAGTGGTGTTTATTAATTTTATAATTAACAGATTTAATTTTATATAATAAATTTGAATTTTTAGGATTAGCACTTATTATGTCAATAAATTAAAAAAAACATTTCGTAGAAAAATAGATTTTTACTCTATTTTACAATGACATTATAATTAATTTGTTTTCCCCAAATTCACAAGTGTTTGCTATGATAAAAATAAGACTTGTTTTAATTAAACTTAATCTAGTCATCTCTTTAAGTAGAGAGAAAGAAAATAAAATAAAAACGACACTGGCAAATTTGATGACTTATTGGAATATTTAAATATATAGAACACTAACGAAAATTATAATATATTATTGCTGTGGGAAGGTGAAAGAAAAATAGTACATTTATTTAATAGAGGCTCAATGATAATAGAAATTAAAGAAAGTTATATAGAGTTCTATACAAACTAGTGGTCAGTAAATTATAAATCATTTTAACACAATATTAACTATCTAATAGAACTATATCTTGAATTATTGACAGGGTGATTAGAAAATAATTATGGAAGGCTGAATTTAGAAGTTTAGACATTAGGCAGTGGCTAGAGTTCTTTTACCTTTATAAAATTAGTGGTGATTCTTGATGATTCATTGTCCATTGGAAATGGTAAACTAGATCTAGTTTTGGTCAGACAGGTAGCATTTAATTATTCAGTCTCTAAGCATATTAACATTCATAGGTACAGGATCCAGAGTTATGATTGCGAGACAGAACATGTTTGAATGAAGAGAAAGGTGAAATTTTCTCTACTCATAATACATTGTATTGTTGTTACCACAAGTGTGGATTAGATCTGCCATTGCTATTTGAATATTATGCTTCTCCCCTCTGGATTCAAGTCTAGTGGTATTTATACTTTTTTTCCACTTTATGCACTTAGTGGATTTGGAATTTGCTGACCAGATGCACCTTTTGTTTGAGTAAGTTTTAATAACAAAGCAATCCTGTTTACAAATTTCTTGAACAATTGTTTTAAAATATAGTCTATGATTTTAAAACAAATTTGAAGTGGATAATTTTTCATTAATGGATTCTTACAGTATTCTATAAAATTATGATGTTTTAGATGGACTAATTGGGTTTCTGGTAAATTGTCTTAATTATATTTGAGAATCTTCTTAGAAGGATTGTATCATCTTTAATTCTTCTGACCACCATGATTAAAAAATAAATTATACATATAATTTTTAAAATATACATTAATATAATACATTTTTATTTGAAATATGTTTTAAAAGTAATCTCCCCTCACCTATAATATGTACATATTCATTGCGCACGTATACGAATTAAAATAAAATGAAATATTTATTTATTTAAATTAGTTACATTAAGATATCTATATATATATATATATCTACGTCAGGTATTTTAATAGTTAAGCAAGAAGAAAAAAATATGTATTAGTAAATACATATATATGTGTAAGGATGGAGTTTAAATATGGTTGTGGTGGGAGATTCTGAGTGGACTGTGAAGCTCGATCTGAGTATCAGGTTGACTGCTTCAAAATACATAGATGGAGTTTAAATATGGTTTAGTGGTGGGAGATTCTGAGTGGGTTGTGAATATCAATCTGAGTACTAGGTTGATTGCTTCATTGAAGCAGTCGATTGAAGCAGTCAACCTGATACTCAGGTCGAGCTTCACAACCCACTCAGAAGCAGTCGGCCTGATACTCAGATCGAGCTTCACAGCCCACTCAGAATCTCCCATCACCAAACCATATTTTAAACTCCATCCTTACGCATATATATGTATTTACTAGTACATATGTTTTTCTTCTTGCTTAACTATTAAAATAACTGACATAGATATATATAGATATCTTAATGTAACTAATTTTAATAAATAAATATTTGATTTGATTTTAATTTGTATATGTGCATAATGGATCAAAACCATAAAACAATATAATACTAGATTAAATCCAAAAATTTACCAAAATCCTTACAGAACCATGATCTCATCTACTACAAATAGACCTTTTCAAATGAAAATCAAACTAAAGAAACTAACATATATATATACAAACAAACAAACCGTCCCATAATTCATTTCAAACTCCACCTTCTCTTAATATCAAAAGAATGTCTTCATAAGATTGATAGTCTCAGAATCAAAAAGTTTAATCATCAAAGTCTCCTTTATTCTTCTTTTTAACTCATTCTTTTCATAAAAAATAACTGAAGCATTGTTAAACAATATTCTATGACCTGTATTCAATTCATGAATATATAAAGCTGAGTTAAGATACCTATGTTTAACTCTACTTATATGAACCTTAATCCTTTCATTAAGGCTAAACTTACTCTGCCCTACAACTACATGGAATCTTATAAACAATACTAGGAATAGACCTATTATCAATAGATTGCTTTGAACCATTAAGTAACGAATTCAAATCAGAACCTTTTTTCCATGGAACCTTCATTCTACCTAACAAATGACTATTCTTATACCAAATTATATATTGAAGACTTAAATGGGAAAGACATATAGTCATTATTCTTACCATCGAAATCACGACTATAAACATTATTATTAAATACAACTTTTTTAATAAAATCATGATTGTAACCCAATTCTACATATTCAGCAGCAAATTGACTTCTTTGAATATCAGCATTATTATTAAAATTGTTAAGTCTTCTACACCTGCAACAAAAATTCAACAAAGATATTTTTATGCATAAAAGACTGATAACTATCAGGCCTAATCATATTTCTCAAATTCTTAGGTTTTATAAAATGACTACAAAACAAAACATCATTAACCTTTTCAACACTTAAATCTAAAACTTTAATTTTACAAAATCAAAACTACCCCCCTCAATAGTAAACTTAATACAAGAATCAAAAGCATTCAATCCACATAAAATCTCTTCTAGTTTCTTTTTATGAATAACAAACAATCATCAACACATCTAACAAATAATTTTATAGAACATGAAAACAGATTAACAACACTACACTCAATAATCAATATAGACAGCACACATCAATGGATAAATAACATAACCAATAACCCAACCCTCTCTAATCTTTAAAACACATCATTAGACATAAAATGCATTGAATACTCTAACAGCAAAAACAAATCATGAAAAATCTAAATCTTATCTGCAGAAAAACATTCTAATTTTTTTAAAAGTGAAAGAAAAACATCAATACTTTTTAATCTATTAACTGATTGGTGCATATTTTTAATGTCTAAACTACCAAAAACACACTCATCATCCAAAACAAAACTATTTATTTTTTTAAAAGCTTCAAAAGAAGAAGAAACATAAAATTGACCCAACTTTATATAGACTTTAAAATATCTTATAATAAATTGATATTTTATCAACAATTCCTCCTGTAAAATCAAAAATACATCTCAAAGGATAATTATCATTATGAGACATCAAATTAAAGAAAACCACGTACTACTCTAATCTTCTGATCTTTAAGATAATGTCTCCTAGTGATATCTGGACAATGTTAATTGATAAAATTTGTTCAGAAATCATGTGGAGATGTTACGTTAATGATCAAAAAATTAGAGTAGTAAGTCTTCATGATAATACATCATAGCACTAAAAAGTAGTAATGAAGCAAGCCATCTGGTAAAAATCGGTGCCATGTTTGTTATTTCTGGAAAAAAATAGTAATATAATAATTAATATAAAACATGTAATAGCAAAATATTACGTAGTAAAACAGCAAAAGTAGTAAAACAGGACATGTAATAGCAAGAATAATATGAAAGAGGACATCTAATGGCAAGAATAATATGAAAGAGGACATGTAATAGCAAGAATAATATGAAAGAGGCCAACCGGTAAAAGTAGCAAAAATAGTACAAAATCCGGTAAGCATAGCAAGAATAATACAAAAAAGGACATCTGATAGCAAGAATAATACGAAAGAGGACATCTAATATCAAGAATAATACGAAAGAGGACATCTAATAGCAAGAATAATATGAAAGAGGACATCTAATAGCAAGAATAATACGAAAGAGGACATCTAATAGCAAGAATAATATGAAAGAGGACATGGAATAGCAAGAATAATACGAAAGAGCATGTAATAGCAAGAATAATACGAAAGAGGCCAACCGGTAAAAGTAGCAAAAATAGTACAAAATCCCGTAGGCATAGCAAGAATAAATATGAAAGAGGACATGTAATAGCAAGAATAATACGAAAGAGGCCAACCAGTAAAAGTAGCAAAAATAGTACAAAATCCGGTAGGCATAGCAAGAATAATACGAAAGACATCTAATAGCAAGAATAATATGAAAGAGGACATCTAATAGCAAAAATAATACGAAAGAGGATCGTCTAATAGCAAGAATAATATGAAAGAGGACGTGTAATAGCAAGAATAATACGAAAGAAGACATCTAATAGCAAGAATAATATGAAAGAAGACATATAATAATATAAAACATGTAATAGCAAAATATTATGTAGTAAAACAGCAAAAAATACTAAAATAGGATATTTAATAGCAAGAATAATATGAAAGAGGACATCTAATAGCAAGAATAATACTAACTAGTACAAAATCCAGTAGGCATAGCAAGAATACTAAAAAGGACATGTGTAATATATATATAAGACATTAACTTAAAAATTGATTTAAAGCAAAACTGCAAAAATTAGTACAAAAACAAAAATTATTTCTTTAAAAAACGAAAAAATGTTAAATAGGTACTGTCAAATATATAAGACATTAACTTAAAAAATGATAAATAGGTACTGTCATATATATATATATAAGACATTAACTTAAAAATTGATTTAAAGCAAAACTGCAAAAATTAGTACAAAAACAAAAATAATTTCTCTAAAAAACCAAAAAATATTACACAGGTACTGTCAAAAATATATATAAAGAAGACATTAATTTAAAAATTGATTAAAAGCAAAACTGCAAAAATTAGTCAAATAAAAATAATAATTTTTCTAAAAAACCAAAAATATGTTAAATAGGTACTGCCAAAAATATATATATATATATATAAAAACCTAAACGTAAAAATTGATTTAAAGCAAAACTGCAGAAATTAGTGCAACAGACAACAAAATATAACGAAAAGTAATTATTAAGAAACGAAATAAAATATACATACAAAAAGCAATCACTGAGGTGGGCTGAATTGGCCTATATGATGCAAAATAGCACTAAAGGGATCATCTTTGTAGAGGTGCCTCCACATAAACTCGGTCAAATACGAATCAATGTGTTGGCGAATGGTCCTTCTATGATTTTATTATGCCACTTCACTAAAACCCACAACCTCTCAATATGTTGTGTGTGAATGCCGGTCATGGAGTCTCTAAAGTTATATGTATGGTTGACTCCATGATGATCATATCCTGCTACTGCCAATTCTTCACTTTTGTAGCCTTTCCAGCAATCGCTATAAATGGTAGAGCCTTCTTGAACATTTTCTAAAATGGCTTGCATAAAAGTAGCTGCGCTTTGGTCATAAACAGCTGTTACAAAGCACTCATCAGTTTCTCTGCAGATACCTCCAAATATCCACTGCTGTGGAAGTACTCTGCCAGCATTGTTTTTACATTTAGAATATAAACTTTCATCAATCTCGATGATCGTGTTAGGACCCCCAATTTTACATTTCTCTAGGCATAGCAATCTCCACGTGCACACTTCCGAAGGTAATTGTTCCAGTCTACTACTCTTTTGTCAGCCATGTTTAACTGTTCTGCGCAAAACGTTATTGATGTTAGTTGTTTCACCCAGCAATAAATAAAACGCAAAGCTGTGACAAAAGACATTTTGGAGCCTTGGAACCACGTTCCTTATCACTGTTTTTTTTAAACAAACGTTCAGATTACAGCGCCACTGTTTCTGTGATTTATGTACGTATTTCTTCATTTCATGGCCATTTTCACATAATTTTACATTTGGAATAACTCCACTACTTTGGAAATAATTTATAGCATTTTCTTCAGAATCTGGTCAATTCCACAGATTAGTAAGTTCAGCCATTCCAAATTATTACCTGTTAATTACAAAACAAAGTATTAATCTCAACATGCTAAAAAAAAAATTAAACAATCAAACTTTCAATAACTTACGTTAACTTGCAAAGAAGCACAATGGACGTAAAATAATTCTATGTAAAAGCACAAAATGGATGTAAAATCTGTAAATTCAAAAAATATTATAGTATTAATCTAGAAATATTCAAAAAATAAAAAAAATCAAATAATCCAACCTTAAGCAACTTTACATCAAAAAAATATCTGGAAAATATTAGAAAAGCACAAAATGGATGCAAATCTGTAAATTCAAAAAATATTATAGTATGGAAAAGCACAAAATGGACGTAAAATATGTAAATTCAAAAAAAATATTATAGTATTAATCTAAAAATGCTCAAAAATAAAAAAAAATACAGCCATTCCAAATTATTATATGTTAATTACAAAAACACAAAGTATTAATCTCAACACACTAAAAAAAAAAGGAAAAAATATAGTACAGAAAAGCACAAAATGGACACAAATCTGTAAATTCAAAAAATATTATAGTATGGAAATGCCCAAAATGGACGTAAAATATGTAAATTCAAAAAAAATATAGTATTAATCTAAAAATGCTCAAAAATAAAAAAAGATACAGCCGTTCCAAATTATTATCTGTTAATTACAAAAACACAAAGTATTAATCTCAACACGCTAAAAAAGGGGAAAATACATAGTACAGAAATGCAAAAATGGATGGAAATCTGTAAATTCCAAAAATATAATATGGAAAAGCCCAAAATGGACTTGAAATATGTAAATTCCAAAAAAATATTATAGTATTAATCTAAAAATGCTCAAAAAGAAAAAAAAAAAAAATACAGCCATTCCAAATTATCTGTTAATTACAAAAACACAAAGTATTAATCTCAACAAATACGGCCATTCCAAATTATTGTCTGTTAATTACAAAAACACAAAGTATTAATCTCAACATGCTAAAAAAAATAAAAAAATAGTATGGAAAAGCACAAAATATTATAGTATTAATCAAATAATACAACTTTAAGTAACTTACATCAAAAAAATCTCCGTAAAATCTCAAAAGAAAAGACTGAAGTATACTATGAAAAAGCACAAAAAAAATCTATATACTGACTCCGTTAAAGGCATACTTACAAAAGACAGAATGAAAAAAATTGACATGCTCTCTTGAATTAAATCTCGCGGGTCACCACGCGAGTCAATATGATAAAAAAAAACTTTTCCATAGATTAGTCATGCCAGGATCTTTGTTGCCATGACAACATTCATCTAATCTTCGATGAAATCTTACCGGCAAAAAACATGCTAAGCATAATACGTCATAGCTCATAAAATACGAAATTACCTTTTTTTTAACAAGACTAATTTCCTTAAGTGCAAAAACAAATTTTTCTCTTATAAGTAATTGACTATTCAGAATAACCTGTAAAGACTTTATTTTTATCAGAAATATTACTACTACTTTCAATAGCAGAAATAAAATCAAAAACTAAACTCTTATTAGCAAAAGGAACAAAGCCAGGACCCTTAGCTAAAGTAGCCAAATTAGATACATTCAAATCATAGTTTTATAAATTTAAAACAGATGAAGCATCAGGCCTATTTTTATAACAACCAAATTTAAACTCTTTTTGTTTCACAAAACTTTTATTTTCACCCTTTCTGATCAACCACTTAAATTGTTTAAAATACTTATTACTATAAGTGACTTCACATTTACTCCTAAACCACTTTAGAAAGGAATTATCCAACCATCTTCTAATAATTTTAAATCTATCAATTAAAGTAGATAAACTACTCATAATCTGCATAATAAATTGTTTGATAATGAATTTTTTAAAATTTAGAATAAGATGACAATTAGAAAATAAAACCAATTATTTATCCAACTTAATATTACATGAATTTGGAAACATATTACAAAACCTACACGACTTAAGAAAATTTACCTGAGCCTTTAAAGACTCTATTTCATTAGACATGTTAATTAACTTTTTATTTCTAAAATTTCTGCACAAGAAAAATTATCATATAGAATCTGACACATACTTAAAGGAAATTAATAAAATAACTACACAAATACAAACAAATAATTAATAATAAATAATACACAATAAAATAAGTAATACAAATACACAAAATAAAGCAAAATAAAATATGAAATTCACAAAACCATATAACACTATCCAAAAAAATATTAAATAGTATACCTAAATAAAAAACCAAAACAGCCTAACACTATACTAATAAAAAATAAAAATGCAAAACCATAAAACAATACAATACTAGATTAAATCCAAAATTTACCAAATTCCTTACACAACCATGGTTTCATCTACTACAAATAGACTTCAAGTGAAAATCAAACTAAAGGAATTAACATATATAGACAAACAAACCTTCCCATAATTCATTTCAAACTCCACCTTATTCTTCTTTTTAACTCATTCTTTTCATAAAAAATAACCGAAGCATTGTTAAACAATAATCTATAACCTGTATTCAATTCATGAATATTTAAAGCTGAGTTAAGATACCTATGTTTAACTCTATTTATAAGAACCTTAATCCTTTCATTAAGCCTAAACTTACTCTGGACTACATAAAACTTACCACAACTACATGGAATCATATAAACAATACCAAAAATAGACCTACTATCAATAGACTGCTTTGAACCATTAAGTAATGAATTCAAATCAGAACCTTTCTTTCATGCAACCTTCATTTCACCTAACAAATGACTATTCTTATAAACCATATTATATATTGAAGACTTAAATGGGAAAGACATATAGTCATTATCCATACCAACAAAATGTTTACCATCAAAATCACGACTATAAACATTATTATTAAATACAACTTTTTTAATAAAATCACGATTGTAACCCAATTTTACATATTCAGCAGCAAATTGACTTCTTTGAATATCAGCATTATTATTAAAATTATTAAGCCTTCTATTCCTACAACAAAAATTCAACAAAGACATTTTTATGCATAAAAGACTGATAACTATCGGGCCTAATAATATTTCTCAAATTCTTAGGTTTTTTAAAATAACTACAAAACAAAACATCATTAACCTTCTCAATACTTAAATCTAAAAACTTTAATTTTACAAAATCAAAACTACCCCCCTCAATAGTAAACTTAATACTAGAAGCAAAAGCATTAAATCCACATAAAAACTCTTCTAATTTCTTTCTGAATAACAAACAATCATCAACATACCTAACAAATAATTTTATAGAACATGGAAACAGATTAACAACACTACACTCCAAATAATCAATATAGACAGCACACATCAATGGAGAAATAACTGAACCAGTAACCCAACCCTCTCTAATCTTATAAAACACATCATTAGACATAAAATACATTGAATCCTCTAACAGCAAAAGCAAAACATGAAAAATCTAAATTTTATCTGCAGAAAAACATTCCAATTTTTTTAAAATTGAAAGCAAAACATCAATACTTTTTAATCTATTAACCGATTGGTGTATGTTTTCAATGTTTAAACTACCAAAAACACACTCATCATCCAAAACAAAACTATTTATTTTCTTAAAGCTTCAAAAGAAGAAACACAAAATTGACCCAACTTTATATAGTCCTTAAAATATCTTATTAATAAATTTTGATATTTTATCAACAATTCCTCCTTTAAAATCAAAAATACATCTCAAAAGAAAATTATCTTTATGAGACTTCAAATTATATATATGTGTTGTACCGGTCGAAAAACAAGACCCGGAATACAGGTAAAGTACCTCAAATCCAACCACATACAAGGTATATAAGTCAGGTACATTGTTGATTCTGCCCTATTTATCTATATCCCCAGGTCAAAAATCTAATCAATAACCTTTCTCGATGATAACATAGAATTCCTTTACTTTCATCGTGCCGGAAGCCAGGTCTTAAAGCATGAGATTCTTTTTTTTATTATATTTTAATGAGAACTTGGGTGATTGATTTATATATAAACTTAAAATCAAAGATTATTTAAAATAAAAATAAATAAAAATGATTCGAGGAACACTGGAAGTTTTGTTTTAGTTATATATATTTTTTTTAAAATCACTTAAGTATTTTACATTTATATTTAACTCAAGCTCTTTACAAAAAAAAACACACAATTTTTAAATTAACTTTATAATTATATGTTTATGATGAATTTGCCTTAGTGGTTATCTTTGACCTTATTGGGTTTGTACAATTTATTTTATTTACAGTTGTTGAAAAAAAAATATTTTAAAATTAAATGATCATGGATTTTAAAATTATTTATGCCCATTTAGTACAAACTTATAATACAACAGCAGGTCTAAACATTTGCCTGACTGATGTATATAAAGAATAAATATTTTATTGCTTCTTTACAAAAAAAGATTTTAAAAAAACCATTTTTATTGAAACGGACATTAAATAAACAATTATAATAAGACTGATTTGATGTCTTACTCCAATAATATAGAAAAAAATTATTTCTCTTTATAAATAATTTAGATTTCAAATAACTAATGTTTTATGACATTAGTGGACCTTACTGGAAAAGCTTATAACTAACTTTACAGTGATTAAAACTGTAAGCCGTTATATAAAAAATGTAGATCAGTCAATTATCAAACCACCGAGCTGTTTTAGTTGGACTTTCAACTAAAATCATACCTTATATGAACTATAACGTGAATTAGCTAAAATTAAATGATTTTAACTAATTACAAAAAAAAAACAAGAGTTGATTACTCAGGTCAAAGATCCTTAAGTAGAATCATTTCCTTATGGCTTACGTATTAGATAGGCAAAAGAAAAGCAAAACAATGTTGGGTTAATAAATATGCAAATGAAAGAAGAAACGTAGGTAGAGTCATACGAGCCAGATTACAGACACTCGCATGCCTATTCCAATGAAGAAGAAGGGAAATCGGTATGTCCACTTGTTGTGATCATATACCAATAGGAGATAGGAATTATGGAAAGTCAACATGTCCACCAATACGAAAAGCATGCCAGCTAACCAACTCTACCTCAACTATGCTCTCTGGCTCACAGACGTATGCGTAACCGGGAGCCAACTCCAAACACAAAATGAATGACCCTTTTAGGTCTGTCCCTGCTACTCCAAGCATTTTTATTAACCCGAGATATTATAATCATTAAATATGCATGAATTATAATTAAATAGCCTTAAATGATCTAATACTGCATAGAGATCAACCTGTGTAAACAACTACTTTATGTATATATTTAACCTACAAAAACCAAACATATAGAATAAGGAAATTTACTTCTCGAATAAATCCCCCCTTCCCACTTTCTTAACTTAAAAAAAGGCATGACAATTAACTGACGCTCTCCGGCAGTGCAGTCACTAGGTCAAAAATCTATAGCATATTACTTTTGTTTCAAATTACTGAAATATAAAATACTGGAATCCCATCAAACAATATAACAATATAAACTTCTTCTTCTTTTTCTATCTTTTCAAATGTATTATCAAATTTATAAAGTCAAAAACTTCACATAAATATATCGGAGAGACTTTCTTTTCAAAAAATTTATTGATATACATTATATAAACTACATAAATAAAATATAAATATCCAACGTTTCGTCCATTTTTCAATAATAATATGGACTTTATCAAGGTTCTATAAAACAGAGAAAAAACAACATTAAAGATAATAAAAATAAAAAAATAAGAAAAGAAAAAATAAAATAAAAAATAAAAAATAAAAATAAAAATAAAAATACCTATAAACCAAAAAAAATGGAAAAATTGTATAACATAACATCTCCTTACAAAGTGAGAAAAATTTTTAACACCAAAAAGAAAAAATATTCACATAAAAACAGTCAATTCCCCTGTATAAATATATAAACTACTTTAACATTTTATTTAAACTAGGATTTAAATGTTCTATATAAATACTCTCTTTGTTAAATCTTTCAAAGTAATTACCAATACATTCCAAAGGTCGAATTTCATAGTCTTTATGTCCTGTTTCCAACTTATGACAAAAGATAGCAGATTTCTTATCAATCATATGCTGATATAGTCTGGTCTTTAATTTATTCTTGCTTGTTCCAATATAGAATACATTGTTTTTACAATTCAAACATTTAATTAAATACACTGAATTCATAGCTTCAAGCATATTAAATTCTTTATGATTAACCAAAGATCTTAAAGTTCTCTTCTTTTTGTATACAGGTTTCATATTTATACAGTATTTTTTATTAATTTTATTTAATAATTCATTTAATTTTAAAAATACAAATTTAGATAACTTAAAACCAATATAAATATTATTATCTATAAAAAAATTTTATTTTCGTCTTTATTACCATCATGTTCTTTAATTGTTTCATTATTTACATTTTTATTTTTATAAACATTCATACAAATACTATTTCTAATTTTATTCAAATTTTTTGTAGAAAACAAATAATTTATAACTCTATATGGATATTCATTTATTATACATTCCTTTTTTATACAATTTAATTCTTTATCTAAACTATATTCATTTGAACATAATTTAAATGCTCTCATTATTCTATTGTTTATGATATTAACTTTGCATTTAAAATCAATATCGGAATTCCAGTTTGTTAAAATCCCAGTATACATTTTTTTCTATAAACCTCAGTCTCTATTCTAATTCTATTATTTTTATAAAATTTATAAATCTTTACATCCATATATTCAATACTATTATTATTTTCTTTTTCCAAAATAAACTTAATATTTTCTATTCTATTATTAATAAAATTCCAAAACTTAAAATGATTTATTCAAATTACCATTAAATATCATGAAATAATCATCTACATAACGTACATGAAACATAGGTTTATGACAAACACTAAAAAAACTTTTTCCAAAATTGCACATATAAATATCTGCTAAAAATCCACTTAAACAATTGCCCATATTTAACCCTTTTATCTGTTTATAATATTTGTCACCGAATTTAAAAAATAAATCCTTACAACATAATATAAGAATGTCATGCAACAAAGAAATATCCATTTTTATATTTTTATTTTTATCTTCAATATACATTTCCAAAAAATAATCAATTGCTTTTTCACAATTTATATTTGTGTACATATTAATTATGTCTAGTTTAACAAAGTAAATATTTTTAAATTCTTTCAAACTAAATAAAAACTTCTTTATTTTTTCAATAAACACAACAGAATTATAAACCTTGTTCTCAGCAAAACAATTAGTATATTTTTTAAATAAATTAATATAAATCCATTTTGAAATATTAACGTAATAAGTGTTAAAACAATCCACTATTGGTCTCATAGGTATATTAGGTTTATGCACCTTAGGCAAACCTTGAATTTCAGCACACATAATGTCCATTCTTTTTAACCTAAACATTTCGCTTTTTTTAATTATTTCTTTATTTTCCATAATTGTAATAAATTTATTTATCTTTTTATTTAAAAAATTACTCATATCTTTTTTAACTTCAATATAGCAATCTTCTTTTAACATATTTATCATTTTTTTTATTATAATCCTCTATATACATAATTACCACATTTGAAAATTTATCTCCTTTCAAAAAAACGATATCATTATATTTATTTTTTAAATTATCAATGGTTTTCCATTCATACCTATTATACATATCCTTGTTTATATTATTTTGAATATCCCATTCCAATTTTTTAAATCCATACACCAAATCGCTTTTTAATAATTCTTTATTATCTATTTTACCAAAAATATCTTTATCAATATAATTATTAATCATTATCATTTTTGATTTAATTTCAATAATTTGTTTATTAATACTACATTTTCCAAAAGGTACATATTTTAACCCTTTGCTTAATATATTTAGTTCATTTTTACTAAAAACTTTATCTGTTAAATTAATAACTGAGGAATTATTATCTAAAAAATCATTATAAATACTACCAAATTTATCATCACAAACAATATTCTTATTAAGTTTATAAACATTTTTAAAATTTTTATTATAAAATATTAAATTATTTATTTTTTTATTATGTCTATTATTTACAATCTATAATAAATTATTTACAATCTATAATAAATTTATTTAAAACAATTACGGTCAGTTTATTTTTGAGATATGTATATTCGACATAACTTCACTTGCGAAAATAAAAGTAGATCAACTTATTTTAAAAATTAATTCGTTCTCTGATAAAACTCCCTTCCCCTAGTAAACATAATTTGCTCTCTTAGCAAATTACTTTCTTTGAGCCCCTGCAAGTGAAGTTTGAAATAAATAAAAAAATCAAAGCATGAAATCTCATGCTAAAATTAACATAAATATAAATAGTTTCATAGTCAAATGATCAAAATATTAAAAATTATGGTGAGCTTGAGTTATGAAAAATATTATAATTTAAAAGCAAAAGGGTTAAAGAATCAGTTAAAAGATTTTCAATAAACAATAACTTTTGACATTTTTCTAAAGCCTTACGAAATTATATAGTTTCTAACATATTGACGAAAGTATTTAAGTTCTTCAACATTTTACCATGGAATTCCCCAGGATGAGTTCTGCAGGCGAACATTGGTAACATGATGGCTTCTTTGCAGGCAGGTTGTGGCAGCAACATAATGGAAGATTTCAGGTTTCAGGAAGGTGATCTACCCTTTCTACTACTCACTCGACATTTCAAAAATCATGGAGACTTCTCAAACTCTCTTTTTTTTGTCTGTTCTTTCCTATCTCTAAAAGGGCCAGTATTTATACCTTCCTAATGGTATTCGATTTCTCTACTGCCTGAGGAGATTTGCCTTTAGAAAACAATAGGAATCATGCTTTTGTTCTAATTTTAGAAAGTTTGTACCTTGATAAGGATCAATAGATTTCAGTATAATTTTATGTTAGTTTTTTAATTTAGATAATGAGGGAGAATCTCAATTAATAGAGATTCCAAAATAAATGGATTTTGGTAATTTATCAATACTTTAATTTAACTTTTAATTTCAACTTCTTATCAAAGTACAAATCTTTCCAAAAGGCCATCTTGGATTCTTAAATAAAAAAAATAGCTATTTTAAACATACATATATATAAAATATATAAAACAATTCAAAATTTATTATTTGAATTGTTTTCTTTTTAATAATATCAATGAAATAATTTAGAGGGTGTTAGTATAATTATATATGATTAACACTAACCCAAACAAATTTTTAGCTATTTATTCAGGATAGTTAAAAAATGTTTTTCAGAATAATACAAAAAAAAAACCAAACGTTAGTAAAATAAGTGATTAGGTGGGTCAGACTGTGAAACGGCAAATCTGAATCAGATTTACCATTTATATAAAAACACAGAATTACTTCTATAAAAAAGCTTTTATATTTCAAACAGCAGACTGATTTTCATCATAAAGCAAAATGGCTACTTACAGAAATGAAGCGCAAAAAAATATTGCAGACAGTTATGTATCAGATAACAAAACTAATTCCTATAGACTAATATTTTAGTGCTTCATTTCTGTAAGTAGCCATTTTGCTTTCTGATGAAAACCAGTCTGCTGGTTGAAATATAAAAGCTTTTTTATAGAAGTAATTCTGTGTTTTTATTATGTTTTTATTTTTTCTTTAGTTAGTTTGTGTGTATATATTATAACGGAAGTGGTTATAATCGTGCGGTTGCTTAATTATTTGTGTATTCAATTATATTTATTTCGATTATTTTATTCTATATTATACTTATTTATTATATTTTAATTCTTTTCATAACTTATATTTTCTATCCATTTATTGTTTACAACTTAGATTCTTTATTATCTTATTCATTATTTTAACCAACGCCGTTACAATACAAGCAGAGAGCTAATACAGATACAAATTTAACTTCATATCTATACCCTTGACTGAACCCCAAGGCAATACGTACATATTATCTTGGCGTTATTTTTCCCAGCCAAGAACTCTCGGCTGCTGAACAGAGCAAACTATTTCAAAGAAACTTAGCGAATGTCCAGCGCTTGCTATTTATTTTTTAGAATTGGGATTCCGCACGAACAAGCAGCACATGAATATCTTAAACAAATCAGTATGCCCCTTTAATCACTACTTACAGTTTCCCCCCTGTCATAGCTTGGTGATAGGAGAATAAAGCAAGGATACGAAATTTAATGACAAATATGTTTAATAATAATACTCACACTTTATATAAAAAATTACATTATAATAACAATAATAAACACACACTTATAAATACTTGGCTATAATAAATATATGAAAATAGATCAGATATTAAAGTTCTTAAAGTCCTGTTGATAGAGTTCTATTCTATCAAATCATTAATTTTATATTTAGTTATGAATAGTAGATAAATGATAATGCATGCATGCTTTTACCTAGGCTTTGTTGTAATTGTCCCATGGGTATTTCTTCCGAGCGCTCTTGATTAACTTCCTCAGTTTGTGGGGTTATTTTCATTCCAGTTTTTGCTTGTTGATTCCTTAGGTTCTCCATTAACTTCCTCAGTTTGTGGGGTTATTTTCATCCAGTTTGCTGGTTGATTCTTTAGGTTGAGTTTCAATTGACAGCTACAGAAGCGGCGGTCCCTCTAGCAGGTCAGGCAAAGATCTTACATTGCGAGTCAGTGATGAGACGGCTTGAATCCGAACCTACGTCCCTTTAACGCCACTAGCCATGCACTTCTTCCATTTTCTTTTAGCTGTTGCTTCTCTAAAGTCTCTACTAGCAATGACAGACAAAATTGTAATTTTATTAATCTCTTTCTTTGTTCATTGTTTTTAAAATTTTTAATTAAGACTTAGATTTCCAACCAATTCTTATCATTATGTTTCTTTATTTAATTAGTGGCTGGAATGTAAGTCCCAATTAATTTAACACATCAGGCAAAGATCTTCCGTTGATAACATTTCTTTGTCCGTGGAATTTAATTTGTCCAACAGACTTTCACACCTACGGCCATATTGTTTCTTTTTATATATCACATATTACATTTATTTTATTTAAAGTTTACAATTCATTCATTTTTTTCTTTCACATTTACGTTTTACATTTATTTTAATTTGTTATAATATATTTTTTAAAAGAGAGAAGAAACGCATTTTTTTTTATGCATCCACTTCCCCTCTCCCACAATAAACAAAAATAATTTCTAGCATTTGACTTATAAGAGAGAAAGAGACACATTTCTTTATTTATGCAGCCCCCCTCCCCTTCTCTTACTATTACAAAATCCACAGTAATTTTGACATTAGAATTTCAATTTCTTTCTTTTCCTTCCTTCTTTTTTTTTAAAAAAATTTATGATACTTAAGTACTAACTAAGCTGTGACGTATTACATCGAAAGCATACTATTCTAATCTTACGATCTTTAAGATAACGTCTCCTAGTGATTTGCGAACAAACTTAATCGATAAAATTTGCCCGCAGATCACGTGGAGAAGTCACCGTGAAGATCACAAGATTAGAATAATATGCCTTTGGGGCAGTATGTCATATCATACTTAATATCAAAGAAGGAGAGGGAGATGTCCACCATGTTGGCCAAACCCTGAAACAAACAAATGGAATAATAAGTAAAATTGACTAAAATGTTAATTAAAATAATTATGAAAATGTAAATATGAAAAATGGGATAAACCTAAAATTATTAACGATATTTAACAATAATTTGCTACGGTAAAATAATTATCAAAATGTAAATATAAATAATTAAAAATCAATATGTTCATTTATATTTTAATCAAAAATCAGTATTTTCAATAATATTTTAATATTCAAACAAAATAAGTAATAGCTAAACCCAAATTCATTACTTACAAGTAACTGCCTTTCATAAATACTGCAAAAAGGGTAAAATGGCGGATTTTACAACCAATTTTTCCCCGTACTGTTTCAAAAATTTAATTATAAGCATGTAAATAATTAAAAATCAATATGTTCATTTATATTTTAATCAAAAATCAGTATTTTCAATAATATTTTAATATTCAAACAAAATAAGTAATAGCTAAACCCAAATTCATTACTTACAAGTAACTGCCTTTCATAAATACTGCAAAAAGGGTAAAATGGCAGATTTTACAACCAATTTTTCCCCGTACTGTTTCAAAAATTTAATTATAAGCAATATTTAAGTAATCGACAAACAAATAATAGGTAATAATAGGTTAAAAAATAATTCTTTTTTTTTCATGGTATTTAATAAATCCAAATTGATTATATTTAGGAAAAATTGATGTCAAATATTTACTACAAGTAACTGTCTTTCATAAATGCTGCGATACTAAACAACGTAAAATGGCTGATTTTACAATCAATTTTTAGCCGTAATGTTTCCAGAATATTATTATAAACAATTTTTCAGTAATCGTGAAATAAAGCTACAATAACAGGTAAAAAATCATATTTTTTGGGGGGATGGTATTTAAAAAAAAAAAAAAAAGCAAAAAAAAAATATCAAAATTTTAACTATAAACAATTTCGTTTCTCAGCTACTGCGATAATGAAAAAGGAAAAATGATGCCATGACAAGCAATTTTCCCCATACCGTTTATGAAACAAAATTACAAAAGTAAAAAGGTATATTAAATAAATTGTACTTACAAATAAAAGTCACTGTGGTGGACTGAATTCACGTATATGTTCCAAAATAGCAGTAAAAGTGTCATTTTTGAAGCATCGCCTCCATGAATTCCGTTAAATACGAATCAAAGTGTTGTCTAGCTGTACCTCTGTGCTTCTTGTTCTGCCATTTTAGTAGCCCCCACAACCTTTATATTTTGAGTGTGGACTCCAGTTGATGGGTCCAAAAAATTATAGGTGTGATTGACCTGAAAGATCATATCCGGCTCCTTTAATTCAAAGGTCTTGTAACCTTTTCAGCAGTCGCTAAAAATCGTAGATCCTTCCTGCACATTGTCTCTGATGGCTTGCATGAGAGTGGGCGCAGATCTGTCTTGAATGCTACCACAAAACATTCATCCGTCTCCCTGCAAACACCACCGAATATCCACTGCTGGGGGAGTACTCTGCCGGCATTATTTTTCCATCTTGAAAAAAGACTTTCGTCAATTTCAATAACCCTGTTAGGGCCTCCAATTTTCACTTTTTCTTTATGCAATAGTCTCCATGTGCAGACTTCACGGAGATAATTGTTCCAGTCGCCATTAACACAAAATTTCCCACTCGGAATAATTCCATATGTTTGCAAAAATTCAACCACTTCATCTTCAGAAGATGGTAAGTCCCACAATTTTATATCCGACATTTTCTTGTAAGTTGTTGATTAGTAATAAATTAGTAATAAAAATAACACGGCAATCAAAATGTAAATTAGTAATAAAAATCAAAATTGAAATTAGTAATAAAAATAATAAATAGCAATAATTAAAAATCACAGAAATTAGTAATCCAAATCTCAGCAATGAAAATGTAAAATAAGCAATAATTTCTCAATTAGCAAAATGTAAAATGAAAATCTCACAAAATGGCGTATAACAGACAATAGAAAAAACACCTCTTGCTTGCAATACGACAGCAGGTAAAAGACAGATATTTACCACAATTCACCGCAATATTACATAATCTCGTTGGTGACCATGAAAATACCTTAATCACTTCTATCGATTAGGCATGCCAATGTTTCAGTTGCCATGACATTGTTTTGTTTGATCGTTGATCTTATCTACCGGCGGCCTGTGTAGTACGTCATAGCTTAATTAATACTCAAGTAACAAATTTATTAGCTAATTTATTTCACCTTTACTTTCTAATTTTATAATACTATATGTGTGTCGACGACTTTACGTGGTCGTCAGATTATATATATATAGAAAGAGAGAGGGTTAGAGCTACTGACCAGTAAATTTTACCAACACCCTGAGCAGAGTCGTGATAGTAATATTTCCATGTCTGGTCATACCTCAACTCTCACCACATACTTCCTATTGTGAATGACATGGCTGAGGTCATACAGTATATCTCTTTATTCATGTTCCAGTAATAGCAAAGCAGTAAAACATGAGACATCCCCCAACACATATATTATATAACATTACACATAACGTGATTCATAAAGTAATCAGCAAAAATGGAGACTTTCAAGATAAATTTATGTTTCATAAATATATATGGAAAACTTAATAAGTCCCATTATAATGGCAACCCAACAAAAGGGCACGAAGAAGTACATCAATGCAGGGAAAGAAAAAATAAAAGAAATTATTATGAATTTTTTTTTGAGAAAATAAATAAAAAATATACATATCAGTTTTGTCAGATCATTATTGTTTTAGCTAAAAGAAAAATTAGGAAAATGGAAGTTATATTATATTGGGCAGAGTTGGATGCAGTTAATATTAAGTTTATAAGAAAAAAAAAACTTTTTAGGCTATATGAAAAATACCAACTGAGTGCAGAATATAAAAGCATTTCATAAAGTAATCAGTTTAGGTTAGACTGGTTTTTAAAGAACTTTTGATTTTTTTTTTTTTAAAAAAAAGTAATGCAGATATTTTAAAAGAAAAAGTAAACAAGTGTTTAAGTGGTTAACATTTTATAATTAATCCATTTTAATTACATACAAAATAATTATTTGGCTTTCTGTCACTTATTACTATAAGATGTCATAACCAGACAAAAATAATATATATATATATATATATTAAATTAATGTCATTTTAAAAGAAATTCGCATAATGAATTATATTTAATTTACACACACACAGTAACTATGATTTTAATATATTTTACACTTTTTACTTTTATAATCATGTTGACAATTTCTGAATTTGAAACTAACTTTGAAACGAAGGTTTTGATATAACAATAGTGTATCTGTACTAGTTTTCAAAAGCGAAGTTTTATAAAGGTGGAAAACAAAAGTAAGTCAAAATAACATAGTGAAATATCGATCGGTCCACAGTAAAATTATAAATATATATACTTAAAAAAATTGATGGTGTAAGGAAGTCCAGAAAGTGGGCAACACTATGCTTGGGGGGTTTAGATGTTCAGGGAATCTAGAAGCAGAGAGAAAATAAGTTGTAGCTGTGAAGCTATGGGAGAAAGGAGGTCTAAGTCTGACTGTGGAATAGGGGTTGGCTGCTTGATTAGGCATATGGTGTGTTGCATTCTGTGATAGCTGCTTTTTATTCCTGACATGGTTGGAAAATTCCGAATATAAATCTGGCATTTGTTCTAGTTACCCACACCCATAAGACTCGGAAGCAGCAGAGAGTGGTTAGGGAATGCCTTCTCATTAAAAAAAGGAAATCTTTTTTACATTTTTTTTGATATTTTGTAGTCATCCAACCAAGTAAGTCGGGGTGAAGTTGGCTGTGTTCATTTGTAGCATGTGATATGCATGTGAGTTGTGGTCAGACCCAGTGTATATCGTTCGGGCTGGTGGTCGCCACTACTTATATTTTTATAGCTACAGGGAGAAAGAAAAAAAAAATTGATTTGAGGACATAGGATAGTTCCATTAGACAGAAGCCATTCAAATATGTAGACCATATTTAAAGGGCATCCAGGAAGGGGTATTGCAACAGGGCAGGTATAATCAAACCTCCTGGATACGATAGTTAGACAAATACATTTTCAGACACTTAACACATTATTAAAAAATATATATATCTTATTACTAATGTATTATTAAAAATATATATTACTTTACTAACAAAACTAATATTTACAAGTTGATGTACAATCAATGGTCATTTGCGTGATCATATTAAATTGATTTAGTTATTTTAATTAAAAAAGAATTCAAAAAAGAGGTATGGGGGTTATACACTTGCTCTGATTTTTTTTTTTTCCAAACCCAGCTTTACACATCACAATGTATATGTGTGAGTGTGTTTTGAACCATTAAAACTGACCATTCACAAAATAAAATTAAAAAAAAACATTTTTTTTTGATAAAATTTTTAAATATATACATATTAAGTTAACAAAAGAACTATAAATGTCAAGATGGAAGACACTGATTTTGCAGAACAATGGAAGTAATTATTATAAAAATCGTGGAATGTCTAATTCTAATTAAATATTAATTGGAAAGAAATAGGTGTAAAAAGCTTTTGTGGTGCATTCCAACAAAGGCATATGGAATGTGAATGGAAATATAATTGAAAATGAATGAAAAGAAAGATAAATTCGATAATTAAAAAAAAGAATTAAGGATTAGTATAAGTTTAGACAAAGAAGAAGGCAGGCGTTAGACTGATATACCAAAATAAGAATCCAGAAATCATATTATATATTGATAGAATATGGTCAGGCTGGGGTTCAACGTGCGAGGGAAATTCCTCAATGTACGCTGCTGATACGTGACCCTCCCCTAAAAAAAAAGAAGCCCGAAATTGGAGAAGGGACATCAAGCCTGGAAAATTCGGCTCAATAAGCAACAATGTTGAATTGCCACAAGAGAAAGATAATAAATAAATGGACTTTTAGCCAGGAAATCCGAACTTCAAAAAAAAAAAAAACAAAGTTTGTTCACCAACAAAAGACCAGAGACTTCCCTGGGGAAACACAGGTACTTTTTCTCTATTTGCATATATATGTCACTTTTAGTAAGATTACTCCATGAAATTGAGAAAACTGTTATTTGACAATTGTGAACTTAAAATTTCTTTTCTTTTGCATGGAGAGTTCAAATTATTTGCTACAGAATTTATTAGTGTATAAATTAATCCTTAATTAAATCATCAGTGCAAAATACATATGATACATATTTGTGTGGTGTGGGGGGGTTGGTAAATAAAGAAAAGAGCAAACCAACAAAGGAAAACCTGATATGAATCTTTGAAAAAAAGGAAAGACATTAATTTAACTTGTGTAAATAATATATGTGTTTTTTGATAGATACATAAATATCATTCCTAATAAATATGTTTAAAATGAATGGGTTTTTTTTGTGTTGTGATTTTTTTTTTAAAGAGAGAAAAAAAGAGAGGGGGGTTAGATCTACTGCCGGTAAATTCTAACCACCAGCCCTGAGCAGAGCTCGCCTAAGGGTATTTCCATATTGGTATTCCAGCTATCCCAGCATAATTCTTATAGAAATATAGGATTAGCAATTGAGGTCTTACAGTGATGCTCATAAATATGCTGGGTGATAAAATGGAATAATTTAAGAATAAATATATTTTTTTTAAAACAATCACACATATACGTGTATCGTTATATACTACATACCACAATCTTTCAAGATTATATATATTAAAATATATATGGAAAATGGTAAATCCCATTATAATGGCAATCCAACAAAAGGGCACAAAGAGAAGTAGGTCAATGAGGGAAAGAAAAAATAAAAGAAATTATTATGAATATTTTTTTGAGAAAATAAATAAAAATATACATATCAGTTTTGTCAGATCATTATTGTTTTAGCTAAAAGAAAAAATTAGAAAAATGGAAGTTATATTATATTGGCAGAATTGGATGTAGTTTATATTAAGTTTATAAGAAAAAAAAACATTTTTAGGCTATATGAGTGCAGAATATAAAAGCATTTCATAAAGTAATCAGTTTAGATTAGACTGGTTTTTAAAGAACTTTCAGTTTGTTATGGATTTTTTTGTAAATAACTAACATAAATGTTTTCTTTGTTCGCATGATTGTTTTTTTTTTAAAAAAAAAGTAATGCAGATATTTTAAAAGAAAAAAGGAAACGAGTGTTTAAGTGGTTAACATTTTATAATTAATCCAGTTTAATTACATACAAAATAATTATTTGGCTTTCTGTCACTTATTACTATAAGATGTCATAACCAGACAAAAATAATATATATATATATATTAAATTAATGTCATTTTAAAAGAAATTCGCATAATGAATTATATTTAATTTACACCCACACAGTAGCTATGATTTTATATTTATATTTTACTTTTATAATCATGTTCTGAATTTGAAACTAACTTTGAAACGAAGGTTTTGATAAATCTGTACTAGTTTTCCAAGCAAAGTTTTAAAAGGGTGGAAAACAAAAGTAAGTCGAAATAACAGTGAAATATCAATCGGTCCACAGTAAAATTATAAATATATATACTTAAGAAATATTGAAGATGTAAGGAAGTCCAGGAAGTGGGCAGCACTATGCTTTGGGGGGTTTAGAAGTTCAGAATCTAGAAGCATAGAGAGTAAAATAAGTTGTAGCTGTGAAGCTATGGGAGAAAGGCGGTCTAAGTCTGACTGTGGAATATGGGGTTGGCTGCTTGATCAGGCATATGGTGTGTTGCATTCTGTGTATAGCTGCTTTTTATTCCTGAGCCGCATAGGTTCCGGCAAATGTATCTGGCATTTGTTCCTAGTTACCTACACCCATAAGACTTGGAAGAGCAGAGGTGGTTAGGGAATGCCCTTCAAAAAAAAAAAAAGGAAATCTTTTTACATTTTTTTTGATATTTTGTAGTCGTCCAACCAAGTAAGGGGTGAAGTTGGCTGTGTTCATTTGTAGCATGTCATATGCATGTGAGTTGTGGTCAGACCCAGTGTATATCATGGGCCGCTACATTATATATATTTATAGCTACAGGGTGAAAGTTGGAAAAAAATTGATTTCAGAACATATGGATAGTTCCATTGGTTTAGGATATTACAAATATGTAGACCATATTTAGGCTTCCAGGAGGGGGATTGCAACAGGCAGGGAAAATCCAAACCCTGTTGTGATAATTAGACAAATACATTTCCGTAGACTTAACACATTATTAAAATATATATATAGTCTTATTACTAATGTATAAAAAAATATAGTATTACTTTACTAACAAAACTAATATTTACAAGTTGATGTACAATCAACGGTCATTTGCGCGATTGTTAAATTGGATTTAGTTATTTAAATAAAAAAGAATTCAAAAAAAGAGGTATGGGGTAGAAATACACTTGCTCTGATTTTTTTTTTTATTGCCAAAACCCAGCTTTAAATCACTATATATGTGAGTGTTTTTGAACCATTAAAAATGACCATTCACAAAATAAAATTAAAAAAAAACATTTTTTTTGATAAACTTTTTAAATATATACATATTAAGTTAACAAAAGAACTATAAAGTCAAGATGGAAGCACAATGATTTGGCGTACAATGGAAGTAATTAGGGGAAATCAGGAAGGTCTAATGCTACTGGAGTACTAATAGAAGAATAGGTAAAAAGCTTTGTGGTGCATTCCAACAAAGGCATACGAATGAATGGAAATATAATTGAAAATGAAAGAAGAGAAAAGATAACGAGAATATAAAAAAAAATTAAGATTAGATAAATTTGAAAGAAGAAGGCAGATTACACATAACAAAAAAGAATCCAGAAATCATATTATACTGATAAAATATAGTCAGGCTGGGGTAGAAGCTTAACGGCGAGTAGCGTTCGAATCCTTCCCTGAATAGAGAGTAGCTGCCGATATCGAGAAGGGATCAAGCCTGGAAAATTACTGTCTCCAATGCAACAAAGGAATCGCCACAAGAGAAGAAAATAAATAATAAATGGACTTTAGCCAGAAATCTCGAACTTTAAAAAAAAATCAAACAGCTCACCAAAAAGACCAGAGATTTGCATCCTAGGAAACACAGGTACTTTTTCCTATTTGCAATATATGTCAATTTTTTTAGTAAGCTTAATGCTACGAAATCGAGAAAACCAGTACATTTGACTAATTGTGAACTTAAAACTCCTCTTTTCTTTGCATGGAGAGCTCAAAATTATTTCATGGAATTTATTAGCAGCAATGAATCCAATAAATATCAGTGAAAATACATACATATGTATTTGTGTGTGGTTTTGCAAAGATAGGGTAGTACCAATAAAGTCTTGAAAATGATATGAATCTGAAAAAAAGAAAGAGACTTTGATTTAATTGTAAACACACAGGTTTTTTTTGATAGATACATAAAGACATTATAAATGAATGGTTTTATGTTATGAGTTTTTTAAAGGAGAAAGAGAGGTTAGATCACTACAGTAGTGATTATTTATTTTATAGAAGAACTAAAGAGTTTCATATTATATATCTGTTAATCCCAGCACCTATTGAAATATAGGATTGGCACTTGTGTTATGATGATGGTCATAATATGGGTGATAAAATGGAATAATTTAATACAAATATTTTTTAAATAATATATAGATGTGACAAAGTATATAATGCAATCTTTCATATTATATGCGCGTAAAATATATATGGAAAAT